>CM062288.1:274011205-274611205 GCA_031216915.1 Pictodentalium vernedei
GGTTGGAGATAAAATGTGTTCTTTTTGTTGATAGTTGCCAAATGAATTGCTTCGTGCCCTTCTGATAATTGTTGTTTAATGGGAAGGCGTGTAATAAACACAGAACGACACGCGCATGTGAATAGGTTAATCTATATAGCACTTGTGTTATCGCGGAAGGATAATACTCTAGGCCTGTGGTATTTCGTTTTATCCTTCCGCGCTGGCACTCGTGCCATATCGATGAAACCATTTGCACGTGCGTGTCGTTCTATGTAATTATTGTTTTAAAAAATAAAACATAAAGTTCAGACTTGCACCAGAAGCGTACTTGTGGTAAATACTTGACTTTCCGAGAACTGTTATTGAGAAACTTTGGTACATTTGTTTCTAACGTATTTTACGCGTGCCAATGCCAATAGACGGGTGGTTTTGGGCTATACTTTGAAGGGCAAGTACTGTAACGTAAGTTCTTCATATTCAGTGAATATGCTTCATGTTATCTTTGAAGTAAAAGTATTTTGTCTATACCAAAGTTTTGCTCACATGTCTTTGTCTTTTTACAATTTATACGGGAGTGCCTTTAGGCACGCTCCCATGGATTTTTACAAAACAAATCCAAAAATATATAAAATTTTGGTGACCGTAAATAATTTAGCACTCTACCAGTTAAGAAAGGGGCGGCTAATGCGGCTAAAACTACTTTCTTGTCTCTGATGTGGCTGGACGTGAAGAGTCTTGTTGGGTGCAGTATTTGGTGCTTATACATAAAACCAGAGGCGGCGGAACTGGGGGGGGGGGGGGGCACAGGGACACGTGCCCCTCCACTCTTTTCCGCCATATTGCGTGGTTTCACAATGAGTTAAAATTGGCGCATAGAAACGTGCCAATATACAGGCATTCCTGTAATATATTATTTGCAAATCCAAAAAGGATCCGTTGTTTCTTCTTCGGCCATCTTACAAACCGAAGGCAAGGTTAGCCTTCGGGTTGGAAGATGATTGACAAGAAGAAATGGATAGGACGATGTCCACACCGCGGCATGGTCATCTAAACGAGACAATATAGTTGCTTCTACTTCGGTCATCTTACAACCCGAAGGCAAGGTTAGCCTTCGGGTTGGAAGATGATTGATGAAGAAATGGATAGGACAGTGTCCACACCGCGGCATGGTCATCTAAACGAGATAATATAGTTGCTTCTACTTCGGTCATCTTACAACCTGAAGGCAAGGTTAGCCTTCGGGTTGGAAGATGATTGATGAAGAAATGGATAGGACAGTGTCCACACCGCGGCATGGTCATCTAAACGAGATAATATAGTGTGTCACACGCTAAAAACTAAAGTGTTAAAAACTACACTTGAAGTGCTGTATTTAACACTTACTAAGTGCTGAACTAGCACTTTGTTCAAGTGTAGATATCCCAGAACTTGACAGGTGTTACAATAATACCACTTGACAAGTGTAATGTCGCGACACTTAAAATGAAACAACGCAGATGACGCGGATCAGGCTCGAACTCTCGAGCCTGATCCGCGTCATCTGCGTTGTGTCCTTTTAATTATGTACCCCACCAAGCGCAAATCAAATTATGGACGATTCTGGAAGAACCACCAATGCTAGACACATGTGAAGTGCCATCCATTCAAGTTTCAGATGTCTGACGATTGTAATGTCTAAGTGCTTAAAGCATTGAACTTTGAGTGTTAAAATCAAACCCTAAGAGTTAGAATGGGTTTAACACCTTGACAGTGTCAGTTTTAACACTTTAGTTTTTAGTGTGTCACGGTGCATTTACCGATATACGATTGTAACGTTTTCCCCCATTGTGCTGAACAATGGTAGCCTAGAAAATTTGTGTCCCTCCACTTTTATCGAGTTTCCGCCGCCTCTTCATAATCTGTTTCTGTGGTACTGTGACTTGTAACGTGTGGTATTTGTTTGGTAATGTCTCTGCTATCATCACTGACACTGTTTCAGCCAAAGCCACCAGTTGGGTCTCATTTTCCACCGCGGAGCTTCTCTGGACTCCCCGCTCATGTATATGGGCTCACATTTCTGTTTTTGTGGCCTCACTTCTGTTAGTGGAAAGCTCCATCCGTCCGAGGTCTAAGGTATTGCCGTCGAGTAGGCCAGAGGCGATGGGCAATCGCAGGACGCGCTATGTCCAGCTGTCGGAGCCTATCTACAAGCCCAGTCATCTGCAAGATCTTCTTTTTTGTTGGGGTCTAGTTTCTGTTGGGTTTAATATTGGGTCCTGCGAAGATTTGAAATTCGTTTCGATTCGAAAATGTCTCGATGATTCGATTCGATTTTAGTTGCGCTGATTCGGAAAATTGGAATTGTGGAGAAGTTCTCAAAAATCATTCCAAATGTCTCCTCTTGAACTCTCCTTATATCATCGGGTCTCCTACACAGGAGACCCGATGCTAGAAGTGTCCAAAGAGGCTCCGCGTCCGAAGTTAGCTGGATCCCGCCCTGGGGTATTCTGCATTTTTGATTGATTTGCCAAAAAAAACCAGACGGGTTGGAGTTCAATACAATACTTGAGTGGAGACTGGCAATATTTACGATTATAAGAAGCTGTAGTGACTGGACGTATTTATGAGTGTAAGAAGGCGTAGTGACTGAACGTATTTATGATTGTAAGAAGGTGTAGTGACTGGACGTATTTACGATTGTAAGAAGGTGTAGTGACTGGACGTATTTATGATTGTAAGAAGGTGTAGTGACTGGACGTATTTATGATTGTAAGAAGGTGTAGTGACTGGACATATTTATGATTGTGAGAAGGTGTAGTGACTGGACGTATTTATGATTGTAAGAAGGTGTAGTGACTGAACGTATTTATGATTGTAAGAAGGTGTAGTGACTGGACGTATTTATGATTGTAAGAAGGTGTAGTGACTGGACGTATTTATGATTGTAAGAAGGTGTAGTGACTGGACATATTTATGATTGTGAGAAGGTGTAGTGACTGGACGTATTTATGATCGTAAGAAGGTGTAGTGACTGGACGTATTTATGCTTGTAAGAAGGTGTAATGACTGGACGTATTTATGATTCTAAGAAGGTGTAGTGACTGGACGTATTTATGCTTGTAAGAAGGTGTAGTGACTGGACGTATTTATGATTGTAAGAAGGTGTAGTGACTGGGCGTATTTATGATTGTAAGAAGGTGTAGTGACTGGACGTATTTATGCTTGTAAGAAGGTGTAGTGACTGGACGTATTTATGATTGTAAGAAGGTGTATTGACTGGACGTATTTATGATCGTAAGAAGGTGTAATGACTGGACGTATTTATGATTGTAAAAAGGTGTAGTGACTGGACGTATTTATGCTTGTAAGAAGGTGTAGTGACTGGACGTATTTATGATTGTAAGAAGGGGTAGTGTCTGGATGTATTTATGATTGTAAGAAGGTGTAGTGACTGGACGTATTTACGATTGTAAGATGTAGTGACTGGACGTATTTATGATTGTAAGAAGGTGTAGTGACTGGTCGTATTTACGATTGTAAGATGGTGTAGTGACTGGACGTATTTATGATTGTAAGAAGGTGTAGTGACTGGACGTATTTATGATTGTAAGAAGGTGTAGTGACTGGACGTATTTATGATTGTAAGAAGGTGTAGTGACTGGACGTATTTATGATCGTAAGAAGGTGTAGTGACTGGACGCATTTTTGATTGTAAGAAGGTGTAGTGACTGGACGTATTTATGACTGTAAGAAGGTGTAGTGACTGGACGTATTTATGATTATAAGAAGGTGTAGTGACTGGACGTATTTATGATCGTAAGAAGGTGTAGTGACTGGACGCATTTTTGATTGTAAGAAGGTGTAGTGACTGGACGTATTTATGATTGTAAGAAAGTGTAGTGACTGGACGTATTTTTGATTGTAAGAAGGTGTAGTGACTGGACGTATTTATGATTGTAAGAAGGTGTAGTATCTTCAACTTCAAGAACGGTGAGATTCGTTTCGTGATTCGATTCTATTCAAAATTCTCTGTCTGATTCGATTCGGGTTCGATTCTCGAAATTTGAGATCCGCTGAACCCTAGTTTAATATTGGATCATATGTAGACATGATATTGGACCCTGACTGATGTAGTATGACCTGCAGCTCTATGGTCTCTTCATGCAGTTTTCGTTAGCGAGTGACGTCATTTTCAGAACTTCGCCGTTCGGTGTATGCCTGGTAACGGTAAAAAAAATCACCCCAGAGCGATTTTAAAAATAACTGGACAGTCGGACTGTGCCGTTACCATCGCCGTTGCCGTGGGTATGTACACGCAAGTTCAGTTTCATTAGACCGACTTTTTTGCCGTCGTTGTCGTCACTGCATCGCCGTTGTCAGAAAACCGGATGAATGTGTAAAGGCTTTAATTTGTTATTGGAGTTCAACAACACTTTCGACAGCCAAGTAGTACCGAAATAGTTAACCGGATAATCGGTTTGAAACCAGTTAGCTACCTAATCGATTAGAAAAACCGTCAACAGTTTATCCGAAATATCGATAGTGATCGTCATTCCACGTTTAAAACGTAGCCAATCTGCCGTTTCTCCTTCGAGATAGATTACACATCGAAGACGCGTTGTATATATTGAGAAATAAGTTCAAATAACCCACTTTGGCGTTCAAGACTTCGTTACTGATCGACAGCTTCCGTGAGTAACGAGTAATCGCAGAAACTATTCCGTAGCGTGTATACAAACGAACGTTGTCGAGTACTCGACAACGTTCGTTTGTATACACACTGCGGAATAGTTTGAGAATAATGCTTTCCAATGCCTACAGTTTTGCTCCCATATTCGGTGAAATAATGGCCACGGATAACCGTATATTATCTGGTTCTAGCTCTTGGCTAATCGGCTACGAAATTGAGCCAACCGTTTCAGTCCTACAGCCAGGGCACCTCGTGTCGGGCAGAATACCCGGAGAGAACCACGGCGAGCAGGTGTCAGACACACCAACGCACATGCAGGGTTAGCATGAGCTGAAGACAAAGACAAATGCACCATCGACGCGCAGTACGCCTTAGTACACAACGCCTCCATGCACCCCACATAGGCAATCGGGATTACGTACCTCGCTCAATGACACAAGTTCCCTGGCAGGGATCGAACCGTGAACCTTTCGGTTTTAAGTCCAATGCCATAACCCTGAGCCACCGCGCTCCCCATAGGCTTTAATCGGACACTCGATAAGACCGTGATAACCAGAATTTGTCGCCGTGCGTTGGAAATACCAACACACAGCGGCAACTTCTGGTTGTCACATATCGTTTGTCATAAGTTGTAACTATATGCCGTTCACATGCCCATGATCCACACCAGACTTACACCTTAAAACCGCCACTGCTTCTATCAAGTGGGGTCGCGGTGGCTCAGTACGTAGAAATGCAGGCTGCAAGCCGAGATGTCCTCAGTTCGAATCCCACCCGCGGCAACCGCGTTGTGTCCTTGGGCAAGACACTTCATCCCAGTTGCCCACGTGGGGGCACGGTGCGGTTGTGTACCAACGCGCACTGCACGTCGATGGTTTACTTGTCTTCAACCAATGTTAATCCTATTTGTGTGGAGTTAGTATGTTGGGGAATCTGACAGTTGCTCGCTGTTGCTCGGTGGTTCTCTCCAGGTACTCCGACTTCCTTCGCCCGTAAAACTGCCCGACACAAGGTGACACTAGCTAATCGAAAGTGTCGTTAAACACGAATAAATAAATAATTTCTCTCAAATGGAATTTAAAAAAAGGAAGAAAAAAATACCCTTTCAGGTGCCACACAGCGTTTGCTTCTCCTGCCACCTGTAATTTACAAATCCAAACACACGGAGACGGTGTTCATAAATGAATAAATATTAACCCTTTCCTCAACATGATAAGCGAACGTTACTTGCAAAAAAATGTGAATAACAACAAATTTTCAGCGCATTTAAATAAGCGGTCATGTGCTATGTTCTCGAGACAAACGTGGTCATGATTAGCCATTGTGCAGAAATATGTGACCTTAAACACCAATAAATAATAATAATAAATATCTCGAGACAAGCATTGAAAAATAATAAAATTTTAATGGAGATTTTTGTGAATACTGCAGGTAGATTTTTACAGTTATGTACATTAGGTAAAAGGGTAAATCAAGAATCTTTGATTCCAGTTCAAAGAAAACTGCATTTCTGAAACATCATCACTCAAACTTCCCTTTCAAAATATCGATCTGAAAATATCAAGGAATTTCAATATGATATTGTTCGATAATGTAACGCCATCTAGTATTGGATCAGAAGCGTTGCTTTTCATTAACGAAGTCCGGAGGACAATGCGAAACTCTATTATTCAGAGAACTGATTGCTCGAAAATCCAATTAGAATCAACCTACCCACTACTGCAGAGGGCGCTGTACAATGTACTGTTTCCAGCCAATATAAAAACAATCAAACGCTTGAAAACAATCGCAGTAACGCGTTCTGAAGCGTACTCTAGTTTGAATTGTACTAACCCCGATAGACTGCTGAACAGTCAATATGTAAAGAGAACCAGTTTATGTTTCTGCGATCAATACATTTGTTCACAGCTGATGCTATTGCTGTTCTCGTATTACGATGTCAATATTTTATTGTACGACTGTACATCTGTGTTGCTGACTCCCTTCTGTGTGTTGTTCCGTTTTAATTCGCTTATACCATTTTTCCATTCCAGGATATATGAAAGAGAAATCTAATATTCTAAGGAAGGAATTATGTGCCAAAATTCACAACGACATTGACAAAAGGGTTACATTGAGATAACTGGAGGAGATTATGTTGGCATCTTGTAAATACGGAGAATATGCGCACGTTTTCTTCAAGAAGATAATGTATAGAGAGTCCTGAGAAAAAATGCCAGTTCGACGCGGTCATGTTGCTCCACCTAATATTTTTATTGATACGATAATTAGAAAGTTCGACGGACAGAGTAAGTACATTCTTCTAATTCTTTCTGTGTGTGAACCTCCCAATGACATATTCCCCCTGTTTCTCATAGACATGTGTGTCGGTAGAGAGATTGTCGGCATAGCAAGAAGAAAAGAAGCTTTCGGGGAACTTATCGAATTTCCCTAAGAGAAATCTGTCACTATTGAGTTTCAGTTACCTTTGCACTTTGACTGTTTTTCCACATTTTTTGTCTTATATATATATATATATAAGAAAAAATTATTAAAGTTCAAAACAAATACAACGACATCCCTGAATATATTCCTGCTGATTCCTGCTAGTGCTTTCACCGCTCTCTGTGCGGATCTTCGGACATTTTTACTTTTATAAAATACGTTATACAGTTAAAACTAGAAGTCCTGTCATGAAATGCGCACAAATAGCACGTCGATCTGCGCGTTAATCTACGCGTTATTACCATAGTAAGACTATCAAATTCTGCACATATGGCTTGTGCACAAGCAATGTTTCAGCCAATGGACCTCCGGGTAACCCGGAGGTCCATTGGCAGAAACATTGCCTGTGTTTGCTATGAGTAACCAGGTGAACCTGCCGTGCTTTGGATGCCATTCGATATGGCAATTGCGCGCAATTCCTACGCGCAATTAAGCCTAGATAAGCGCACAGATCGTGACAGGACTTCTAGTTTTAACTGTACAAATATTTACAAAATAACGTTATGGCGTTATATATATATATATTGCATAGGTCTGTTGATATATATATAAATATCAACAGACCTATGCGAAGTTGCGTGAGTCGCTCAGCGCTTCAGGAGAGTTGTTAGACTTCTAGTTAAGGTGACGTTATAGTAAGGAAAACTAGTTTGCTTTTAAATTCCCACCTCTGATATTCCATAAATTCAAATTACGTATACACAAATTATACGTTGAAATGAATATTGTGATGTATAGAACGCGAGAAATATATGCATTAAACTCATACAGTGGTCAGCAGGCGTCAGTCCATGAAAGTCTGCTACCGAATTCGTACCAGAACTGATACTCTAATAATATTTCAAGAGAACAACTCGTGGTCAAATATGCTTCAGATATCCAAGAACAATGCTTGAAAATCAAAATTCTTCGAAACGCAACGTTAGCGTTGAGAAGGGGTAAATGCCAAAGCATTCGGCTTTGTTTTGTTTACATTTTAGTCAAGGTCATCGGGGCCAAAAAAAAACAAAACATACATGTACGTCTACAATGCCGTTTAAAATGAAGTGATGAGACTGATAGTCTTCAAACTGTAGACAGCCGTTATATGGAGACAGCACAGAATTTGCCATATTACTAACAAGGTATTATGGCAACTGTTTGAATTTCCTGGAATTACGCCATTGTTTTTCGATTACATTTCGTCTTATTATGTGACATACTCACGTCCGTCGGCCATGAAATCCTTCTTCAATAAAAAAAAAACAATGCAGGCATTTCCCCAAGCTCAGTCCTGTCGCGGAATTGTTATGTAAGTGTTTTGAATAGCTAATCTTTTTTCTTGGATATCTGAAGCACATTTGGCCACAAGTTCTCGTGAAATATTATTTTATTATCAGGTCAGTTTGTTCTAATACGGTAGCAGACTTCCAGGAACCATTGATGCCTGCTGTCAACTCTGAGGGTTGAGTGTATACATGTATATATTTCGTGTTCCATACATAAACAGCCATTATTTTGATCTATAATTTGTGGATATTTAATTTAAATTTATGAAATATCAGAGTTGGGAATTTCAAAATAAACTAGTTTTCCTAACTTATATAGCACCTTAACTCTTATAAGGCGGGAGTCGAGTGTTCGTTCCTGTGATGTAATACGGCAGGTAATCTGGTTGTGACGGTTCGGCTATCTTTGGGCCGGGGGAGAATTAAACACTGAGTAGGTGCTTCTATTCAAGTACCGTCTGCCTGAATAGGCAGTTTTTCGCGGTATATCATGTTCAGTAAATTCATTCTGATTCCCCGGCTTCTCAGAGTTAGGATAAACGGCCTTTCAACATATTGTGTGTAACGGTGTTCACTTTGGAAAATCCCCACGGTCTTCACTGACCCTAAATGTCCTGTCCCGAACTGTGCGCTTATCTAGGCTTAATTGCGCGCCGGAATTGCGCGCAATTGCTATATCGAATGGCCTCCAAAGCAGGGCAGGTTCTTCTGGTTACTCATAGCAAACACAGGCAATGTTTCTGCCAATGGACCTCCGGGTTACCCGGATGTCCATTGGCTGAAACATTGCTTGTGCACAGACCATATGTACAGACGTTGATAGCCTTACTATGGTCATAACGCGTTGATTAACGCGCAGATCGACGTGCTATTGTGCGCATTTCATGACAGGACTTCTAGTTTTAACTGTATGTATTGGTCAAGAAAGGATTAAAACCTTGAATCAAAACATTTGTGGTGAACTAGTTCTTGGCATGATGCTATTTTTTCTTCAACATTCGTCTGTTTTCCATTCTGAAATTTCAGGTGACAACTGATTTTCATTAATGCCTTTCAAATCTTTACGCGTAAATTTCACCAAAAATAATTTCCCGACAAATAGCAAATGCTCTATCACGAACCATATCTTTTCATATATGAAAATGATATTTACGGTTTCCCGCGAAATTAAGAAATTTGAAATATTTCCCTCATTTGTGTGTTGTTAATGGGGAGAGCTTTACTTATCATAATGGATTATTGAAACGAAATTCCACATTCTCATTACATGTTAGTTACGTTCCTTTCCCGTATACGAACAAAAAATATATGTGCCAAGTCGAAGGAAAAGGAATAAAGAGGGCCTTATTCGCAAGTTAAAATGGATATTGATGCCTTTTTCTACTCAAACGTTGTTGCAGATACAGGTATAGGCCCGACACGTTTTCTGAATCTGGTGAAGCACTCTTATCCATTCAGTTCTGTGTTCTAAAACGCATTTTGGCTTAAACATTAAACGCGACGCGAGCGTGCCGAGAGTTGCGATTAAGTTACAATATGAAATTTCCACCCAATTTTTAAATGTTTAAATGGTGTGATGCCTCTAATTGTGAGTCACGCTGTTCAGCAAATACGAATAGGCCTACTAACTGCAGTCAGACCAATGTGCAGACTGAAATATTAATTCGCAGAATATTGCTGACGCAACGATTAAATGAAGCGAAAATGTATTCCATAAATGACACTGGACTAAGTTCAGATGGTAGGCCAGAAGCCAGGATCTTAAAATTTTCCGATATGTTGGGGCGAGAGTTAAAAAATTTCCGACAAAGTCCCCGGGTCGCCGATCGATCGATAGGAACTTGAAACAAGCGCAACATACCTTTATAACCCTTCTACTTACGAATCGGCTGTATCGTCCCGCATGATTTAATTATTAAGCAGTTAAAAAAAATCCCATAAATAGTAACAATATGACATGCCTGGCAATCTAGAAAATCAAGGAGTGCAGAACAATTGCCCTCCTCAGATTACTTGGGAGTGCAGTTGCGCCTGGAATTTTCAATGCAAAAACCTATATGCTATTTTGGCTATATTCACTCCAAGGTTTAATATTGTGACTGAAAAATAGTTCTACATTCAGCAACATAGTGGGAAAATTGGCACACACATCTCATTATTCAAAATGTTGCATTCAATTCTCATGTGACTGTCATCTTCACTCAAAATGTATTGAAATGCAACACAGAATGGGTCATGAATTATTGCAAATCAGTGCAACATTGACAAATCGTCCCCCGAGTTCCAATGTGTTCTATGTGCCAGTTGGTACATAGAACACATTGGAACTCAGGGGACGAAATGATAATAGATTTTAAAGGCCGTCCCAAACAGGTCTGGCATTCCAGAAAAATTAAGGGGTGCAAAAAATTGCCCTCCTCAATTTTTTCTAGGCCTGCAGCACTCCTGCACTCCCAAAGAATGCCAGGCCAGAAATCATATCACGCGAGCCCTCTTTGGAACGTACTCGTCAATATGTTTTTTTTATTACCCTTTGAACACGAGAGGCCGTTTTTCCGACACAGGCGCATGGTATGCCATGATTTCATTAACCCTTTACCTAACGTAACGGCCAAAACCGCCCAGCGCTATTCTCAAAAATCGCCTATTAATTTTCATTATTTTTTTCATTTTTTGTCTCAAAAACATAGGTTATGACCCCTCGTTGGAACGAGCTCGTTCCAACGAGGGGTCATAACCTATGTTTTTGAGACAAAAAAATGAAAAAAATTAGTTATTCAAGAATTATTTTTGCAAGTGTCGTCTGCTTTTCATGTTAGGTAAAGGGTTAAAAGGTGTGCGGTAGACCAACCAATATTGATTGGTCTCCCCCCCCCCCCCCCCCCCAAGTAATGTATATGGACACTTCTGATTGCCGCATTTGAACTGACATGGAAGATACCACCAGGTTCTAAAGGGTTAAATTTAACAAATTGAAAAGGAAAATTAAAATAACAAATTTTGATATCTTGAAAAGGGTCAAACTGGTCAACTTTTTTCAAAGTAGTGGCTTTCAGGGAAAATGTTTGTATTAAAAAATATATAGCACAGCTACCCTGTGATTATGTATAATATGCCATATAGTCTTAGGTTCCGAATAATAGTACAGCGCGGAATAATACTACAGGGTGGAAAAATAGCATGAATTTAAATAACAGTACAGGCCGGAATAATAGTACGAGGGGGGGGGGGGGCGTGGGGGGGGGGGGGGTCTTTGAAGTGAGTCAGTTTATGCATGGTAAAATTCAAGTCTCAGACATCATTCATCCTGCTCTCCTGGTGAGCTTTCCAGGGAATGATGTCTGAGATTAGTTCAATCATATGGGGGCTGGTATGTTTCTAATTTTAATTATTTATAGCTGGTGTTGGGGCACGGTGGCATTGCGGTAACCGGTTCTCGTCAGATCACCGAAGTAATGCAACGTCAAGCCCGGTTAGTCCTTGGATGGGTGACCGTCTGAGCGATCGATTCGGACTCCCGCGCTGTGTCCTTGGGCAAGGCACTTAACCCCGATTGTCCACATGGGGACACGGTTACGCCGTGTACGAAGGCGTACTGCACGTCGATGGTGTGCATGTCTTCAACCAATCTAACCCTGTCTGTGCTGCAGTGCGGAGTTACGATGTTGGGGAGCTGGCAGCCGCTCGTCGTTGCTCGGTAGTTCTCTCCGGGTTACTTCGGCTTCCCCCACCCGTAAAACTGTCACGGTCATGATTAGCCATTGTGCATAAGTATGTGACCTTAAACACCAATAAATAAATAAATAGCTGGTGTTAGTTACTTCCCGCGGGGTATTTAAAATCTTCAAAAGCCTTGATTTCGAAAAAAATGTTTGAGATCCTTGAAAAGTCCAAGTCGAAGGGGAAAATATGTTCTCCTCAAGCTCATTTAGACTACTGGACTACTAGACTAGTAATAGTATATATAAATCAGAAAAAAATGAAAGTTCAAAACAAATAAACGATGTAACAAGTATATATATTTCTTCCATGTATGGAATAGTCGAAGAGTTCAGGAAATAAACTGTTGTCGCATCGAAACTGTCGATACAGTACATGAACTTGGTACCGATGTCATTTTTAATGAGCACACAAACTGAAATCAGCTTCATGCATGACCTAACACATCGAAAATGAATAAACGCACATGTTCCTAAATGCTGATCTGCAGTCCGACTGCCCGAGATTAGGCTCTAGAAAGTCGTAAGCTTTTGGCAAGTGCCGACGGCACAGCCACGCATGTATACATGTAGAAACAGTGCGAGATGCCTTAGAACACAAGTCTGAATGAAGGATTGTAACAACCAGTAATGTGATAATCAACTTGTAGTGTAATATTAACAAGTAATGTAATAGAAATTATCAGTGGTGAAATATAATGAACCAAAATTCCACGAAATATTTTACAATCTTTCAGCTAAATTTCAAAAAAGTTTTGGTACATCTTATCGATTTTTATTTATTTGATGCTAAGTGTGTAAAGACGTCTTCCAGATAAACAATAGCCACTTAACTCTGGGCCTTTGAAGTCAAATCACTGCCAGCTGTCATGGGAGTAGTATGTCCACATGGCTTATATACTTCGTCTAAATTTGGTTGAATCCATTTGGATTCTCGCGAAATTGGTCGCGAGAATCCATACCTGATGCGAGTGTCCCAGGATCCAATGAGACCACAATCATTGACCCCCTGTTGTATACTGATAATACCTATTAATATTTTAACGGACACAGCTTTTTAATTTTTAAAACAAATTGAATTTAATAGTTTCTTACAAACTAAACAATATTAACCCTTTGACACTTTTGTACGTCTTATGACATACGAAATCAAACCGCGCGTTGATACTTTGTGGTCATTTGTTTGTTATTATTTTTCGATTTTTTAAAGTTTTTACCGCAATTCCTATTTTCTCCCGAATAGTGCTCAGTGACAACCGTTGGGCCAAATGTTATCGCAGCCTAAAATACTAATATAATCCTACTGTCAAGACTTCTTAACTCGTTGAGTGCCAGAAGCCACTATTGGGGCTTTCAAAAATTGAGGATACCAGAGCAAAAGTCAACACTTTCCTTGCCTATATTTCATATTCAGTCAAACACAAACAACATTTTGTGTATATAACTTTGTTTTATTACAAATTATTGGAGAGTGCCTCTGGGCACTCTCCAATAATTTGTAATAAAAGAAGTTTTGAATAACAAATTCAGACCACCAAAAATAATCTAGCCCTCAACCAGATAATCACCAATGTGAAAAATATCTTGTTATTTGTATTTTCCGACGTGTGACGTCGCATTTTAAAAAAGTTGAAAAAACTGAATTCCCAGTGACGTTTGAACGTCAGGATAATTAAAGTCTCAAAGGGTTAATATTTACCAATAAAACTATTGACATGAGCCGGTTCCAAGGACAGCCATATTTGTACAATTTTATTGACAAAGTGTCGGGACATTCCAGGTCATGTTAGCCTTCTACTGGTTACATTGCTGTCGCTGTGATAGGGGAGGGGCTTATTTGACTCAATTCTTTCCACGCGAATTATAGCAGTGGTGCAGCGAGAACCTACATGGATTCTCGCTGGTTTTGTTGCGCGAATCTTTGTTTGAATTGATTCTCGAATTCTCGCGGAAATGTAAGTCCTGCTCCAAACACTCACCCTATTTGCCCCGCCGTGAATTCACTCTACCAGTACCCTCTTATTCAATAAAGACCGTCCATCACCTTAGTTTAGAAAAAGAAACCGGTCAAACAGAAGCCGACGATTTGGGGTCCTGCTCCAAACACTCACCCTATTTGCCCCACCGTGAATTCACTCTACCAATACCCTCTTATTCAATAAAGATCGTCCATCACCTTAGTTTAGAAAAAGAAACCGGTCAAACAGAAGCCGACGATTTGGGGGTCCCCCGACTCTCCCCATCCCGTAAAACATGGGTGCCTCCTCTCAATGAACATGAGCACCACTTCCGGAGACAGTATTTTATAATAAACCGGATAACTTTCAAAGTAGCCAGACCACAAGTGAACACCTATATATTTCGTGTTCCTTACAAACATACTTGAATGATTATTTATTCTGAGGAATTTTTTCGGCGGCTTATTTAGGCCTGTATGTTTATTTAAATTACATTCCAACAGGGAGGAGATATACAAATCAATAAATCGTTACTAGATTCTGTGATATTTTTTTGTTTTGCACAGTGTATTCATTGTTGTAATCATGAAGCATACAGTTAAAACTAGAAGTCCTGTCATGAAATGCGCACAAATAGCACGTCGATCTGCGCGTTAATCTACGCGTTATTACCATAGTAAGACTATCAAATTCTGCACATATGGCTTGTGCACAAGCAATGTTTCAGCCAATGGACCTCCGGGTAACCCGGAGGTCCATTGGCAGAAACATTGCCTGTGTTTGCTATGAGTAACCAGGTGAACATGCCGTGCTTTGGATGCCATTCGATATGGCAATTGCGCGCAATTCCTACGCGCAATTAAGCCTAGATAAGCGCACAGATCGTGACAGGACTTCTAGTTTTAACTGTAAAATAAAACTACTGGAAAATAAGTTGGCCTTCGCGCTTGTGTTCCAAATAAAAGTACAGGTGGGAATAAAAGTACGGGGTGGAACATTTATCAAAATTAAATACAAGTACAGACACAAATAATAGTACAGGGTGGAAATCCATTGAAGGGGGTGGGGGAGTAATACTAGTTAATTTTATCTAAAAGCCAACTTATTTTCCAGTATTGTAGTTTTATTTAAAAAAATAATAGGTATTTAGGCATCATGATTACAATGAATGCGCTGTGCTAAACAAAAGACTATCACATAAACTAGTGAAGATTTACTAATTTGAAGATCTCCTTGTTGGAAGGACAAATGTAATAAACATATAGGTCCAAATAAGGTGCATACAGGGTGAAAAAATTACCCCAAATTATTAAACATACATGTATATGTTTATTTGGAAGATAAGAGTAGATAAAATTAACTAGAATTCCCCCACCCCCCCCCCCCCCCCCCCGCCCCCAATGGATTCCCACACGGTACCATTATTTGGGTCTGTACTTTTTATTTAATTTTGATAAATTCTCTACCCTGCACTTTTATTCCTCCATCCCCAGTACTTTTATTTGGAACACGAAAGGACGAGTGGCCGTGAGACGTTTTTGTGGAATCCAAGGATCCGACAACTTTTGCACGGCTTAACCCTTTACCCAACGTAATGGCCAAAACCGGCCAGCGCTATTCACAAAAATCGCCAATTAATTTTCAATATATTTTCATTTTTTGTCTCAAAAACATAGGTTATGACCCCTCGTTGGAACGAGCTCGTCGAGCTCGTTCCAACGAGGGGTCATAACCTATGTTTTTGAGACAAAAAATGAAAAAAATTAGTTATGCAAGAATATTTTTGCACGTGTCGTCTGCTTTTCATGTTACGTAAAGGGTTAATAATGATAGACTACCGTTTTCAGTCGAATGCATGTATTTTCGTAATCTGCCCTGTTTTATTTGGGTTTGACGCTGTTCAGATATTGATTTGTAGTGTTTGAGACAATATAAGCCCAGCGGCACAACTTCAATGGAGAATAGTATGACTCTAACATACAAAGGATGATGCAAACAGTAAACTGAGACCTGGCAACATTTCATTTACATTTTTGTACAGGGTGATCCAGTTCTTGTTCAACCGATCCTGTTACTCAGGCCTGGCATTCTTAAAAATGCAGGAGGGCTAAAAATCGCTCTCCTCACGTGGACTAGGGGGGGGGGGGGGGGGGGTGATTAGCTCTCATCAAGCTTACAAAAGCTAAAAGTGGCAAAACGAAGTTCTACTATTAATGAATTCTGCCTAGTGGGCTTTGTACATTTTATTTGGTGCTGCTAACCAGGTGGTCTCTGTGAAACAGCTACACTGCCCCTCCCACACCCCGGGCCTTGGTAAGGCCCGGAGGTGTGGGAGGGGCAGTGTGGCCATATTGCAGAGACCACTAACATACCAGAGATCTGAAAACCTGTGGGTTTTAGAAAAAGGCCGTTGTGGTAATCATTATAGCCGAGCGAATAAATTGCTCCCCTGAAAATGCCAGGCCTGCGTACTTGCCATTGAGATAGAAATGTGAGGACCAAAATGCGATTGACAGTTCATAGACCACCTGTCCGCCTATCCGGTTGTTTTTCTGAACTGCAAATCTATTTCACCCTTTACCCAACGCACAGAATATCCAAATTTATCATTTTAAACATAATTTTTTTCCATTTTTTTCAAAGAAACTTAGCAAAACCGCTTCATGTGACTACTCGTTGGAACGATCTCGTCGAGCTCGTTCCAATGAGGAGTCACATGATATTGTTTACTTGAACTTTTTTTAGAACAATGTTTATTCGACTATTCGATATGTAAATTTAAATACGTGGCTGGTTGAGGCCAATTTGTAAGATTCCCCGTGGGAACCCCGGGAAGTAAGCAGCACTTGTTTACTGTGGTAAACCAGTTCCGCTTTACTAGTAAAATAGGACCCAGTCACCAATGCTTGGGGTGAAAGTCCTCTAAAATGGGCAACATGTTGATCAACGATTGACTAAACTTGACTTCATCTCCATGTTGTGTCACGATTAGCCATAGTGCGTAAATATGTGACGTTAACCACCAACAAACAAACAAACAAACAATTTGTAAGATAAAGGGTTAACAGCTTGTTGTGTGCTCACGTATCTATCGAAGCTGCAGGTACAGAGACCAATCCGTCCGAATATCAGTCAGGGGCGTTACTAAGGGGTTTCGGGTGGGAATGGGATTGAGACCCACCTTTAGATTTCCAGTCAAGTCTGGAAATACTCTTGTGTTCCAAATAAAAGTACAGGTGGGAATAAAAGTTCAGGGTGGAACATTTATCAAAATTAAATAAAAGTACAGACGAAGATAATAGTACACGGTGGATATCCATTGGGGGGATGGGGGAGTAATGTTAGTTAATTTTATCTAATAGCCAACTTATTTTCCAGTTTGGCAGTTAGTTTTATTAAAGAAAACTAATAGGTGTTTACAGTTAAAACTAGAAGTCCTGTCATGAAATGCGCACAAATAGCACGTTGATATGCGCGTTAATGTGCGCGTTATGGCCCAATTTAAGCTATCATATTCTGTACATATGGCCTGTGCACAGGCAATATTTCAGCCAATGGACCTCCGGGTAACCCGGATGTCCATTGGCAGAAACATTTCATGTGTTTGCTATGAGTAACCAGGAGAACCTGCCGTGCTTTGGATGCCATTCGATATGGCAATTGCGCGCAATTCCAACGCGCAATTAAGCCTAGATAAGCGCACTATTCGTGACAGGACTTCTAGTTTTAACTGTAGGCATCATTACAACAATGAATACACTGTAGTAAACAAAAGACTATCACAATATCTAGAGAAGATTTACTTATTTGAAGATCTCAGTCTTGTTGGAAGGGTAATTTTAATAAACATACAGGACCAAATAAGGTGCACACAGGGCGGGAAAAGTTCCCAAAATTAATAAACAGGATCTAGCCGGATGACGCCGAAGTTTCGCACTGAAAAAAATTGCTACCCAAAAAGTCCGATTCGTATGTGAATTTAACACTAATGGCTTCCCCAAAAGTCTGGGTAATAGGGCACGATCGGGAACATGCTATACTACTAACCAATGGCAAATTAATTTGTAAAAACGGTCTTCTAATAATCTGTAAAAACAGTCTCCTAGTAATCTGTAAAAAAAGTCTCCCAGTAATCTGTAAAAAGTCTCCTAATAATCTGTAAATACAGATTACTAAACTGTGAAAAACAGTTTATTAATCTGTAAAAACAGTAATATTGTAATAATCTGTAAAAACAGTAATCTAATAAATTGTAAAACAGTCTCCTAATAATCTATAAATACAGTTTTCTAATCTGTAAAACAGTCTTGTAATAATCTGTAAAAACAGTCCTCTAATAAATTGTAAAAACAATGTCCTAATAATCTGTAAATACAGTTTACTAATCTGTAAAAAACAGTTTATTAATCTGTAAAACAGTCTTGTAATAACCTGTAAAAACTGTCATCTAATAAATTGTAAAAGTGTCTCCTAAAAATCTCTAAATACAAATTACTAATCTGTAAAAACAGTTTATTAATCTGTAAAAACTGTCTTGTAATAATCTGTAAAACAGACATCTAATAAATTGTAAAAACAGTCTCCTAATAATCTGTAAATACAGATTACCAATCAGTTAAAAACAGTTTATTAATCTGTAAAACAGGCTTATAATAATCTGTAAAACAGTCAGGTAATAAATTGTAAAAACAGTCTCCCCAAAATCTGTAAATACAGTTTATTAATCTGTAAAAACAGTTTTGTAATAATCTGTAAAACAGTCATCTAATAAATTGTAAAAACAGTCTCCCAATAATCTGTAAATACAGATTATTAATCTGTAAAAACAGTCTTCAAATAATCGTAATCTGTAAAAACAGATTACTTATCTGTAAGAACAGATTATTAAATGAATAGGTTCTAACTCTAATATACGCTACCGTAGTATTCAACGATTGTTTGGGTTCGGTTTTTCGATATCCCCATGTTTTCATTATCGGTTCGGTTTTTCAGTATATTGTCCATCTCCAAAGTTTTTGATCATGACACTCAACATACTGAAGTTGCTTACCAGTGCAACCTAAGAAGTAAGAAAGCCAGCTTACGATTTAAATTTAGAGCTGTAGATTAACCGAAACCGAACCGAGGTTTTTTGTTTTTTTAAAAAACCGAAACCGTCGACATCTCGTAATCTAAGGTTTTTCGTCGTTTTTTATTAAATACTCTCTTGCCAGCTCTTGCTGCAGAAATTCACAGAATTTAGCCATCCCAGAGTAGTGAGAGTACCCAGACACTGCCAATGGCAGTGTCTGGGTACTCTCACTACTCTGGGAATGCCACATTCTGTGAATTTCCGACATTTCAGTTTAGTTGTGTTTGCAGCTTTCCTCAAGTTGCGTGTAGGTGTCAGACCTCGAAAAATGGCCAAGCACAATAAAAGTTCTGTATATTTAGGTAATTATTTTATTGGCCTTCCTGATTATTCATGTATTATATAGCTTATTTCGGGCATTCATTGAGTTTCACTCAATTTCTCTACCATTCAGTTATGATTCCGGACATAAGAATGAGTTTTATTGAATTTTACTTGGCCTCATGAACAAACCGAAAACCGAACCGAACCGAGGTTTTACTCCACCTGAAAAACCAAAACCGAAACCGAACAAGAAATTTAAAAACCTACAGCTCTATTTAAATTATCTCTCAAAGTTAAGTGGAGTGGATTTCCTACACCCTACATACACGCCATCTACTCCCTGTTTATCCGCGCCACAGTGTTGCCTAAAACTTGTAGATTTTGAAGTAAATGTTTGGTGGGAAGCTTTTTCAGTTTTTAGTTGTTAGTAACTTCTTTCTTGTAAAACCATTTTCTCGAGTCGCAAAGTAAAAGCATGCATTTTCCTGCGTAGTTATTCGCCTGAGAACCAATCTCTAAATATGTGTAAAATGCTGGCACATGCAAAATGCTTATAGTTATTGAATGATATTTGTCGAGATTGTACACGTGGGACTTGTTACAACATTTTGTTTGACAACAAGTCAATAATACTAGTTCTATAAGATCGGAGGGATCACGAAAGCCTAACTGTTTGAATATATTGAAGACTAATTAATCGCCATTGTCATACAAAATGAAGTTAACCGGTTAACAGGTATTCGATATATAGTCAGGCGGGTCTACAAGTTGAAAAACAGGTATGCCTTCTGGGGAAAATGTTTTCAAGGGGAAATGTTTCTACAGTTAAAACTAGAAGTCCTGTCATCAATTGCGCGCAAAAACCTCGCCATTTAGCGCGTTTATCGGCGCGTTAGGTCATATGGAAAGGCTACCAAATTCTCTACACAGCCTATGCACAAGCAATGGTTCAGCCATTGGACCTCCGGGTTTAACCCGGAGGTCCATTGGCTGAAACATTGCTTGTGTTCTCTGTGAGTAATGGCAAGACTCTGTGGTAATTTGGGTATTTTCAATAGGAAAATTGCGCGCAATTCCTGTGCGAAATTGTCTCAAGATAAACGCGCAATTCATGACAGGACTTCTAGTTGTAACTTTCTCACCATTTCCAGACGTTAAGTTATTCTTCGTTGATGTATTTTACGAAGATATATACATTACAATTTAAAAGGGTTAAAAGCCAGGATATTACTCTGGTGCGGCATTCTACGTAACGTGCTGTTATATTCGACATCCGACAAAGAAGTTTTTCTTGAATGTTGTGTTTACCCTTTACCTAACACAAAAAGCAGACGACACTTGCAAAGCAAACAAAATTCTTGAGAAACTATTTTTTTTCATTTTGTGTCTCAAAAACATAGGTTATGACCCCTCGTTGGAACTAGCGCGATGAGCTCGTTCCAACGAGCGGTCATAACCTATGTTTTTGAGACAAAAAAATGAAAAAATAATGATAATTAATTGTCGATTTTTGTGAATATCTCTGGCCGGCTTTGGCCGTTACGTTGGGGAAAGGGTTAATGCAATAATAAACCTACCATCAACATCGATGTAGATAGACGGGGTGTGGGTTGTGGTGGAGGTTGGGCTAGGGCGGTGTGCCCCACCTCCACGACACAATATTTTTTTCAGTTGAGACATTTTCGTCACGATTGGTGTCTCAGGTATGGATTCGATCTAGGTAATAATGTACTCTTGTGAGGCGAGGTGTGATACTTGGACCCGTGTTACACTCTCATTTGCTGGCCTGGCATTCTTTAGGAGTGCTGCACGCCTACTGCACGCCTAGACAAAATTGAGGAGGATAATTTTTTGCACTCCTTGATTTTCTGGAATGCCAGACCTGTTTGGGGCTGCCTTTAAAATCTATTGTCATTTCGTTCCCTGAGTTGCAATGCGTTCTCTGTGCCTACTGACACAGAGAACACATTGGAACTCATTCTGTGTCGCATTTCAATAGATTTTGAGTGTAGAAGACAGTCACATAAGAATTGAATGCAACATTTTGAATAATGAGAAAATGTGTGTGCAAAATTTTTCCACTATTTAGCTGAATGTGGTACAATTTTTCAGTCACAATATTAATACCTTGATGTGAATATAACCAACATAGCGAACAAGTTATTGCTTTGAAAATTTCAGGTGCAATTGCACTCCCAAGCAATCTGATGAGGGCAACTGTTTTGCACTCCTTGATTTTCTAGATTGCCAGGCCTGCATTTAAACAAACAGAGGTTTTAGGAACCGATTTGGGCTGTATGGCGCACAGCATGACCAGTGTGTAGTACGATGCATGCTAATTGAATAACTTAGAAGTCTGGAAGCCCATACGTCGCGGTTACAAGACACGTATTTACGCACGAAAACGAACAAGAAAATATGTTCCAAGAATACGAGCCTTAAGAATGGGATTTGACAGGGATAGTTTGTAGTACAATGGAGAGAAACTCCGTCAAACAAGTACAGGCGTGTAGCCAGGATATCAAAGTTAGGGGGGGGGGAGTAATATCTAGGGGGCTAGTTCAGCGATCTCAACGTAGCGGCTACCCCCCACGAAGGGATAGGAATATACGAACGGTCTGCGACCTTGACCTTGAACTTATGACTTAGGATCACAGTCATGGAAAATCCTAAAATCATCAGCAGTTAAGATGTGGCGTATAAACAACAATTTATCCATTGAATAATTTGTTTTATAGACCAGACAAGGTTAGAATTGGCGAACGGCTCAGTGAAAATTAAATTTACAACGTCTCAAACTTTAATGTGATACATAGCGAAACTTCAATGTACGACGTCTAAAACTTGAATGTTGTGCATGGTAAAACTGCGGCAGATGTGGGCCACCGTAGAAAACACTACTCAGTTACATATTAAATAGCATGTTCATAGGAACCTGCTTACCAGTATAAAATTGTTGCAATCGCATCACCGGTTCTTTCCCTCTAATGCAGAAATCGAATGCGAGTTTGTACATGTACATAATTGTACATTTTTATTGTTTTTCGAAGTATAATTTGTTGCTTTCGATCCCCAAATCGATATCAAGTTATGTTGAGATATTTTTCAGCACCGGCTCTGTAGCGGAAAATTGCAGGTATGGTGTTGGAATTCCCCATGGAAGCACATAACATGTAACAGGTAATGAACCAAGTGTTGGATGGAATCGCCTGAAGCAAAATCGCGAAAGTACAAGTATAAAATCATAGTTCACAGTTTTATTACGGCTTGGAATAATCAATCGATGTCAGTGGGATGGGGGTACACGTGTCAATGACAAGTCAATATCAAAAGAAATCATATTCATGCAGATATATTCTTGACTAAAGATTTAATATTTTGTTTAACCCTTTACCCAACGTAACGGCAAAAACCGGCCAGCGCTATTCTCAAAAATCGCCAATTAATTTTCAAAATATTTTCATTTTTTGTCTCAAAAACATAGGTTATGACCCCTCGTTGGAACGAGCTCGTCGAGCTCGTTCCAACGAGGGGTCATAACCTATGTTTTTGAGACAAAAAATGAAAAAAAATAATTATTCAAGAATTTTTTTTGCAAGTGTCGTCTGCTTTTCATGTTAGGTAAAGGGTTCAGTTCAACCAATTTCATAAGGAAGCTCGGTGGCTGAGAGGTTAGTCTGGTTAGAGCATTGATTGGACTTTAAACGAGAGGTCGACGATTCGATCATGACCTCCGGTAACCGCGTCGTGTCCCTGCGGAAGAATCTCAATCCCGATTGTCCTTGTAGGGGAAAGACGACGCTGTGTATAAAAGTGTGCTGCACGTCAATGGTGCACTTGCATTCAACCGCTGCTTAGTACTAACTCTTCTTGTGCCGGGTTAGTTAGTTGGAGAGTCCAGCAGTTGCTCGCCGCTGCTCGATGATTCGCTCCGGAAACTCGGGCTTCCCCCGCCTGTAAAACCGCCCAACACGATATGATCCTGGTTGTTGAAAGTGCCATTAACCCTTCGAGACTTCAATTATCCTGACGTTCAAACGTCACTGGAAATTCAGTTTCTTCAACGTTTTTCAAAATGCGACGTCAAACGTCGGAAAGTACAAATAACAAGATATTTTTCACATCAGTGATTAACTGCTTATGGGCTAGATTATTTTTGGTGGTCTGAATTTGTTATTCAAAACTTGTTTTATTGCAAATTATTGGAGAGTGCCCACAGGCACTCTCCAATAATTTGTAATAAAACAAATTTATATAAACCAAATATTATTTGTGTTTGACTCAATATGAAATATAAGCAAGGAAAGTGTTGGCTTTTGCTCTGGTATCCTCATTTTTTGAAAGCCCTGATAGTGGCTTTTAGCACTCAACCAGTTAAGAAGATTTGACAGCAGGATTATATTAGTATTTTAAGTTGCGTTAACATTTGGCTCAACGGTTGTCACTGAGCACAATTCGGGAGAAAATAGGAATTGGGGTTAAACCTTTAAAAAATCGAAAATTAATAATAATAAAAAAAATGACCACAAAGTATCAACGCGCTGTTTGATTTCGAACGTCATAAGACGTACAAAAGTATCAAAGTGTTAAACCCAAATAAATAAACAAACAAACAAGCATTATTTCGGAATGCTTCTATTAACTAGCTGAGTGTTTGAAGCCACTGGCATTGCTCTACTGAAAAGTGACGAAAGCCACTTCAGTAACTTACTTTGTCCTGTATGCATTGAGTTGTTCCTTGCCCAGCCGTGAAAAATATTTACATGACACTGTTTCGCTGCAATGGATAAATTGTAACGAAGCAAATATTTATGAGCAAACTCTTACAAAATTAAGGATCCCCTTGCTGGTAGCATGGTATCTGAAAAAATACACCTGCTACAAATCTCCTTTGAGAACTAATTAGCACTGACTCAACCAGTTAATCGGAACGATGTTCGCATCATTCCGGCCTTTTATGTTGTAATTGGGAGCAAACTGAAATAATAATGCAGATATTGTATATGTAACTTTATTGCATAACCATAACGCATTACATTAGTCCCCCACCCCCAAGGGTAGGGATATAGTGAAGAGCTCCGCTCCGCCCACCCGCTCTTCTCCACGCCCTGAAGTTTGTTTATGCGATAACTTGACCAATAGATATCGGATTTGAGATAATTTTAGTGCGCTGCTTTACATCGACGTATTACCATTATTCGATGAAAATTAGGGGAGTTATTGTCCTTTGTTGAATTTTGTCCAAAATTTAATTATTTTTGCAATAACTTTAGCAGTGGACCTCAGATTTCAGTAAAATTTGATAAGACTGCATTATAATAACATTGTCTTGTTATTAATGGCTACTGCCAGATTCCGCCCCATCCATGCACGCCCTTCTGGGTTTGGAGGATCCCAGGTAGGCGTTGGCAGGGCAGAGTCTTGCGAATACTACACTGTCATCTGCCCCAAAGCCTCTAATTGCGTTTGGGGAAGATATATACCGCATTCAGGTTCGTATAAATTAGAATTAAGGCAACCCGAAAAAGTTTATCTTAACTTCTTTCAAACTTCTTTCAGGCAACTCCTTTTCAAGTAACTGTCCGATGCTTTAGCAAGCGGATAACGAAGTAATATTGATATGCGCACCTGCGTTTCTGAAAAAGGCCGTAATTAGCATCCCAAAATATTCCATCTTATTAGAAAGGGCTCAAGATCACCCTATTTCACTTCCAAATACAAATAACATTTTATTTTATCATCAGTATGAAGTGGATCGAGGTTCTAGAAGTTTAACAACTGAATACTAAAGTATAGGTCCAGTATTTCATCTTGCCATTTCCCGAAGTCTAGTAAATTAGGCGAACGGAAAGTCTGTTACCTTATTTTTTAGACGAGCTATTGTCGAATGAAACGATCGTTCGCCCAGTTTGTACAGGCCGAGCGTTGCCGGTGCATCAGCTTTTTCTGAAGCACAGTTGTGTCGCTATCGTTATTGAATTTTTTTCCTGGTCATACGGAGCCATTGTCTGCATATCGTAACACTACACTCTAAAATCAATTGGGTAAAAATTAACCCAAATCAGCTGGGTTGAGTGAATACGATCCCACTTGGGTTCATATTCACTCGACCCAGTTGATTTGGGTTCGTTTTTAACCAAACTGATTTTAGAGTGTACCTGACACTGACTGGACCAAACTTCAAAACAGTGGCGATAAAGTCCCGAGAATAACGTAGACTTCATGTAGAAATCGAGAAATATTTGTCTAGTGAGGAGAGTAACTGTTGCTAAGAGTGGAGAGGATTGGCGATCGCACAACCCCTCTCCCAGCTTGCTCGCACATCTACACAAATTGACATACGAAAATCAACCTTTCACCAAGGTAAGGAGAAATCCTCTTCGAAATGCTGTGATCGCCCTTGCGGTCTTCCGTGAGCTGAATGTGAAAGCCTGTTCGCAAGTACTTCTTATTGGATAAGGAAGGGTTTCAGCAGACTTTCGGCCTGTGAGAAACGTCTAGTAAGGTTAGATCTTGAGCGACTATTTTGGTTTATGTCTTTATGAATGGACAGCTTACCAAGTGGATGAAGTGAAGGACACAGATAGAACCAACGAAAAATGACAAGCAGGCACGCATCATCAGACGTTCCAAAGAACGATAATTGAGCACAAGGCATGCAGTATTGAAATAAAGTCGTTTGGTTGAAGGCACTGCAACAAACAATCGGAGGTTTCTTGCTTTTGGACCTGAGTTCAACACAAATTATTCGGGACAGCTATGAATTCAAGAAGTTCTATTCACAAGTCCGTTGCCTTAACATTTGCGCTGCCGATCGCGACTATTGTACCGGATTTTTAATTTAATGTTCTGCATGTCTTTGCATGTGCTGATTACACTAACATCTGATTAATTGTTTGAAAGGGAGCGTGGTGGCTCATTGGTTACGGCATTGGACTTCAAATCGAAAGGTCCACGGTTCGGTCCCCGCCAGGGGTAACTGCGGTGCGTCTCTGGGCAGGCACTTAATCCCGATTGTCCACCTGGGGGCACGGTGGCGCTGTGTACTAAGGCGTGCTGCACGTCGATGGTGCACTTTTCTTCAACCAATGCTAACCCTGCTTGCGCGTTGGGGTGTCTGACAGTTGCTCGCCGTTGTTCGGGGGTTTCCTCTTGGTACTCCGGCTTCCTCCACCTGTAAAACTGTCAGACACGAGGTGACCCTGGCTGTAGAAAGTGTCGTTAAACCCCAATAAATAATAAATTGTTTGAAAAAGCCTCAAAAGTTCTTTCCAATCATGCCCCAAGCCAAGATCTCCAACTTTTCAGACACGTTGGGGACGAGAGTTCATTTTTTCAGACAGTGTTCCCGGGTCGTTGGCCGTCGGTACGAACTAGAACCTAGCTCAATATACTTATTTAACCCTTTACCTAACGAATCGGAGGCATCCACCTGCATAATTTACAAATTAAGCACTTCAAATAATAATAATAATAATAATAATAATAATAATAATAATAAAATAAACAAAACGATATGTGACCTTTCATTGGAACGAACTCGTTTAAATGAGAGGGTCATATGATATATATTTTTTTTAATATTTTGAAAAAACTGAAAAAAAGTAATAAAAATAACGAATTTTGATATCGTGTGCGTTGGGTAATATAGAATAAACGTATAGTGTTTTCAAGTAAAAAAAATTTAATCTACGAGTTGGATTAAGAATGAAACCGACGAGCCTCTGGCGAGTCGGTTTCATTCTTAATTCTACGAGTAGAATAAATTTTTTACTTGAAAACACTATGTGTTTATTTTGTTTATCTCATAAATCTTCTACGGGGCAGTCGCTGCAAAATCGTGCTATAATTCGCTACAAAACACAGCGAGAAGTGAGGAGCACATTGGTCCAATTCGATCGACCAGCAAAATTGGCAAAAATAAACAGGGCGCAGTAATACATTTCTGTCTAAAAATAATTCCCCTACAAACTTGAGCTAAACTTGCAAAAATACTTCATTATATGAGCAGTGGGTGGTGTTTTCTACTGGCATTGTGTAATACTTTCAAAAAGATTTAAAGAAATCAACAATCGAAATATTAATTATGCTATAAAAATGTGGTAGTGGCCAGAGGTCAACAAGTCCGTCGCTACTTGGGGAATAAATTCTTTCAGTGTTAAACCAATGGGGAAAAATTTATCACCCTACTTGTCGAATAAAGCAAAAATTTATCCAAGGCCTTTATTGTTTAAATAAACGGCCATTTGTGGGATAAAAGTGCTAAAATGGCCAACGTTTTTTTCTTTTTCCAAATTAGCGGCTTTCAGAGACAATATTGGTACTCGAGCAACCCGCAGACAGACATAATCGGGGGGGGGGGGGGGGTGTCTCCCCTTCCCGGGCACCTCCACTAACTTAGGGTCTGTTTTCAATATGTAATCATGTGGTAAAGTTACAAGTGAGAATGTTATAATTTTTTATTAAACTTCCTCGCATACAGACATGCATACGGGCCCGTATATGATAAAAATGGGCGTGGCAGTATAAGAGTCGGCGAATAAGCTACTTTGCTTCTTGCTCATTTTGTCTCAAAATTAGTAGATATCGGATGATCAGAATTCCACCCTCGCTGTGTGTTAATAATAACCACTCTCACCAAACTGTTGGACTGTCTTTAAATTATCACACCAATTCTTTACCTCGCTGCATGGTTCTTATCGTTAATTTTATGATTTAGATTCTTGCATTCATCACACACAGAGAATCGATTGTGTCCCGACAAAAAATATACAAGCAATCCGGCACAGATGTCCATGGCATGTCGTCGGATTCCCACGTGGGTGTACCTTGGTGAAGGTGATCAAGGAAAACTTTTCTGAAAAAGATCTGTCTGACATGTTGTAACTGGCAATTGTCAGATCCTAAGTATGTGTATTATGTGGACGTGTGGAATTGTGGCTATGAAATATAGAATAATAATTTTGAGATTTGGAATGCATTGGTGAATAAACACACGGTCTTGTTACAGGCCTTACAAATTGAACGAATGGTCGATTCGTTCCACTCAGAAGAAATAAGGACAACTGATTGTTTGTCCGTCTGCATTACTGGATATTTGCCAAATAAGAATATAATCTCAAATTGGTGTAGTACTAGTATTCATTTGCCAGCTCTACCAGAGTCATATGTCCTTTATAATTATGGTGAATCGTGAGTGTTCTTTGGCTTACTACCCATAGACGAAGTTCTGTGATGTGGGAAACTGTCGGAAAGGGCTGTCAGGGCCATTTCCAGCAGTGTATCACATCCTTCATTGGCTCAATAAAAGAATTTCATGAAACGAACTGGTGGCCTATCCCAGCGCTTGCGTCAACATGAGTAAGCTTATCAGTATTACTCTGGTTCTCTCTTGCTAAAAAATCATAAAAAAGTGAAACTAAGATAACCCCCTTCATGTTACCTTTCTTCCACTTTAAACACGCCTGTTATTGTGGTCTTCTGGAAGAAGTTTTGTTGCTAACGATCCTCCAGATGATTTTTAGCTTAACTTGACATAGTCAAGATAAGCTATTGCCATCACGCGTGCGGAAGTCTGTTAGTCTGTGAGTCTGTGAGTCTGTCAGTCTGTGAGTCTGTGACGTCTGTGACGTCTGTTCACATTTCCTTTAGCACGGGCTACACCCCGCAGTTCTTGTCTGATCGTCACGAAATTTCATATGCAGGTTTGGGGTCATGTCTAGATGAGAACGTCCCCTTTTGGTCGCCCAAGCCCCAAACCCGAAAACCATTAGCACAGTCTACAGGTCGTATTTATGAAGAGATTTCATTGTAACTTGGTAGGATGCCTCTGTATAGTGCCTAGACGAGAACGTCCCCATTTGGGCATGATCTATCAACCGTGATGGCTGCCCAAGCCCGAAACCAAAAAACTTTTAGCAGAGTCTGCAGGTCATGTTTAATGTGGAGGGATTTCATTGTAACTTGGTAGGATGACTCCTTATGATGTCTAGATGCGAATTTCCCCATTTGGGCATGATCTGCCAACCGTGACGACTGCCCGAGCCCAAAACCCGAAAACCTTTAGCACAGTTTACAGGTCATATTTATTGAGGAATTTCATTGTAACTTGGTGGGTTGACTTCATACAATGTCTAGATGAGAAAGTCCCCCTTTGGACGTGATTGGGCAACTGTGACGGCTACAGGAGCCCGAAGCCCGAAAACCTTTAGCACAGTCTAGAGGTCATATTTATGAAATGATTTCATTGTAACTTGGCAGGATGACTCCAAATAATGTCTAGATGAGAACGTCCCATTTTGATCGCGATCATGCAGCCTTGATGGGTGCCCGAGCCCAAAAACCTTTAACATAGGCAAAAAGTCATATTTATGGAAGAATTTCATTGTAACCTGTTAGGTTGACTCCATATAATGCCTAGATGATGACATCCCCTTTTGGTCGTGATTGGTCAGTTGTGATGGCTACAAGTGCCCGAAGCCCGAAAACCTTGAGCACAGTCTACAGGTCATATTTATGAAGGGATTTCATTGTAACTTCTTAGGATCACTCCAGATGATGCTCAGATGAGATTGTCTCCTATGGTTGCGATCATTCACCCATGATGGCTGCCCAAGCCCGAAGCCCGAAAACCTTTAGCACAGTCTACAGGTCATATTTATGAAGGGATTTCATTGTAACTTGGTAGGTTAACTTCATATAATGTCTAGATGAAAACGTGCGATCATTCACCCATGATGGCTGCCCGAGCCCGAAGCCCGAAAACCTTTAGCAAAGTCTACAGGTCATATTTATGAAGGGATTTCATTGTAACTTGGTAGGTTAACTTCATATAATGTCTAGATGAGAACGTCCCCTTTTGGACATGATTGGGCAACTGTGACGGCTAAAGGTGCCCGAAGCCTGAAAACCTTTAGCACAGTCTACAGGTCATATTTATGAGGGGATTGCATTGTAACTTGGTAGGATGACTCCAAATAATGTCTAGATGAGAACGTCCCCTTTTGATCGCGATCATTCAGCCTTGATGGGTGCCCGAGCCCAAAAACCTTTAGCATAGGTAAAAGGTCATATTTATGGAAGGATTTCATTGTAACCTATTAGGTTGACTCCATATAATGCCTAGATGATGACATCCCCTTTTGGTCGTAATTGGTCAGCTGTGTTGGCTACAAGTGCCAGAAGCCCAAAAACCTTGAGCACAGTCTACAGGCCATATTTATGAAGGGATTTCATTGTAACTTCATAGGATCATTTCAGATGATGCCCAGATGAGATTGTCCCCTTTGGTTGCGATTATTCAACCATGATGGCTGCCCGAACCCGAAGCCCCAATACCTTAAGCACAGTCTACAAGTCATATTTGTGAAGGGATTTCATTGTAACTTGGTAGGTTTACTTCATATAATGCCTAGATGAGAACGTCCCCTTTTGGAATTGTTTGGGCAACTTTGACGGCTAAAGGTGCCCGAAGCCCAAAAACCTTTAGCACTGTCTACAGGTCATATTTATGAAGGGATTTCATTGTAACTTGGTAGGTTGACTCCAAATAAGGTCAAGATGAGAACGTCCCATTTTGGCTGTGACCATTCAGCCTTGATGGGTGCCCGAGCCCCAAAACCTTTAGCATAGGCAAAAGTTTATATTTATAGAAGGATTTCATTGTAACATTGTTAGGTTGACTCCATATAATGCCTAGATGATGACATCCCCTTTTGGTCGTGATTGGTCAACTGTGATGGCTACAGGTGCCCAAAGCCCGAAAACCTTGAACACAGTCTACAGGTCATATTTATGAAGGGATTTCATTGTAACTTCGCAGGATCACTCCAGATGATGCCCAGATGAGATTGTCCCCTTTGGTTGCGATCATTCAACCATGATGGCTGCCCGAGCCCGAAGCCCGAAAACCTTTAGCACAGTCTAAGGTCATATTTATGAAGGGATTTCATTGTAACTTGGTAGGTTGACTTCATATAATGTCTAGATGAGAACGTCCCCTTTTGGACACGAGTGGGCAACTGTGACGGCTTCAGGGGCCCAAAGCCCGAAAACCTTTAGAACAGTCTACAGGTCATAATTATGAAGGGATTTTATTGTAGCTTGGTAGGATGACTCCAAATAGTGTCCAGATGAGAACATCCCCTTTTGGTCACGATCATTCAGCCTTGATGGCTGCCCGAGCCCAAAAACCTTTAGCATGTCTGTAGGTCGCATTTATGGAAGGATTTCATTGTAACTTGTTAGGTTGATTCCATATAATGCCTAGATGATGACATCCCCTTTTGGTCGTGGTTGGTCAACTGTGATGTCTACAGGTGCCTGAAGCCCGAAAACCTTTAGCACAGTCTACACGTCGTATTTATGGAGGGATTTCATTGTAACTTGGTAGGTTGACTTCATATAATGTCTAGATGAGAACGTCCCCTTTGGACGCAATTGGGAAACTGACGGCTACAGGGGCCCGAAGCCCGAAAACCTTTAGCGCAGTCTACAGGCCATATTTATGAAGGGATTTTAATGTAACTTGATAGGATGACTCATTTTGGAATAATTTCATTGTAATTTTGTTGATATATGTTAACTGTGAGGGACACATATATTAACTGTGAGGTCATATTAACCCACCCCTCAGATCTTTAGTACAGTGTACATCTCATATTATTTTTATCATAAACATAGCAAACAGGGAACAGAAATGAACATATTCCCAATTTTCACAATTCTTGTCTTATTTCATAATCCTTTCATAAACATTGAACATTATCCTTTTCATCAAACACAACACACAAGTTAAGCTACAGTGTCATTGACACTTTCATTTAACGACACCGTCAGTTCAGTATGTGCCATTTTGTTTTCAATGTTGCTTCCATTCACTATTATGACGGTGAGATGGAATCAACCATTCGCTTTGTACTTTATAATAAACATTTTTGTATGATCATTGCTCGAATGCGATAAACCTGGTAATTCTAGATAATGGAAACTACTCCAAATTCTCTGCCCGTCTGATACCTGCTGATACACGTGCTTTGCCAGAATTTGTTTTTTTACGTTATTCTGTTTACAAACACACGACTGTAGTACGATTTAGTGACGGATTTATTGTTAGAGTAACACAGCATTATCACTCATCAATACAAGACGTTTTCTATCCCGAAAATCCTTTTTGTCTGAAGGTACTTCTGAACTGATGGTCGGCATGTGTGTGCTTGTAGTACGAACCAACCCCCATGGGAACCCCGGTTCCTCCTGGAAGTGATGAAATGCTTGTTGACTGTAATAAACAATCTCTGTTTCACTGGTAAAATAGGACACAATCACCACTGCTTGGGGTGGAACTTTAAGTACTCTAAAATGGGTAATATTGGGATAAACGATTGACTAAACTTGACAATCTCAGCGCAGCGCTTACGATTAGCCATTGTGTAGAAATGTGTGACATTAAACACCAATGAATGAATAAATAAATGGTACGAAACGAGTTGAACCTCGCAGTATAGGTTGTGCTGTTATGTCTGAATCCCGATAATAGTTTCATGTGAATTGTATGGGCCTGGGTGTTTTCTACGACTCGAATATATAGTGAGGGCCGCATTCTTTAAATCATTGAAACTCCCTTAATACTGTAAATAAACTTTCTCACCCGTCGACAGCCCAATCTAGACACCGAGGTAGGCGCGTATCCTGGATTCTATAATAAGGGTGAACTAGCCAGCTGTAGGGGGTTTCGGGGGCATCCCATAGTCCAATTTAGGACCCTCCGGCCGTTGCCCCCCCCCCCTCCAACTTCTCTTCTGGGAAGTGGGAGGAGGGGTCAACGACCGAAGGGTCCTAGTTAGGACTACCGCCCACCCCTCGAGAAAATTTGGAACATTTAGTGCTCAAAGAACGAATCTGTAGTGTGTGTAGCTCCCATATTGGCGGTCACTTTGGGGGTCCATGTTGTGTGAAACTTTCATTAGGCCTCTGCAGTGGTGTAGCCACCCCCTGTCCCCAGTAGCTACGCAACTGCATATATAGGGGTATTGAAACAATTGCCATTGTATATTTTCATGGAGCTTGGAGAGCTTTGTTGAACAAGATGTAATTGGTAATATTTCCAATTATGTTTTAACATTTTTCGTTCAAACACGGAATGCATAACGCTCCATCTCATGGTGTTCAGCATTTGGTCCGATTGTCGAGACAAAGAGCACGAGACGTCGAATTCCCATGATTTTTCGTACATATTTCAAACATAGTCCGCGCACAGATAAAACCCATACACTCCTTTTTCACTGCAGGCAGAAATCTGATACAATCAATAACTGAGCCTTTCCTGGAATTGATTTTGACCTATAGATATTTTAACACCACGGGAGTGCCAGAACATTCTGAATAATAATCTTCCAGTGAACTCTATATACACGCTATATACCTTGTTATCGAGATACATAATATTATTTACACAGTTTGTTGGTGGCCTAATATGATATATATGGCGTCAGTTAATTCCATACTGGACGAGAGCGTACATAGTTTGTTGGTGGCCTAATATGGTATATATGGTGTCAGTTAATTTCATATTGGGCGAGAGCGAAGCTCGATTCCAATGTGAAATTAACTGACACCATATATACCATATTAGGCCACCAACAAACTGTGTAACTAATATATCTTACCGACTGCTGCATCGATGCACAGAACTAATAACAACAGCGATTAAAATTAAATGAGAGAATTCTCACAATGTGTTCACGTGTCTTTGCCTTGTTACAATTTATGGGAGAGAGTGCCTACAGGCACTCTCCCTTAAATTGTAACAAGGCAAATTCATACATACCAAACAGTTTCATTTCGAAGGTAACATGACACACATCCACAGAATATGAAGCCTTTTAAGTTGCCTAACCTGCACTTCAGACCAAATATGGGCTTCCAACACTCAATCTTTCGACTTGAGGCGTTTATCGGCTGCCGCCATTTTGAATAATCAATGAACAAAGGGGAGATTATGCATAGCTGTCAGCCTATATTGACGTTCACAGGCAGTATATGGTTTTATATGCAGTCTGCATGTGACGTCTTTGAACCAATGAAATTCCCAGATACCTGTAGGAGGTAAGATATAGCGACATTTTAGTAATACTATAACTGTGTAAGATTTCGAGGTGACTGAGTGTTGTTTTGTACCAGCCAAAATGTTGCTTTCTGAAATGTGTGATCAGTAGCACTCGAGAGTTGAAAATTGAAGTTAAAAGTGGCATTGCAGTAATTGTTCAACCTATATCTTACGTCAGGCTATAAAACACCTCCTTCAGTTCTGTGTTTTCAAGTTATGCATACTTTCCATATATCAGGAAATCCTTGGTTCCCAGATTGTCTTCTTAACAGAACAAGTGCGAAAGTTTTTTGAAGATGTTTATTATCGTTATTTTAAACTTCAAACTTCAGAAAAGAAAGAAGAGGGGCGAGAGCGAAAGCTATAAGATCGGTTTTTGCACAAGTAGCACCTGAAGCGACAGCTAATTTGCTGTTTGCCCAAGTGTAGCCACATCACCCCACCTGATACTTTTACAAAAAACTTCCATCTTCTGTTCGGGATCTTTGCCACCGTGAAAGGAAAACCCTGTAGTTATCCATAGGCCGAGAGGAAGATCCATTGTTACCTATTTTGTTTACATCGCCCAAGAATGCGACAAGTTCAAACTACTTGATATTGGCAATTTTGAAATACATGGTTGTCGGTTCATGGAGAATATAATTAGGGTTTAAACAATTTGTCAGAAAATCATTACATAAGTTGTATGCAATATGTTTTATTGCATGTAGTGAGTTCCGAGTTTCCCGCTGAAGGTTTTGTCATTGTTTTGAAACGGGCTTTTTTAGCTATGAGTGGGGTCGTTTTATTGACTCATTACCCCAGAAAGGATCATATTCAGGATCAAACTTGGAGAGCGAAATCTGTGATGCGAAAGTTTTGTATTGAACACTTACACAACCACTCCATCCCGAAGGCAAATTTCCTGGTCCATTAGTACAGGTTATACACAGAACGACACACGCGTGTGAATGGGTTAATCGACATGGCACGAGTGTCAGCGCAAAAGGATAGAACAAGAGGCCACGGGCCTCGAGTTTTATCCTTCCGCGATGGCACAAATGCCATATCGATTAACCCATTCACATGCGTGTGTCGTTCTGTGTTTCTACACGCCTTCACGTCTATAAAAACAATTGTTAGAAGGACACTCAGCAATTCATTTGACAACTATCATCACAAAGAACATATTTTATCGCCAACCAAATTTGCGAGGGGAACCTGTGTTACTATTTCCTCCCCTGAGATCCAATGTGTTCTATGTGCCTACTGGCACATAGAACACATTGGAACCCAGGGGACGATTTTCAGCTATCGCTGGCGATTCATGTTGTAATAGCGTTGCATGATTTGTAGAAAATTATAGTGAAATTTCTAATTTCGCCTTTATTTAAAAATAGTCCGTCAACGCTTTCCGTTCCGCACATATTTGCGGAACATATTTTCATTTTCCGCATGGTTTAGTGTTGCTGTAGATGTGGATTTCATAGAACAGGCGTGTAATAAAGCAGGATTTCTTGAAAGTTCTTGAATATAGAAAAGAGTTTTCGGTTTCGAAAACTGTTGGAAAATGGCTTATGACCCTCCGTTGTCATTGGGCCCCCATTGTGCTTGAAACAGCATGAAAAGGATTGCCTGCACTTTTACTGAGGGCAGACCTGAAACCAGGATCTCAAAATATCCGCCTGGTGGGGCGAGTGTTAAAATATATTTTCCGACAGTGTTCATGGGTTGTTGACCGTCTGAATGAACATGAAACTTAACTCAATATATTTCTGTAGAACAATAATAAATGAAATAGGCCCAAAACGTTAATTTATTATTATATTTTTAAAGAATTACTTCCGTTTAACTATGAAACATGGGGTAATTTGGCTGCATAATAAAACTCACTGTTTCCTCATATGGTCAGCTGTTTTTTATTTTATATTAGCGGCTTTCTTCGGAGAATATGTTGGCGTTCAGTCGATCAGCAATTTTTTCGACAGCACGGAATTGCTTCAACTTGTCATCGTACTCTCGTGTTCCAAATAAAAGTACGGGGTGTAACATTTTTCAAAATTAAATAAAAGTTCAGACCCAAATAATAGTACAGGGTGGAAATCCATTGAGGGAGGTGGGTGAGTTATGCTAGTTAATTTTATCTAAAAGCCAACTTATTTTTCAGTATTGCTGTCAGTTTTTTATTAAAGAAAACTAAGAGGCATTGGGGCATCATGAATACAACATTGAATATCTCCCTGTTGGAAAGGCAATTTTAATAAACATACAGGCCCAAATAAGGCGCATGCACGGTGGAAATATTCCCCAAAATTAATAAACATACATGTATGTTTATTGGGAACACAAAAGTATATATGACGCTCCGTGTCTCCTCACTTTGTCATTTTTAGAGGTTAGATGTCATGATACGGATTGCTTACCCTCTCTGACAACACGTTGGGATGGAAATGAGAGTTTGACGCACCACAAAGCTCAGCCGAACTCAGAGAGTACCACCTGGCCTTTGACTGATCAAAAGTCTCACCACCTCGTTGTGTTGTTGGCGAAGATTCGTCATCTGGAGGTGTCACTGACATGACCTGATATTTAAAAACATAACCTGACAGGTGTCATCTGAATTTTATTTAATGATAATAAAACAAGATTTACTCACATGCCCGTATCAAGAAGGGTCCACCGTCCATGGAAATATAATTATACACAATTCTCTACGGGGCCCTCGCATTCTCAAGTTGTCGTCTCCTGCTGTCAGTCTGCTCCTCGTAGCAGCCTTGCTCAACTGACACAACGTGTTGCCTATTTGCTCCCTCTACCTGCTTCACAAACTATCAATGCCTGTCAATGGAGTTGACGTGCACTTCACTTGCTTTAACATAAAATTGCCACTTCAGTGACTGCCGGGAAGAAAATGCAGGCGAGTGAATAATCACTCTCCTCGTTTTGATTTTGTGAGACTGAAGAATTCAGAAGAGTGATTTTAATCCCTTTCCTAACATGACAGCCCAAATTGGCCAACACTATACACGAAAGTGACCATACGAATTTTGTTATTTTTTTCATTTTTGCTTTAAAAATGTACCATCTGACCCCTAATTCGAACGAGCTTATTGAGCTCGTTCCATTGAGATATCATAAGCTATATATGTTTTATGCAAAAAAATGAAAGATTCTAATTATGCGAGATAATGTTTTGCAAGTATCGTCCCCTAGTTTTGTGAGGTAACGGGTGATTGGAATGCAATGTATAACTTTATGTTTAGACATAATTTCCACACACATCATGAAGGCGAGTGATTAATTGCTCCCCTAGTGAAACCTTTAGCAGAGTGATGGCGAGTGAGAGCGATCACTCTCCTTTTCCCGGCAGTCCCTGCTGCTTTAACGACTTCCGGATGCACTTCACAGTCTCATCGACAAAACCACTTTCCACCAACCGTCCAAACATATAATGTTCATGCATGAAGTTTGTCTGGCTTCAACTCATTCCTCCCAAAGCTCCTTGCATGTACGAGCTCTCGATAGGTCTTTCCAACCTGCCTAATAATTTCTTCTACTATCCTGGCGGTCTCATCGCAAAATAAACAACCTTGGGTTCACTTAGCCCAGTTACTCCTTCTACTGTCCTAAGTGGTCTCTCGCCAAATAAAACTACTTTTGGGTTCACTTAACCCACCAACTCATTCCAATATTCGTCGCCCAAACAGTCCCTGGCTGGCGTTCCAAGTCTTCCTTTAAGCGGATCTTGACTACTCAATATTCTCAGGATCTTTAAATACTATAAACGAAAGCCCAAAGTCAGTTGAGGGTTCTCTCTTTGAAGAACATAATAACTATTAATGGGTTGTTTGCGTTTTATTGAAATGTCCAGAGTGAGATAGTATCCCGCTGCTTTCACTCGCGTTTTCGACATTGTTAATACAGACGATTCGCTGCGCCCAGTTTGCATCTCCACGGGGTTCAGGGCGGTTACCCGCTGAAGACGCACCCTTTGCGGCATGGATAAATTGTCGATCGCCCGAGTCAATGTTTATTAATAGCCTCTCTGACTATCAACAAACCCCCAAAATATAATTTTTTTTTTACATATCTGCATATCGATCTTGACAGTTTTAAACAAACAATGCAGAACAACGAATGGCTAAACTGCACCATTAAAATGTTAAGTTCTTCCGCCATGTACAGAACGATGCAACAATGGGAGGAATGTAGTACACAATTGTGTCTTCTTGAATTGAAAATTAAAAAAAAATGGGCGGGGCATTCTGCGGTCCTTGTCCAAATTCATCATTTCGTATTTTGCATGATACACCCATCCACACAGCACACTCCAAAACTCATACCCGTTAATTTCTTCGTTCAGAGTCGTTTAGACCCATGAAGATATTTTAATGCGTATCATAACGAAACTATTAGCTATCTTGCGTTCTCTTGACATTGGTCCGTCATGTGAACAGGCTGATTGCGAGTCTAATTTGGTGCGATCGTCAGCATAGAGCATGGATCGTTAGGTATCTGCAACAAGCTCGCGGTATATTCCGGCTCCTGACTGATCGATCTCCATGATGTGATTATATAACATTTTGAAAGAACTTTCATGAGAATTCCAGCTGGAATCATGTACGCAAAAGTTCTCGCAACAAAAACACCCATGCAGAAACAAATCAACGGCAAACAAATTCACTCTTGACTGCACTCTCCTGGTTCGACATTCAAGTCGCTCTGATCTGATGCATTTTGGAATTTACCAGGGCTCGACAATTCAGAATTTTGATGGACCCATTTGAAGGTTGCCCCATCACATGTTCATTAACCTTTTGATCTTTTGCCCCAATTTTGGGGGGTTAACCCTTTACCTCACATAGCTTTCCCCCAAATATCCTGAACTTCATGATGAAAACCTTTGTCTCTAATTTTCAATAGAAGCATACAAATATGGATGTCATTGAAACCAGCTGATTCCAATGATATCCGTATTGGTATGGATTTATTGAGAAATTGCCATTATGTGTGAGGTTGTGTAAGCCACACTTAGGCTAATTTTTGGGGCATTTTTTTCCAATTTGTTAGGTAAAGGCTTAACCGCTTGGTTAACCATTATAATTGGCAGATTTGGGGATGTGAATTTTGTTGAGAAATAAGTCATTATGATTTATAATAATTTGGATTTTCCTAAAGGGAAAATCTATTTGTTATTGCATTGATTATTCGGATTTTCCTAAAGGGAAAATCTATTTGTCATTGCATTGATTATTATTTTTTTTATTATTATTATTCCACACTTTTATTTTCACTATTTCTCGAAAACGCTCTGAACGATGTTTTTTAAAGTTTCTGTACTCGTAAAGGGTCATAAGTTCTAAGTCAACGTCATATTTCCATTTTTCTGAAAATGTTTTAGTTAACCCTTTGTGCCAAAAAACACAAAAATATTCAGCAGCTCATATCTTTGGACTGGAAAGGGCGATTGACTTGAAATTTTCGCAGACATGTCAGCAATACACCCCTCTATCAGTATGTGGTACAAAAAAGTATGTAGTTAACACCTTTCTGCCAAAACGTTTTTCGAAACGAAAATTTTTTTCAAAATTTTACCATTTTTGAACTCAATCTCGGGACAGGGATATGCTGAAGCATCTAAAATGGCTTAGAAATGAAGACTGTATCACCGAATTGTAAAAACCATCGAAAAAATTTCGATTCGAATTTCCGACAATCCAAAATGGCGGCCGAAAAATCGAATTTATATTTTCGGTTATTTATGCGTTTCAGGCCATTTGGAGACGAAAAAAAAAATTTGTTTTGCACGAGAAAAATTTTCGGTTTCCACCAAAAATCGGAAATTTTTGTTACGACCGGGCTACTTTGCCGTCACAGTACTCAACAACAGGGATGATTTGAAAGCTTCTAAGTTTAGAAATGTTGAATTCACACTGTACATGAACAGTTATCGTCCTTTGGAATTGGAGTTGTTCTTCGTTTGGCTTCTGCTAGCAGTCATACATGGCTTCGGGACACTGTGACCAAAAATTGAAAAAAAAAAAAATTCTTGTGTCTTTTTTACTTTATTATGTCTAGATTCATTAGTTTTCATAAGTAAAACTATCTGCATATTGCGGAAAATGTTTTTCCAGCCAAAACCGCCCAAAAACGCTCAAATATGCGGGAGCAGATATCTTTGGACTGGAAGGGGCGATTGACTTGAACTTCTCACAGGAATGACTGTAATACACTTCTCTATTAATCAAGGGCACAAAATGGTAGTTGGTTAAAACCTTTCTGCCAAAACATTTCACGAAACCGCAAAAAAAATTCAAATTTTTATTTGGTATCGAGCTCCCTTAGGACTTGCCGAGTAGAACAGTGTGTAAAACCACTAAGGAAAATCCCGTGTATTGTACAATCACTTCCTCTAGTTTATCTTTTACCATTGTTACATGTCTCCTTATGTCATTACCTTTCAATCAAATCTCCAATTATGAAACTATTTTTTGGTTAACCTATAAACAGGTCTCCCAAAAATCTTTTTGCGTAACCTACAGGCTACCCTTCCTATAGGTTGCCCCAATTGTCAAGCCCAGAAATGTTATGATAGGTTTCTATCGTACATTTGATTTTACAACTTGGAATATAAATACTCATATGGGAGCTCGGTTGTGAGCATTGGATACTAAACCGAAAGGTCGACGGTTCGACAGTGGCCATGGATAACTGCGTTGTTGTTTTGAATAATATACTTAATCCTTTGAACTCTAGTGGTATCTTCCATGCCAGTTCAATGGCAGCAATTAGAAGAGTCCATATTCATTATTTGGGGTAGACCAATCAATATTTTCAACGTGCAGCCTTGGGGCTGCACGTTGAAAATATTGATTGGTCTACCCCACACATTTACTGAACAGCCATGCTATTTAATGACGTTATGACGTATCATGTGGCTGGCTGGAAAAACGGCCGCTAGGGTTCAAAGGGGTAATCCAGATTGACCTCATGCGGACACGGTGACACTGTGTGCCATACGTTGATTGAGCACTTTCCTTTAAGCGTTAACTTTGAAGTTAGAGAGACTGAGAGTTGCCCGTCGCTGCTCGGTGCTTCTCTCAGAGTCCTCAGACTCCATCACTCGTAAAACTGGCTGCTGAAAGTGTCGTTAAACCACAATAAACAACAAACTCATGCAACTTTATGACAAGCTTGCCGAAAGCTGCTGATGCACAACTCTTTTTTTTAACAATTTTAGGGGTTGTACGTTGACTCGCTCGATATATCTTGGCAGAAACATTTCAGGGCTATATGCGACGAGTGCGTGGGTTCAAATCTTAATCAATGCTGGGTCTTTAAAACTAATGAATTTTCAGGGCAGTTTCGCTAAGAGTACACATATGTTTTGATAATTGTTTGATGAAGATGACATGTATAGACAGGCGCGTAGCCAGCCCCCCCCCCTCCCCCACGTAGGGGGTAGCCGCTACGTTCAGATCTCTGAAATACTAGGGGGCATACAGAATAGGACGCCCAGCATCATCCGAGCCACGTAGCGGCGAGATGGGGGCGAGCACAAGTGGAGCACCCACTCTCGCTGGGGGGGAGGGGGGTGGCTTCCCCGAAAAAATGTGAAATTCGAGACTCAAAACGCAATTTCATTGACTCTTAGTCTGTTTGTGTCCATAAATTATAAGTTTTTGCGTGTGGGTACAAGAATTATCTCATGGGAAACTGAAAGGCCGCCATGGAAAACATAGATTTAGGCCTACTTGCAGTCACTAATACATCGCAACGAATATAATAAAAAAACACTGTTTTGTGCAGAATAATCTCATTGGAAACTAAGGGGACGGGAAGGGGTGGGGATGGGAAGTTTTTCGACTCAAATCCAGTGACCTATAACTTGTATTTCTATTCTGGGACTAGTCATTGCAATCTTATCAGGAATTAGCAGAAAGTTGTGTACAGACTCTGTACTCTTAAGATGTGACCGAAGATTCTCTTGTAAGATTTTTTTCTACGGCCTCCAAAGTCCGGAAAAGTAAACGTGGTGTGTGTTGAGGGTGGGTGGAATTTTTATCTTGAAACGGTTAAAATACGAATATAAATTATTTTATACACATTATGTTGCATCTATCAAAATAATGATAAGTCTTTAGCCCAAACAAGTTTTCTGGTGAGCAGTTAAATGATCGCGAAATGATTCAGACTTTAGAGGATTGGTATAGTTAATCGAATTAGAGTTGTAAAATTGGGTCTGATGTGCTAATTACGGAGATTGGATCTTTGCTGACACCTCCATCAAGGCATTTAATGTTGAAATGAAGATATAAGTATGAAATTTAGAAGTATATGACATCAAACACTAAGATACCTTGTTTAAATAATTAGTTGAAATTCGAAAACATCCGCTTTCATGAACATTAATGTCGGATGTTAGTTTTACATGTGATATTCCTCATTCACAGTATTATACCCCCGACTTGAAACGTCGAAGGGGTATCTAGTGGAGACCTCCGCCCGCCCGTCCATCCAAACATTTTCCCCTGTATCTCAGTCACTGCTACTCTGATTTGAATGATATTTGGTGTTGTGGTCGAGCATCAAGGGGGAACGATACCTGTGTAGCGTGAGTTTCTTCCACACATTTTTTCCTGAGTTATGGCCCTTTTTCACTCTTTCGACTTGGAAAATGTTTGGCAGGTTGGGGGCATTAGCAGCGCTTGGCGATGCAGGCCTCTTGTTACCACTTTTGCGGGCGTCCTCTAGAAAATAAATGCCAGTGGAGTTTATCGGAGCGGTATAACCCAGTAATTCATGGCGTCATAGAACCGAAACCGGGCTACGAACTTTTAATTTAAACAAAATTCATTGACGACCCACAGCCCGCTTCCAGTCATGGCAATAATAGTAATGACATGATTTTGTCGCGCATCCCGTCCGTCGTCTGTCATCCGTAAACGTTTAACATTTTCATCTTCTCTGGAACCGTTAAGCTGGTGTGAAGCAAACTTGGCAGGAATGGTCTATGGGAGGTCCTCTGCAAACGATTCTCATTTTGTCAGAGGCATTTTTGTTTCTGGTTGGTGGATTTTCAAAAATCTTCTCCTTTGAAACCACAAAGCCAAATGTTTTGAAACTTTGCATGATCGATCACTGGGAGACCCTCTACCAACGATCCTCATTTAATGTTGACTGAGTTGCAAACATAGCCGCAATTGCACCTTATAGTTACCATAGAAACCCTATGGGAAATCACATTTTCATCTTCCCTGGAACTACTGAGCCAAGGTGAACCAAACTTGACAGGAATTGTCTATGGGAGGTCCTCTACAAACGGTCCTCATTTTGTATCCGTCGGTTGAAAAACATGGCCGCCAGAGACATTCTTTGATTCTAATTGGTGGATTTAAAAAAATCTCCTCCTCTGAAACTACAAGGCCAAATGTTTTGAAACTTCGCATTATTGATGACTGGGACACCCTCTACCAACGATCCTCATTTAATGTTGATCGGTTTACAAATATGGCCACAATAGCGGCTTATAGTTACTATAGGAACCCTGTGGGAAATCACATTTTCATTTCCTTCTCAGGAACTGCTAAGCCGATGTGAACCAAACTTGGCAGGAATGGTCTATGGGAGGTACTCTATGAACGATCCTTATTTTGTTCTCGTCGGATGGAAAACATGGCCGCCAGAGGCATTCTTTGATTCTGATTGGTGGCTTTTGAAAAATCTTCTACTCTAAAACCACAAGGCCAAATGTTTTGAAACTTCACATGCATGATGACTGGGAAACCCTTTACCAACGATTCTCATGTAATGTTGATCGGGTTGCAAACATGACTGCAATTGCGGCTTATAGTTACTATAGAAACCCTATAGGAAATCACATTTTCATCTTCTCTGGAACTTCTGAGCCGATGTGAACCAACCTTGGCAGGAATGGTCTATGGGAGGTTTACTACAACTGTTTCTCATTTTGTTCCTGTTGGATGAAAAACCTGGCTGCCAGAGGCATTCTTTGATTCTGATTGGTCAATTTTGAAAATCTTCTCCTCTGAAACTTCTGGGCCAAATGTTTTCAAACTTCACATGATTGATGACTGGGACACCCTCTACCAACAATCCTCATTAAATATTGATTGAGTTGCAAACATGACCACAATTATGGCTTATAGTTACCTAGAAATCCTATGGGAAATCACATTTTCATCTTCTGTTCTGCCAGGTGAGCAATTACAGGCTCTTCAGAGCCTCCTGTTTACCATTCCATCATGATGTACTAGTAAATACCACACTGAAAAAAGTGTCCAAGAGTTATTGCCCTTAATGAACTTGAAAAATGGTATTTTTTTAAAAAGGGTTCACATGTTGTAAGATGAACTCCTCACCCACCGCTCAGTTTAGAATGGTGAAACTTAAAAGAATTATTGCTAACAGATTGCTGATGTGCAATATTTGTTTTCAGATGATGGGATTTTTTAATGTTTTAGGAGTTACCCCTCTTGATCATTGAACTTAGTAATTTAGCATTCCAAAGAAGGAGGGTACTCTTAAAGGGACACCTACTCCTCCTGACCTTTCCCTGCCAGTAGATTGCTGTTGTACATCTTGTGTATATATGGTGTGATTCTTCAATTTTTTAAGCTTCTGCCTTGATTAACTTGGAATATTTAGCATTTTTTATGAAGGAGGATACTCTTATAGTGAAATCAATACCAACACCATTCAGTTTAGAGCGTGAAGCCTTTGCAGAATTATTGCCAGCAGATTGCTGGTGTGTAACATGTATAGAGAAAATAGCAGGGCTCGATTAAACTGGATTTGCATAGCGATTTTCGAATAAATTTTCAACTATAGCTAATCAATTTCACATGACAAAAACATATGAATAATAGGAAATACTAATCAAAATTCATCCAAGTTAGTAAACTGCTATTCAGTTCTTACAAATTAAATCGACCCCTGGAAAATAGCACTTTTTTTAGATGCTGTCCTTGATTGACTTCGCTTTTTTAACCTAGATGATGTGAAGGTATGCTATTGTCATGGTGAGCAAGGATGTCTGTAAGTCTGGTAGTCTGTCCTTCAGTTCTTTTTCGATCATTACCAAACTTCGTATTCAGGTTCATGCCTAGATGAGAACTTCCAATTATGGTCACAGTTTGGCTGCCCACAATGGCTGCCACTGCAGCCATCTTTTATTCATTCAGCACAGGCCACAGGTCGCATTTGTGCATCATTTTTAGCTCACCTGACTGAAAGTCAGGTTAAGCTATAATGATCTCTCACTGTCCATCGTCCATGAATATGTTGTTTACACCTGCTCATCCTAAACTGCTGAACCAATTTTAGTTAATTTAGAGGTGTTTACTCGTTCTGACATCACATTTTGTTTTTGTTCAGATCAACATGCCCAGCCCGATAGGGAGTGGATCTGGGAAAATGCACCCAAATTTTTAAAAAATCTTCTTCTCATGAAGTCGTGGGTACAACGACTTGATATTTGGTATGGAGCTTCCTGTTGAGGTGTAGAATCTAATTTTTAGCTTAGGGTAATATGGGGAATAATCTTTAAAATAATCTTTTAATGTTTGGTATACATCATTGTTATGAGGGTCAGTTTCAAGATTGTTCAAACCAAGTCCCTCAGGTAATATGTGGGCTTCTTATGGGGGGACCAAATTTTAACTCAGTGAATTATGGGGGATAATCTTTAAAAATCTTCTTCTTCAGATCCACCAGTCAGAATATTTTGATATTTGGTATACAGCATCCTTAGGGAGGTTAGATCTCATTGTGTTCAAACCATGTCCCTGGGTTAATACTTAGGCTCCCTATTGGAGCCCGAATTTTAACTTAGTCCCATATGAGGCATAATCCTTTAAACTCTTCTTCCCCGGAAACACCAGTCAGAATCATTTAATATATGGCATAGAGAATCTTTGCATGGGTTGGATTCAGTTTGTTCAACTCAAGTCCATTGGTTAATAATAATTGGGCTCTTTAATGAAGCCCAAATTTTGACGTAGGGCAATATGAGGAATAATCTTGGAAAATCATCTTCTTCAGATCCATCAGTGAGAATCTTTTGATATTTGGTATACAGCATCCTTAGGGAAGTCAGATCTACGTTTGTTCAAATCAAGTCTTTGGATTAATATTTGGGATCACTATTGGAGCCTGAATTTTAACTTAGTTCAATATAAGGAATAATCTTTAAAAATCTGCGTTTTGATTTACAATCAAAATCTTTTGATATTTGGTACACAGCATCCTTAGAGAATTCCAATTCAGTTTGTTCAAATAAAGTCCCTAAGTTGATATTTGTCTTCCCTAAGGAGGGTGGGGGTGGGCAAATTTTAACAGTGCAAAATTGGTAATATTCTCAAAATCGTCTTCTCCAGAACCAACCTTTAGATATTTGGTATACAACATCCTTCAAGTTTGTTCAAGTTAAGTCCCTAGGTTGATATTTGGACTCCCTAGTTTTGCATTACTGAAAATGTTTGCATTATTTCTGTGGTAGCATCTTAATACAGTGGAGCCCACTTAATTGGATATCTCTTAATTGTATATCCCTGTTAATTGAATATAATTTTCTGACACAAAACCATTTACCATACCTTCGGTACAAATTTGCTCTGTTAATTGCATATGGATTGTAGAGTAAACTCCTGTTAATTGTATATAAATTTTTGTAATAAGTCGAACAAATTACTGTGACACGCACCAAATTCCCCTTATTTATCAACCTTTTTGGCCTCACTACAGCCAGTACAGGCATTTATTCTATTATATCTTGTTTGACAGAGCTCTATGAGCTCTGTCAAACAAGGTATAATAGAATAAATGCAAAGTTTACCTCCAGAACACAGGAAAGTGACCAAATCCCTGTTAATTGTAGACTCCTGTTAATTGAATAATTTTCACTGGCAAAATGGATATTCATTTAAGAGGATTCCACTGTATTAGAAAAAAATCATCTGGCATGGACAACAGAGTTATAAATAATTAAATAAGTTCATTCCTCTGTAGGTGTTAACTAGCCATAGATGCTAATTAAATCCTTCTTTATACAACTATTGTCAGGTGAGCGCCTCAGGCCCCATGGGGCCTCTTGTTTGTTTTAGGTTTGACAGGTTGACTTTGTATGATCAGTAGATGAGAACATCCTATTTTGGTTACAGTTTGCCCCCACAGTGGCCATCTTGAAGTATCTTCAGAACACTGTCCACAATTCATTCAGCATGAGGGACAGCCCGCAATTCTTTTCTGATCATCATGAAATTTTGTGTTCAGGTTTATACCTAGGTAAGAACGCCACATTTGGGGTCATGGTTGTCCGCTTGCAATGGCCACACAGCAGCCATCTTGGATTTCTTCAGTGCAGGTTGCATTCGAAAAACCCTCTGAATTAAATTATAATAATTGAATTGAATTATCTGTCGATTTATCAGAATATGAATGTGGGAAGGGTGTGTGAAGTTTTGTATGAGGCTCTGGAACTCCTATAAACTGTAAAAAAAAAACCCCAATTTCATGTACACATTTTTTGTCTATTGCCGAGAAAACAAGCTAAATTGGCTTTCAGCACTTTTTAACCCTTTACCTAATGAATCACCCACATCCGCCCACGTAATATGCAAATTGAGCAGTTGAAAAAAAGAAATTTTTCAAAATATTTCAACAAAACCATATCATGTGGCTCCTCATTGGAACGAGCTCATTGAGCTTGTTCCATTGAGGGGTTACATGATATGGTTTTGTTGAAATGCTTTGAAAAATTTAAAAAAATTATATTTAAAATAATAAATTTGGATATTGTCTGCTTTGGGTAAAGGGTTAATAGAGCTATGATAATGGCTTCTAGCACACAAGAAGTTAAGTTTAATGTTAGTTTCATGTGAAACATAAATGTGTGACATCGTGTGGACATCCAACTCCCGCTCTGCTAATTTGTACAATACTTACATTATTACCTATTCAGTGCAATCGTTGGTAGTTTTCCAATGTATAGATGTTATTGATCTGCACCACAAAGAAAAAAATGAGTGAAGATGGTAATCGCATAGAAAACAGGTTGGTTTGTGGCAGTTTTCTTTCATACCATTGTGTCTCAGAACATTCCATAGCTCAATAATCCGGTCACAGAATCATGCATTCTGCAGGGCAATTGGAACCATCGACAAAGCTTGAATGGAAGGGGAAGAAATGAATTTGTAAATGTTCGTGATCACTATGGATAACACATAATGCACATAGTCTTGATGCAAAGATATTTTTTTACAGATTTTGATTGGCCAGGCAGTTGGAAACACCACTGAGTGCAGAAACTCATTTTATTCAGGGCACAACAATAACTTTTGAATTTGCTTGTCAAGCCTATAACAAAGTTTTGGATCATTGTGAAACCATTTAGCAGGGTTCATAGAGGTCTGTAAATGACTTTGAAATTGCTTGAATTTCAAAAGTGTAATTCCAGATTCTTGAGAATGCGTGAGAACCTGACCATTTTTCAAAATTGGACTTATCAAGTACATGTGAAAGAAAGTTTGGTAATTCATCAGTTGGGGTGCGGGGGCCTTGCGGTAACCGGTTCTCATCAGATCACCAAAGTTAAGCAAAGTCAAGCCCGGTTAGTCCTCGGATGGGTGACCGTCTGAGCGATCGATTCGGACTCCCGCAGTGTGTCCTTGGGCAAGGCACTTAACCCTGATTGTCCACATGGGGCATGATGACGCCATGTACTAAGGCATACTGCACGTCGATGCTGCGCATGTCTTCAACCAATTTAACCCTGCCTGTGCGGCAGTGCGGAGTTACGATGTTGGGGAGCTGGCAGCTGCTCGGTGGTTCTCTCTGGGTACTCCGGCTTCCTCCACCCATAAAACTGTCACGGTTATGAATAGCCATTGTGCATAAGTATGTGACCTTAAACACCAATAAATAAATAAATAAATAAATAACTAATTGTTCAGTTCATTTTGGTTGAATTATGTGCAAGTGTAAGCCACACATAGGGTGGTGCATTTGATGTCAATTTTCTGATCAACCTTCTGTCCTAGTAGTTATTTTCTGTCTGGGAACCATGGGAAGTTAAGCAGTGCTTGTTTACTGTGTTAAACAATCTGTTTTACTAGTAAAATAGGACCTGGTAACCAATGCATGTGTTGGATATCCTCTAAAAGGGCAACATAGGTATAAACAATTGGCTGGACTTTTATATCCATGTTGCAGTCATGATTAGATCAGGGTGTGTGTGTGGTGGCCATTCCACCCCTTCCCTCCCCCCCAAACATTTGTCAAATTTATAATAGTTGGAAAATTGAAGACCTGAATTGGAAAAAGAGCGCTAGTTGAATTTTTCCATGGTGGGAATTTGGCCAAAATACAGAGTTTTCAGACTGAAAAATAGAAAAAGTCCATGAAATGTTGATTGAAAAGTTGTAAAAATACCCCCCCCCCCCCCAAATATTGATTTGTAGTTGGAATTTGCGACTACCAAAAGTCTCAGTTGGATAATTTACAGTCAAGGGGGATGTACAAATGGAATTCTGGCATTCTGCATCTTAACTCTTTACCCAACAAATTGGCTGCATCCACCCATGTACAAATTTAGCAATTGGGAGAAAAAAAAATTCAACAAAACCATATCATGTGACACCCTCCCCCCCCCCCCCCCCCCCCCCCACACACACACACACTCGTTTGAACAAGCTTGTCAAACTTATTCCAATGAGGTGTTACATAGGGCTGAAACGGTTGGCTCATTTTCACAACCGACTAACCGTGAGCTATAATAATATCCGGTTATCCGCAGCCATTATTTCACCGAATCTGGGATCAAAACTATAGGAATTGGAAAGCAGTATTCTCAAACTAACAAGTACTCGACAACATTTGTTTGTATACACACTATGGAATAGTTTCTGCAATTACTCATTACTCGCAGAAACTGCCGATCATTAACGAAGTCTTGAATGCCAAAGTCGATTTTTTCTCAAAATATTCAACGTGGCTTCGATGTGTAATCTGTCACAAAGGAAAACCAGCAGCTTTACGTTTTAAATGTGGAATGACATCACTGTCGATATTTCGGTTAACCGATTGACATTTTTAGCTCACCTGACTGAAAGTCAGGGTGAGTTTTTCTTATCACTCTTCATCCGTCATCCGTCCGTCGTCCTGCGTGAAGGTGGTGTTCGAGCCTCTTTCTCCTAAACCACTGGCCACATTTTAATTAAATTTCTTGTAAGTAGTGGTTATATAGGGGCATTTTGATTTTTATCCAAATTTGGTTTCGGCTCATATTGAGCAGAGGCGTGGGGAAAAAATGGCCAAATTTTTTGAAAATCTTCTAATGAACCACCAGTAGCAGAGACTTTTGATATGTGGTATAGAGAGTCCTTTTGAGGTTTAGAATCAAGTTTGTTCAAGAGAAGTTTGTTGGGCATTATTTGCCTTTGTTATGGGAGGGGCAAGAATTTTTGCCAGTCCCAAAATTTCTATTTTCCAAACCGAGAGGCAGATTTGAACCAAATTTGATATGAGGGTCATAAGTACTTAATTTATGCCCAAATTGTTTTTTCCTGTCGCCCCATGGGAACCGCAGGAGCTAAAAATAGAAAAAAATTAAAACGCCCATATCTCCAAACTACACGGCACTGAGAATTCTTATTTGGTGTGAAGCTCCTTAGGCCCAACAGAATGGAATGGTAAAAAAAAAATTGCCATCGGTTTTATCATGGGGTACTTTTTGGGGACTTTTGAAAAAGTACTGAGTCAGCATTTTTTAACGCTGTGGGTAATGGGAAAAACATGTAAGACTACTTTTCTCCCAAACCACTGCTCCAAAAGCTTTCAAATTTCACATATGACATCTTTGGAAGATTGTTTCACATATTTATTGAAATCAATTCCCTGGGTCCATATTTGGGCTCTCTATGGGAGCCCAAATGTTTAAATTTGTGCAGTATGAGGAATATTCTTTAAAATCTTCTTCTTCAGATCTACCAATAAGAATCTTTTGATATTTGGTATGCAGCATCCTTAGGGGGGTGAGATTCAAATTTGTTCAAGCCAAGTCCCTGGGTTTATATTTAGGCTGAAAAATTGGGGCCCCATTCCGGACTTAGAAATTTTGAACCAAAATCCGGAAATTTTTTTTTGTTTTTTTATGCGTTTCGGTCAATTTTAAGACAAAAATTTTTTTTTTTTTTTACACTGAAAATTTGGGGTCCTGGTGGGACTTAGAAAATTTTGGACCAAAATCCTGAAATTTTTTTTTTTGTTTTTATGCGTTTCGGTCAATTTTAAGACAAAAACAATTTTTTTTTTTTACACTGAAAATTTGGGGTCCGAGTGGGACTTGGGTGGGACTCAGAAAATTTTGGACCAAAATCTGGAAATGAGTTTTTTGGTTTTTTATGCGTTTTAAGAAAAAAAAAAAATTTAGGCTGAAAATATTTTGTTTGGGAAAAAAATCTGTTTTTTATGCGTTTATCTCAATTTTGGGACGTAAAAGTGCAGGATCTGAAAATAGAAGGAAAATCCTGTGTATTGTGTGGGCACAATCACTTCATCTAGTTGGTATATGCTTTTCTTAGGAGGGGCGTATGCAGCTTATTCAAGTCCCTGGTTTGAAATTTAGACTACCATGTCAGGTGAGCGCCCTCAGGCCCCCTGGGGCCTCTTGTTTTCAAATCGGTTAGGTAGGTAACAGGTTTCAAACTGGTTATCGGCTTACCATTTCAATACTAGTGTTGCATGATATGGTTTTGTTGGACTTTATGTTAAAAAAATAATTTAAATAACTGAATTTGATATGATGTGTTGGGTAAACAATTTAAACCTGCAGTTGGAAAGTATTGACTCGGGGGATGGGGGGCCTAATGGAATTTCCCACTTGTTGGAAATTATGTAGTGTTAGTCAGAAATTTGTCAACTGGGGTGGGGGTGGTGCAGTTGGAAATCTAGAGGTGGACACATAACCAGCCCCATCCAAGACCCCTTAGCAACATCCCTGTACAAGGAAGTGATGTTGGATGTTCCCTGTCATCTTTCTATTAGATTCACCAATTTCTTCTTATCTTATAAATATATACATAAATATGACAGTAGCATAAATCTACAGATCACTCTGCATGAAATTCATATATCTGAAACATGTCTGCATTAATAGAATTGCATTAATTCAACCATGTTGTCACTTCAAAAGAATTTTGCAAATTTGAGATAACTATTTCCAGATTTTCCCTAATTATCTGTGTTGGGGTGCTGTAGTATAAAATAGAATGCTTTAGTATGGAGGCTCTTCAAGCATAACTCCTTACTTTCCAAGTCATCCATTGGATTGACTTCCACTTCACAAGGGGATGGAGTTTATAATACTCCTAGAACAAAGGCAAAAGCAAGGGTGTACAGTTAAAACTAGAAGTCCTGTCATGAAATGCGCACAAATAGCACGTTGATCTGCACGTTAATGTACGCGTAAAGGCCATGGTAAAGCTATCAAATTCTGTACATATGGCCTGTGCACAAGCAATGTTTCAGCCAATGGACCTCCGGGTAACCCGGAGGTCCATTGGCAGAAACATTGCATGTGTTTGCCATGAGTAACCAGGAGAACCTGCCGTGATTTGGATGCCATTCGATATGGCAATTGCGCGCAATGCCAACGCACAATTAAGCCTGGATAAGCGCACTATTCGTGACAGGACTTCTAGTTTTAACTGTAGCCAGGGAGTGTCATGGGGGCCATACACCCCCTCCCCCACACTGAATCCCAGAGGTTCGCAGCCAGTATTCTCCACAACAATCTGATACATGCCTATACACTGAATTTGATTCACTTTCACTCAGCATGAAATCTTTTATCACTGCTGATATCAAATAGTGAAGAATTTTGCCCCCCCCCTCCCTCCCCCCACCAGACCACCACCCATGACCAAAGGTCAAGTTGGAGGAGATTATGGGAGGGGGTAACCCCCTCACATAATCTCCTCCAACTTGACGTTTGTGCCAAGGCTTGGCCTCTGGCCAAGATTTCAGTCTTTTTAGTTGCCAGACTTTTCATCCTTGAGTTGCTTGTGGGCGACCCCCCTGAAAAATTGCTGGCTACACCCCTGAAAAGAGTTTGTAAACAAGCTTATAATTTTTACATGTCATTACTATTATCTCCATTTTATTTTCCACCAAAATCAAAAACACAAATCTCCAAATTATAGAAATTCTCTCATATTTTGGTTTGTTTTTTATGCTTTTGTGTCTGATTTCACAAGAAGTGATTTAACCTTTAAGATTTCATACAAGCCTGGAGATTTCTATACATTTTTGCTACACGTTTACAGTCTAGATCCATTGGTTTAACTTTTGCAGTTGTTTTGAGGCAAGTCTTGGTTGATTATATAGGCAGCCAAGACTCATAATGTAATTTCCAACTTACAGGCTGCATATTGGGATACCTGTTCAGTCTCAATAAAATCAATAAAATGTGATCATATTTAGTTCAAGACACTTTAGGTTAACAGACAATCTGACACATGAATTAAGCCTGAGAAGCCACACAAATTTACCTCTTGAGACTGAACTACACATGACTTGACAAGTCAGCAAAGTCCCCAAATTGGACCAGTCTAAAGGCCTACTATCACATACATACATTAATTGTAGAGCTAGTTTGTATACCAATATACTCAAATGGATTGATTAAAAATTAGAGCTGGGCAGTATTGGAATTTTAAGTTTGGGATCAGTTTCAGTATTTTTAGGGGGTATACCTCGGTAACGGTCGGTATTTGATATCTGACTTGACTGAGATTCGCTGACAGTACCATAGGGGAATTCATATCAGGAAAAAACACAGAATAAAATGTTCTTGTATTGTACCACAATGCTATAAATGCAACTGCCAGTGAGCTCAACAATGGCATTCTGTTATGAATACAAATCATATCTACAGCAATTTTATGACTTGTTCTTTACGCACCTTAACGTTTAGGCTTTTGCAATCTCATAGCATGTGCCCTGACCATGCCATCTTTAGGAAGTTCTGCTGACAATAGACAAATCACATGGACAGTAATTTCTAGTCAGGTCTTGGCTGCCTCAGAAGGCAGCCAAGACTTGACAAGAAATAACTGCTAAGCAACTGGACATGTACAGGATGTAGTTTAGTGAGAATTTATGACAATTACCAGACCATCGAGGGGTAACAAAACTGAAAAAAATCAGTCACTTCTTTCATGAAAATGACCTTTTGAACTGTTATCAAGCCTCAACAGGGCCTTATAAATAGTGAGTGTGTGAAAATCTGCAAATTTAGACGATTTTGGTATTCAACTATTGGTTTCGTCCACTTTTTCGGTATCCCCATGATATCAGAATCACTTTGGTTTTTTGGTATATTGCCTATCTCCATTAAAAATGATGGACCATATAACTGCATTGGCATATCATTCATTATCTCTCTTGTTACCTTGTAGCATTCCCTTAAATTACATGTTGTGAATGATGTTTTGGATGATAAATTTGTTTTGAAAAATTGACAATACAGATACAATGTCTCTCTGTTCAGTATTTTCACTCCATGATGTGGAGTTTAAAACATTGATGCATCACACATAGGCATGTCAAAGTACCGCTGATACCAACATAACCGGGACGGGTCAGAGTCTGTCCCGCCGAAACCAGTACTGGGACAAATCAACAACTGGGTGACATATCACAATCAGATGGGAGAAATTCACATTTAAACCGACCCAGTCCCCAAGATCGCAAAGATAAACATGGCATCGTACCATTATTCTGCAGCAACATCAAGGTAATCATAAAGCATGAAAATTGTGCTTTACGATTACTTTGATGTTGCCACAGAATAATTTCTTTGAAGTAACTGATGATGGCGCTTTCATTGTCTTTGACTGCACGTTTGAAAAGTCAAAAGGGTTGACTTTATCGAGGTCGTTGTGCAGACAGAACATGCAGCTTTAGAGTGTTTTGATATGTTTATTCACAAATAAGTAGAAAGTATGTCGTGCAAGTGTGCCATACATGATTATAAGTCTCTTTACCTCGTTCAGTTAGGAATTTCCACATTAAATAATTTCGTCCTGGTACCAGCGGGACAAAATCTTCAGTACCGGTACCGGTTGGGGCATGAGTGAACCGGCAGTACCGGTACAGGTACCCGTTGACATGCCTGACCACACATCACACATCAAACACAAAATTGACATGCACACTTTCAGCAGGGGCGCAATTTTTAATTAAAATATGGTATTTATGTATTTATTGGTGTTTAATGGCACTTTCAACAGGCAGAGTCATATTGTGTCAGACACTCTTAAGAATGGAGAAAGGCAAAGTAAATGGAAAGAACCATAGAGCAGTGGCAAGTAACTTGTTGAACATATGTAGTTACGAACTCGGCACTAGTAGAGTTGAGATCAGTTGAAGACATAAGTACAATGCAGTATGTACTTTTATACCACCATTACTGTGCTTATCCAACGTTATGCGATACAATTCAGACATTGGGAAATGTGCCAGGCACACCACATGTGGAATCTGGATTACTCGTAATAATGCCATGTAAGAACGCATTTAATTGGACGTTATGCATCTGAGTGACATAATGACATGAATGAAATGCTTCAACACAAAAACAGTGTCGAGAAAGAAACTTATCAGACCACTGAAGGTGATACAGTGGAGCCCACTTAATTGTATATCTCTTAACTGAATAACCCTGTTAATTGAATATAATTTCCAAACACAAAACCATTTACCATACCTCCAGTACAAATTTGACCTGTTAATTGAATATAGGTTATATAGTAAACTCCTGTTAATTGAATAAAAAATCTTGCAACCTGTCGAGAAATTACCCCGACTCTCCCCAGTTTTCTTTGCGTATAGACCTATTTGGCCTCAGTCCATCCAATACAGTCATTTAATCTATTATATTTTGTTTGACAGAGCTCTGTCAAACAAGATATAACAGAATAAATGCTAAGTTTATCTCTAGAATACAGGAAAGTGACACAATCCCTGTTAATTGAATACTCATGTTAATTGAATAATTTTCATTGGCAAAGTGGCTATTCAATTAACAGGGTTCCACTGTACTAGCAACCATCTGTTAAATATACAATAGAAACACCCAGGAATTTCTTTACTCCAAGGAAAGTTTCTATTATCAAAAGTTCATAAACCATTGAATGTCTCTAGCATGTGTGCAATAACTAATTTTATGTATGGAGAGAAAATGAACCCTATTGAACTGAACATCTTGAAATTTTGTTTTTCGAGTGGACATTATTAAGTGCATTTCAGTGTGTGTAGAAGAAAGCAGAAAGTTGATTAGGTATTGAGCAGATACCATGCCTGCAATAAGTTCCACTAGATACATCCTGAAACCATGCTGTGACATTGTCTGTACATGCAACATATTGCTGAGAGCACCAATTAGCATTACAGCCATGAGAATCAATGCTTGTAGTATTTACCCTTCCTCTCTTGTAACCCAAATGAATACATTTTTTTAAAACTGCATTCAACTGGCATTGCAACAGTTGATATATACATTGTTTGATCTAAGATTTGGTACCTGGCTTGACTTAGAATTACTGATAGTACCTACAAGGCAAAGGGGATTTCACACCTGGAAATTAAAGAATAAGTTGTTCTTGTATCATTTTACCACCGCACCACAAATGCCATTGCCAATGAGCTCAACATTTGCATTCTTTTGCCAACACAACTCATATTTACAGTAATTTTGTGACTTGTTCTAAACACACCTTAACCTATAAAAGCCAAAACGCGCCTTAACCTATAAAGGCCTGTTTTGGGGGCGTGGTGGCTCAGTAGGTAGAGGTGCAGACTGCAAGCCTAGAGGGTCCTTGGTTTGAATCCCACCTGCAGCAACCACGTATCCTTGGGCAAGACACTTCACCCCATTGCCCACATGGGGGCATGGTGGCATTGTTTACTGCACGCCGATGGTCCACCAGTTAGAATGCTTTCATGTTTGGTACACAACATCTCTAGGGGGGTCAGGTTCAAGTTTGTTCAAATCGAGTGCCTGGGTTAATATTCAAACTTCCTATGGGAGCCTGAATTTTAACTTAGTGCAATATGATGGAATTTCATTTAAAATCTTCTTCTTCAGATTCACCAGTCAGAATCCTTTCATATTTGGTATACAACATATCTAAGGGGGTCAGAATCAACTTTGATCAATTCTGGACCCCAGGTTAATATTTGGGCTCCCTGTGGTAGCCTGATTTTTAACTTAGTGCAATATGAGGAATAATCTTTAAAAATCTTCTTCAGATCCACCAGATTGCTTTCATATTTGATATACAACATCTCTAGGGGGTCAGATTCAGGTTTGTTCAAATTGAGTGCGTGGGTTAATATTTGGGCTCACTAAGGGAGCCCAAATTTTAACATAGTGCAATATGAGGAATAATCTTTAAAAATTTTCTTCAGATCCACCAGTGAGAATCTTTTGATATTTGGTATACTGCATCCTTAGGGAGGTCAGATCTAAGATTGTTCAAATAAAGTCCCTTTGTTAATATTTGGGCTTCTATTGGAGCCCAAATTTTAACTTTGTCCAATATGAGGAATAATTGTTAAAAATCTGCTTCTTGAGATACAATCAGTATCTTTCGATATTCGGTATACAGCATCCTTAGAGGGTTCAGATTCAATTTGTTCAAATAAATTCTGTGGGTTGATATTTGTGTTCCCTATGGGGGCGGGTGGGGGGGGGGGGGGGGGGTATTTTACCATATTTCAAAATTCTTAATATTCTCAAAATCTTCTTTTTCAGAACCACCAGTCAGAATCTTTTGATAATTGGTATACAACATCCTTCAAGTTTGTTCCATCAAGTTCCTAGGTTGATATTTGGACTCCCTAGTTTTTCATTTCTGAAAATCTGGGCATTATTTCTGTGTTAGTATCCCTACTAGGAAAAAATCATCTGGCCTGGACAACAGAGTAATAAATAATTTAATAACTTCATTCCCCTGTAGTGTTAACTAGCCATAGATGCTAATTAATTCCTTCTTTAAACAACTTTTGTCAAGTGAGTGCCTCTGGCCCCAGGGGGCCTTTTGTTTTATTATTTCTTGGACCTCTCAGGGCTTCAGTACATACAATACAGGTATTTATTTAATTATATTTTGTTTGACAGAGCCACATGAGCTCTTTCAAACAAGATATAATTGAGTAATTGCTCAACAAATATAAAGAAAGTGAAATTGTTATGAAAGCATAAATGTATGCTAAAAACCAATATCTACAAGTATTGAAACTTTTTCAACTGAGACCTCATTAAAAAGTTTAGGGTCAGGCTAAAAAAATAGGGTAACGAGAAACACACCATTTTTACCTGCATGCAACCTCTATGAATAATACCATAAACAAATTGTAATGCAGCAAACACTTGTATACTGCAATTTCAGTATACAGAATTTTTGTCATTTTCCTTGGATGAACAATCAAAATACCATCTTTGAGTTTGATACATATCTGTTGTAAGATAAATTGTAATATTGACCAGCACTGACATATAATATATGAAAGTTGAAAGTACTTAAAAACAGTGAAAGCAAAGATTTTCTGCCTGATTTTTCTGAACTGTATGGAGACTAATTTAAGAATTAAGTCTTTTTGGCACACTTCTACACCTCTGTCTCAAGGGTTGCCTTTTGAGTCCGGACCTTCAGGATTTGTTACCAAAGGGTTCATTGTATCAAGACAGAAACTTACTTTCCCACCAGAGAATATATAGTCAGGGATCTATTTAAACTTTAATGTTCTATTGATTTTCTATGCTGTTTATCACATTTCTGACAATCGAGTGTCTGATTCTAAACAAATTACTCCTCCATTTTATGAATGTGATATATTTAATGGAAAAAATCCCATTTCCTTGAATGTCATTCACTCCCAGGAAGCCTTGGTTACAAGAACATGCTGTCTGCCAAATAATTTGTATTAAATCTACTTCAAAAACAGTGGCATAATAGATTCCAGTTGAAAAATAACATACGCAATTGTTCACATACTCATTAACTCCTAAAGCTAGAGGTATTGTGCGTTGATTGAGTCATCCAAGTGAGAGTGTGTGCACTTAAGATAAAAAAAAGTATAGTAATGCATTGGTCATTACAAACTGGTCAGAAAAGATCCACAAAATTGGTCAAACATGAGCTCTGTCATTTTTGATCATGAGCTCGGCTAACTGCAACAGCCAAAAAGGCTGATAAATACAGATTATCATGATAATGTGCATGTCCTGTGATTTCTATCAGATTCGAGGTTGTGTCCAGAATGGAATCTCAACAAGCCGGCTTTGCCACCTAGTTGTGATCCCATTTTTGGACACCACCGAGAATCTGATGCAAATCACAGGACATGCACATTATCATGATAATTCATTTACCTAACAGTTGTGTCACATAAACAGATTAAATCTTAAATTATTAGTACAGTTTTGGGACATAATGTTGGGCGAGAAAAAGTTGATAAAAAAACATTTTTTATGGAACTATGTTGTTGTGCACTCTAACAAACAATGATTAATGCAGTCAATGCAATTTTCAAAGTTGTGTCGTCAAAACTTATTCACTTTCGGTGTCAGTTCCTATGATGGTCCACCTAAATTTACGAGAGTGCAACGTGGGCACATCTTCAGGAATCGGGAAAGTGTAACATTGAATTGTGCAGTTACTATTTATTGTGGTGGGGGGAGTGGGGGGTCATTAGCTATTAATAGTAATGTCGCTAACTGTAAGGAATTTTGTTTTGTTTTGAAAGCGATCAGCTGAGTCGATCACTGAAATGCACATAGAATGTATTCAAGCACCTGTTATGATAGCCCGTCGCGTTACCGGAAACAAGTTATCTGTATGATACGGAATCAGAATGAGTCATCTATATGATATGGAATCGGAACACATTGTGTGATACGTACTGTTTCTCGTGGTTTTCAGGCTGAAATCAATATGATTGTTAGATAAAAATTGGAAATCCAGTGCTTACCAGGATAATTCTTAGAAAAATTACAAGATTTTTATTTAGTTAACAGGTGTTTACTTTGTAACCTATATGTCGTTGACATTGCGGTAACCGGTTCTCATCAGATCACTGAAGTTAAGCAATGTTGAGCCCAGTGAGTCCTTGGATGGGTGACCATCGGAGCGATTGATTCGGACTCCTGCATTGTGTCCTTGGACAAGGCACTTAACCCTGATTGTCCACATAGGGGCAAGTTGGTGCCATGTACTAAGGCATACTGCACATTGATGGTGCACATGTCTTCAACCAGTCTAACCCAGCCTGTGTTGCAGTGCAGAGTTACGATGTTGGGGAGCTGGCAGCTGCTCGTCGTTGCTCGGTGGTTCTCTCCGGGTACTCTGGGTTCCTCCACCCGTAAAACTGTCACCGACATGATATGACCTTGGCTGTTAAAGTGTTGTTAAACCTTAATAAATAAATAAATAAATAAATAAATAAATACCTCCATTGGCATTGTGGTTGTTTCTAATCAAGTCTTGGCTGCCTACAGAGGTAGCCAAGACTTGCCTAGAAACAACTGACAAGGTACTTACAAAGCAAGTTTTGAGTTGACCCAAGCAATGCATGTTGGGGCACCTGTTCCTTTGCGTTAAAAAGTTATCAAAGTCGGAATTGGCCCTTAAGGGTTAAGAAATATCCATTGTTGTGAGCTTCACTATATTTATTTATTTATTTATTGATGTTTAAGGTCACATATTTATGCACAATGGCTAAGAGCTTCACTATATCACTGGTTTGGAAGAATTTAATATATTACTTATAACATTCTAAAATTTAATTGAAACTATTTTCAGCTTATCTGACTGAAAGTCGGCGAGCCATTGCCATCACTTGGCATCTGTTGTCTGTCATCTATAATCTGTTAACTTTGCGTATCAGTCTTCTCCTCTCGAACCACTGGACCATCCCCAACCAAACTTGGCATAAATTATCTTTTGGGGGATAGCTTCCCAAGTTTGTTCAATAGAGAAGCTAAGGCCACTGGGCTGGCCGCAGTGCCCCATAAAGCCCAAAATTCTTGAAAAATCTTCTCATAAACCTCCAGTGACAATGCATTGAAATTTAATATGCGGCTTCCTTATATGCTCAAGATTCAAGTTGGTCTAAAGAAAGTTTGTCAGGCAATTTTTTGGCTTGTGCTAGGGGGGGCAGTATTTTTGGGCCTGCCCTAAATTTTTATTTCCCGAACCACTGGGCCAATTTGAACAAAATTTGGTGTGCAGTAGTAGTATTAGGGGACATACATATACTTGATAAATAAACATTTTGTACCCCTGAGAAAACACCAGGAGCTAAAAATGGAAAAAAATTAAAATGCTCATATATCCCAAATGGGACGATATTATTTGGTATGCTGCATCATTACAAACGCCAGAATCAAGTAACCCTGGGTTCTTTTTGGGGCTCCCTATGAGCTCCTTTCTTCAGATACACCAATCAGAATCATTTGACATTTGATATACAGCATTCTCATGGGGATCAAATTCAGGTTTGTTCAAATTAATTCCCTGGGTTCATATTTGGGCTCCTTATGGAAAACCAAATTTTAATTTAGTGTAATAAGAGGAAAATTCTTAGCATCCTTATGGGGTTCAGATTTAAATTTGTTCAAATCATCTCTGTGGGTTCATAGTTGGGTTCCCTATGGGAGCCCACATTTTAATTTGGTGAAACATAAGGAAAATTGTTTACAAATATTTATCTTCAGGTCCACTTGGCAGAAACTATCCGTATTTGGTATTCAGCACTCTAAGGTGGAGGTCAGATTCAAATTTATTCAAACCATGTCCCTGGGTTCATATTTCAACTTAGTTTAGTATGAGGAATATTTTTTATAAATCTTTTTCTCAAGATCTTCTATTCAGAAACTTTTGATATTTGATACACAGCATCATTATGAAGGTCAGATACAAATTTGTTCAAAATATTGAGCCTCTTATGGGAGACCGAATTTTAACTTAGTGGAACATTAGCAAAATTCTTTAAAAATCTTGTTCTTAGATCCACCAGTCAGAATTGTCTCATATTGGGCATGCAGCATCCTTGGAGAGGGGGGGGGGGGGGGGGGGGGGTGTCAGAATTAAGTTTTTACAAATCAGGTGTATGAGTTCATATCTGTAAAGGTGGGGAGGGTGGGGGGTCCCAGATTCAAGTTTGTTCAAATGAAGTCCTTGGGTTCATATCCAGACTGTGTGAGCCTGAATTTCAACCCAGGGTAATGTAAGGAATATTCTTTAATATTTTTTTCGGGTCCACCAGTTAGAATTTCCTGGTAGTTGGTATACAGCTTCAAGTTTATCCCTGGGTTCATATTTGGGTTCCTTGTCGGAAACCCAAATTTTAACTCAGTGCAATATGAGGAAAAATGCTTTAAAAAGTTTCTTCAGATCCACAAGGCAAAAATGTTTCATATTTGGTATACACCATCCTTGTGCTGCCAGATTCAAGTATGATCAAAGCAAGTCCATGGGTTCATATTTTGGCTCCCTGTATTCCAATATATTTGGTAAGAAAACCAATTTTATTTCAATCAAATGTTCTGTTTTCATTAGTGATTACATTTGTCCATGAGTGTGCAAGGACACACAACCAGAAAACCCCAATTTGTAATCTAAAAAACCTGTCTCAATCATGTCGTTGTTTACTGCCATTTTACTCCATTTCTTCACACAACTACTGGCTTCCAGAAATACTTAATATTTCAACAAATTTGAACCAACTTAGGTGACCTTTCCAGAAGGAAGCCCTTCTGTCATTTTTCAACATAATCTCAATCCTAATAAAGGGTTTGTTCATGGAGTAGGAGGTTGAAAAATAGTCATCATTTTTCAGAGCCTTTTTGGTGACAGTAATTGCAGTATACACACATGGACAAGGTTACACTTGAGCCTCTGTTTTTTTAGCTCACCTGACTGCATGTCAGTGTGAGGTATTGCCATCACTTGGCGTCCGTCGTCCGTTAACTTTTGCAAACTTGGCTTCTTCTTTACAGCCATTCAGCCAAATTCAAACATATATTGCACAAACCATCCCTGGGGTATACCCTTTCTATTTTGTTCAAATGGAGCGGCTGCCTTCTTCGGGCTCTGGGCAATGATGCCAAAGCCTAAAAATCTTCTTCTCATGAACCACCAGAGGGATTGCCTTGATATATGGTATATAACACTCTTTGGTGTTGAAGATTAAAGTTTTTTCAAGAGAAGTTGGTAGATCAATATTTGGGCTCTCTGTGGGCACATATCCATTTTGGACTCCACCAAAAATTTATATTTCAAGAACTGATGGGCCGATTTGAACCAAATTTGGAATGTAGCATAAGTGGGTCCAAAGTACTTGATTGATGCCTGAATTTTTTTTTTGTTGCCCCGTGGGTACCCCAAGGGCTAAAAATAGAAAAAAATTCAAATGCCCATATTTTCCAAACAAAACGGAACAAAGAACTGTTATTTGGTATGAAGCATCCTTTTGACCGGTAGAATGGATTAAAAAAAAAAAAGGCCATCAGTTGTGTTAGGGTGTTCTTTGGGGGTGTTTGAAAAAATGCTGAGTCAGCATATTTGCAAAAATTGAAAAAATATTTTTCTTCAGAACCGCTGATCAGAATCTTTTGATATTTGGTATACAGCATCCATAGGATAGTCAAATACAAGTGTGTTCAAATCAACCCCCTTGGTTCATATTTGGGCTCAACAGAGGAGCCCAAATAATTAACTTAGGGCACAATGGGGAATAAGCTTTAAAAATCTTCTTCTTCAGATCATACAGTCAGATTCTTTTGATACTCGGTATACAGTATTTCTACAGGGATCAGATTGAAGTTTGTTCAAATTGAGTCCCTGGGTTAATATTTGAGCTTCCTATGGAAGCCCGAATATTAACATGGTGCAGTATGGGGAATAATCTTTAAAAATCTTCTTCTTCAGATCCACCAGCCAGATTCTTTTGATATTTGGTATTCAGCATCTCTAGGGTGGTTAGCTTCAAGTTTGTTCAAATGGGATCCCTGGATGAATATTTGGGCTCTTTATTGGAGCTGAAATTTTAACTTGGTGCAATATGAGAAAATTTCTTTAAAAATCTTCTTTTTCAGACCCACTAGTGAGAATCCTTTCATATTTGGTATGTGACATCTCTAGAGATGTAAGCTTTGAATTTGTTCAAAACGACTCCCTGAGTTAATATTTGGGCTTCCGATGGGAGCCTGATTATTAACTTGGTGGAATAAGGGGGATATTCTGTAAAAATCTTCTTCTTCAGGTCCACCAGAGATTCTTTTGATATTTGGTATGCAGCATCTTTAGGGGGGTTAGATTCAAGTTTGTTCAAATGGGATACCTGGATGAATGTTTGGGCTCTTTATTGGAACCCAAATTTTAACTTAGTGCAATATGAGAAAATTTCTTAAAAAAGCTCCTTTTTCAGACCTGCTATTGAGAATTCTTTCATATTTGGTATGTGACATCTCTAGAGCTGTAAGATTCGAATTTGTTCAAATCGAGTCCCTGGGTTAATATTTGGGATTCCGGTGGGAGCCTGAGTATTAATTAACTTTGTGCAACATGGGTAATAATCTTTAAAAATCTTCTTCTTCAGATCCACGAGTCAGATTCTTTTGATATGTGGTATGCAGCATCTCTAGGGGGGTTAGATTCAAGTTTGTTCAAATGGGATCCCTGGATGAATATTTGGGCTCTTTATTGGAGCCCAAATTTTAACTTAGTGCAATATGAGAAAATTTCTTAAAAAACCTTCTTTTTCAGACCCACTAGTGAGAATCCTTTCATATTTAGTATGTGACATCTCTAGAGGTGTAAGGTTCAAATTCGTTCAAATCGAGTTCCTGGGTTAATATTTGGGTTCCCCAAGGGAGTCCAAATATTTACTTAGTGCAATATGGGGAATTATCGTTCAAAATCATCTTCTTCAGATCCAGCAGTCAGATTCTTTTGATATTTGGTGTACAACACCTCTGGGAGGGTTAGATTGAAGGTTGTTCAAATCAGGTCCCTGGCTTAATATTTGGGCTTTTTATTGAAGCCCAAAGTTTAACTTAGAGCATTATGAGAAAATTTCTTGAAAATTCTTCTTCTTCAGATCCACCAGTGAGAATCCTTTCATATTTGGTATGTAACATCTCTAGGGGTGTCGAATTCAAGTTTTGTTCAAATCGATTCGCTTGTTTTGTTTTTTTTATTTTTTTGGTTTTTTTTGGGGGGGTGGGGGGGGGGGGGGGACGCTAGAGAGAACACAGTAGTTTAAAACAAAACAAAAATTTCTTTCAGTTGTTGTTTTTTAATACTTCACAGAACAGAGTTTGCTAGGAAGCTTTCCTAGGACCAGCAGAAATGAATGGCCAAAAAAGTTGCCTTTGGTTGTGTCACAGCAAATCAAAAATATTGCTCTTGCTGCTGATTACATGCTGATACACTCATCTGTTTTGACAATTTGAGCCAGGTGAGCATTTTAGGCTCACTTGAGTCTCTGGTTTAATATTGATTACAAATTATGGCCATTGGGGATAGAGAATTGATGTAGATATTGTGAATATTCAACAATTTCTTTATTTAATTTTGAAGTTTTAACAAATCTTAATCAAATTCTTTGTGCAAGAGGTCAGGAATAATATTGAGTTGCATATCATGGACATTCCTATTTTGTACTCTTAGAGCTTTTCAGAAATAGAAGATCTCTAATGAGTGATACAATATGAAATTTCTGAACCCAGCTCACTAAAATCATTCTGAGTCGAGGTTTACTGAAGCTCAGATCAATTATAGTGAAAAGGAGGTTCAGAAATTTCATATGGAATCGTGACAAATTTAAGATTCTTTTTATCACATAATGTGCAGTATAAACCCATTACAGTAGAATCCTCTTAATTGAATATCCATTTTGCCAGTGAAAATTATTCAATTAACAGGAGTATACAATTAACAGGGATTTGGTCAGTTTCGTGTGTTCTGGAGGTAAACTTAGCATTTATTCTATTATATCTTGTTTGACAGAGCTCTTAGAGCTCTGTCAAACAAGATATAATAGAATAAATGTCTGTATTGGATGTATGAGGCCAAAAAGGTTGATAAATAAGGGGAATTTGGTGCGTGTCACAGCAATTGTTTCGACATATTACAAAAATTTATATACAATTAACAGGAGTTTACAACCCATATGCAATTAACAGATCAAATTTGTATTGAAGGTATGGTAAATGGTTTTGTAAATGAAAACTATATTCAATTAACAGGGATATACAATTAAGAGATATCCAATTAAGTGGGCTCCACTGTATCTAATACACCAGCCAAAAGCAACCAGCATAATACATAAGATGGTTTTGAAGTTGCTAAGCAAATTTCCAGAAGTCATTCAATGCCAAAGCATGATCAACACCGACAGGGCAGCCAACGCTCTTTTGGAGAACAATGCTGATGTGTATTGTAATGGCTGTTGGCTTGTCAGAAGCTGAAAATGATATTTACTTTTTAGATGTTATTTGCATTGTCACTGAGAAAGGTTTTCGTAAATCGGGATAAAACGTGGCAGTACTTGAGAAATGTCACTGCCATGGCGACATGCTACATTTGTACCCTGTAAGTGCTATGGTTATGACTATAGGCAGTGTGACCCAACTTTTCGAGTTATTTTCCATTTTTTAACGTTATTTGCATGTTAACTCCAAAAGTTTTGTGTTAATCATAAAGAAACTTGGCAGTGCTCGAGAAATGTCATTGTTACGACGACATGTGATGTTTCGCCTCTGTAAGTGCTATGGTTATGGCTGTTGGCGTGATTCAAGGAGAAAGTTGTATTTTTCCCTGTGTTGATACTATTCGCATTGAAACTCCAAAAGGTTTGCGACAATCAAAAATAAACTTCGGGCAGCACCACAACTCTCAATGCAAAATTATTTTAGTCTCTGTAAATGCTATGGTTATAGCTCTACACACAAAAAGGGGTATTTTTTCAGGATACTTTGGCGTTATAACTCTAGAAGTTTTGAATCAATCACAAAGAAATTTCACAATGGTGGAGAAACATCATCAGCACGGCAGCATGAGAAGTTTTATATCTGTAAATGCTATGGTAATGGCTGTAAGCAGTACAGATGGTGTTTTGGGCATCAGAAACACAATTTGATGTAAAATCGTCATAAATGATGTTAAATCAAAAAATCCTAAATAGCTATTTTTTTTTGTTTTTCAAGCTCTGCAGCATACTAAAATTTTATAGTAATCGGATGAACTTTAATTTTTGCGAAGTTGATATCCGACTGTCACCATGATAGCATCCCCAAACTAATTTTTCATTGCCTAAAAATTTATTGCATTTTTAGATAGGGTTTTTAGCTCACCGAAGGGAGCTTAACTTATCACTTGCCGTCCGTCGTCGTCCGTCGTGAACTTTACGTTAACGACTACTTCTCCTAAATAACTGGATCAAATTGAACCAAATTTCGTGTGCATGTTCCCCATCATATGTCAATTCAAACTTGTACAAATAAACTTGCCGCACCCACAGGGGGCACCACAAGGGGCATAACTCTGATAGCACCCATGAATTTCTTTCCAAAATTAAAAAAAATCTTCTTCTTCAGATCCACCAGGCAGAATTCTTTCCTATTTGGTATACATCATCTCTAGGAGGGGGGGGGGGGGCAGATTCAAGTTTGTTCAAATCGCCCCCTGGGTTCATATTCGGGCTCACTATAAAAGCCCGAATTTGAACTTTGCATTTCAGGCAAATTTCTTAAAAAATCTTCTTCTCCAGATCCAGCAGGCAGAATCTTTTGATATTTGATATGCAACATTGTGGGGTGGATCTGATTCAAGTTTGTACAAATCGGCCCCCTGGGTTTATTTTTGGGCTCAGTATAGAAGCCCAAATTTGAACTTAGTGCATTTCAGGCAAATTTCTTAAAAAATCTTCTTCTACAGATCCAGCAGGCAGAATCTTTTGATATTTGGTATGCAACATTGTGGGGTGGATCTGATTCAAGTTTGTTCAAATCGGCCCCCTGGATTCATATTTGGGCTCACTATAAAAGCTCAAATTCGAACTTAGTGCATTTCAGGCAAATTTCTTAAAAAATCTTCTCAAGATGTAGCAGGCAGAATCTTTTGATATTTGGTATGCAACATTGTGGGGTGGATCTGATTCAGGTTTGTTCAATTTAGCCCCCTGGATTCACATTTGGGCTCAGTATAGAAGCCTGAATTTGAACTTAGTGCATTTCAGGCAAAATTCTTAAAAAATCTTTTTCTACAGATCCAGCAGGCAGAATCTTTTGATATTTGGTATGCAACATTGTGGGGTGGATCTGATTCAAGTTTGTTCAAATCGGCCCCCTGGATTCATATTTGGGCTCACTATAAAAGCTCAAATTGGAACTTAGTGCATTTCAGGCAAATTTCTTAAAAAATCTTCTTCTACAGATCCAGCAGGCAGAATCTTTTGATATTTGGTATGCATCATTGTTGGGTGGATCTGATTCAAGTTTGTTCAAATCAGCCCCCTGGATTCATATTTGGGCTCACTATAAAAGCTCAAATTCGAACTTAGTGCATTTCAGGCAAATTTCTTTAAAAATCTTCTTCAGATCCAGTAGTTGGAATGTTTTGATATTTGGTATGCAGCATCCTTAGGGGGGTGGGATTCAAATTTTTGTTCAAGCCATGTCCCTAGGTCTATATTTGGGCTCACTATGGGAGCCCGAATGATAACATAGTTCAAAATGAGGAATTTTCTTTAAAAATCTTCTTCTTCAGATCCAGCAGATGAATGTTTTTGATATTTGGTATGCAGCATCCTTAGGGGGGTAAGATTCAAGTTTGTTCAAGCCATGTCCCTAGTTCCATAAAATTTGTCTCTCATGATTTCATTCCTTTGTAGTGTTGATGAACCATGTCTAACTGAATGTGACCCCAAATACTTCTTTGAACCATTTTGAGCGATTAAGGCTCTTTGGGGCCTCTTGTTTATTATATGCTAGCCTGTGAATTATCACAAATTATATAAAAGATATTTCTTGATATCTGTCGACTCGATGGATATCGCAAAATATCCCTCAGCAGCTTCCTAATTGACGTCACACTAAGCTGCATCACGTCGCCTTGAAGGAACAATCAGCTAATCTTCATTATTGTTTTAAAACATACGCATTTGGAGTCGAATAGGGCTGAATATTGTGCAATGAAATGTCTCGTAGCATATAGTAAAAAAGAAAACCTACTTTATTTTAGTCAATATCTGGAATTATGTCATGAGTGTGGACCTGAAAGTTTTATTTTTCATGAGTGCTAGCACTAGTGAAAAATAATATTTTCAGGTCCACACAATGAATTTTTTCAGTAGCTTCCTAAATGACATTATGCTTCAGTGCATGACATCGCCTTGAACGTCGCCTTGAAGGAATGATCAGCAGCTTTTTGTTATTGTCTTGAAACTGTTTGCAGTCGAATTAGGCTGAATATTGCGGAGTAAAATGTCACATAGTATATAATAAAAGGAAAATCTATGCTGTTTTAGTGAATATCGGGAATTATCTCATTCGTGTGGACCTGAAAGTATTATTTTTCACTCGCGCAAGGTTGAAATTTGAAATTGTTAAAAACTATATTTAATAAAGACATCATCAACATTATAATATATGAAATTTCATAGCTGTGTGTATTATTAACCCTTTACCTAATGAATCGCCCGCATCCGCCCGGGTAATATGCAAATTAAGCAGTTGAAAAAATATTATTTTTCGAAAAATTTCAATAAAACTATATCATGTGAACCCACGTTGGAACGAGCTCATCGAGCTCGTTCCAACGAGGGGTCACATGATATGGTTTTGTTGAAATTTTTTGAAAAACTGATATTTAAAATAATAAATTTTGATATCGTCTGTATTGGGTAAAGGGTTACTAAAAAGCTATGCATGTTAGAAGATCAACATTTTTAATGAAAAGTGTCCATAAAGACCCCAAAATTTGAAGTGATGTTAAAACCTAAAAATTGCAATAAATCCGAAAACTAAAAAACACCTGTCTATTACTTGTTTGAGCTCGATAACAAACTAAAATTTTATGGAAATCAGCTGACATTTAATTTTTGGTCAGTAACATCAGACGAAAAATCAACCCTACCATGGAGAATTTCCCACGTCAGACCCACATTTTTAGATAAGGCTTTTGTTGGAGAATATATTTCCAAAATTTTGAGAACAAAAGTTTAATACGCAAATTGAAATTAAAAGTTTAAGAAAAACGTCAAAATTGGTAACTGTTTTGGATAAAGGCACAGAATCAACAATCAATAGCCCTGAGAATTAGAAAAAAAGGTTCTATTAGTGTGCCAAATTTCATCAGAATCGGAGAAGAGGGGGAAGTACCCTAAAAGTTTGCTCACTTAAAAAAAAGGGGGCTAACGATCCCAGTAAATCAACTAAATCAATTAGACTTTGTTGAATGATAATCGTTAACCAAATTTTATTATTTTTTCAAATCTTGCTTTGAAAACATAGGTCATGACCCCTAATTGAACAAGCTCATTCTTCCTGTTCCATGATGTGTCCTAAACTATGTCTTTGGGGCAAAAAAAGAGAATTTTTTTAGTAACTCAGTATCCCCTGGGGAATCCTGGGAAGTGGAGCAGTGTACGTTTACTCTGGTGATCAAATTCTGCTTTACCAGTAAAATAGAAATGGGTCACCATTGAATGGAGTGGAAGTCCTCTACATTGGGTAGCATAGGTACATGTATAAACAGTTGGCCAAACTTGACTTCATACCTATATTGCATTCATGATATAGCCATAGATGCTGAACCTGAAAAACAGAAGGTTAACCCTCTGCACTCTGATGTCAAAATGGCAAAGTTTTCAGTAGCAACTATTTCCCATAATGCAGTTTGATATTTAACCGATTATACCTTATTTGACAGAGCTCAGTGAGCTCTGTCAAACAAGATATTATTGGTGAAATTCACAGATAAACCAGAGAAAAACAGATTGACTGCAGAAAATTCTGTTGCACTCCCAGAGTGCTAGAGGTAAACCCTCTACCCAATGCACAGGGTAGAGGGTAAACACAGGGTAGAGCGTAAACCCTCTACCCAATGCACAGGATATCAAAATTTATTATTTTAATTAACCCTTTACCTAACGTAATGGCCAAAACCGGCCAGCGCTATTCTCAAAAATCGCCAATTAATTTTCATTATTTTTTTCATTTTTTGTCTCAAAAACATAGGTTATGACCCCTCGTTGGAACGAGTTCGTTGAGCTCGTTCCAACGAGGGGTCATAACCTATGTTTTTGAGACAAAAAATGAAAAAAATTGGTTATTCAAGAATTATTTTTGCAAGTGTCGTCTGCTTTTCATGTTAGGTAAAGGGTTAATGTTTTTTTAAAAGCTTTCAAAAAATTTCAACGAAACCATATCATGTGACCCCTCATTGGAATGAGGGGGTCACATGCAGACATGTTAAGTCTTACTATTTTAGAGGAAGACTCACTATTTTCCAGCATAAATATTTGTTAAAACGAGGCTAAAATTGGAATTTTTAACAGAATCTCACTATTAATGTCAATAAATGTTACTCTTTGAGCCATTTAAAAACTGAAATCTCACGACTTTTGCTCAGAAAATCTCATTATTTTACCATTCATAAGCTTAACATGTCTGGTCACATGATATGGTTTTGTTGAAACTTTTTGAAAAATATATTTTTTTCAACTGCTAAATTTGAAAAATATGTGGGTGGATGCAGCTGATTTGTTAGGTAATGGGTTAATTCACTTCTTCCAAAACAAGTTCACTCACAATGCTAAAAATGTTACTTTGTCTTCTAATGTCACATTTTTTATTAAACATGTTGCAGATAATATTTCTGTCATGCTGTTTTTGGCTATTTTATAGTGATTGTGTGATAAATTGAATTCTATAGGTTCTGACCATTTAATTAGAGGGGTTAATAAATAGGAAAAAAGATCCTAAGGCTCATAACTTTTGATATTTCTTGAGTGATTTATTCTATAGAATTTCGATGCCTGATATTCAGTAAATCATAGGAATTTCAGATAAATCCATATGTGAATTTCATATAATTTGTTTAAATCCCCAGCAGAAGTAGATGTGATTTGCCTGCTAACCAGCCAATTACGTCAAATTCTGATATGGCAGAACAGTAATTAACTGAAGAAATAGCTTGGCAAGAATTGATTTAAATCTTATTTTTGTGCTACTTAACATCAAATGGTAAGGTACCCTTTCTCATTAAATACTGTTGTGATTGGTAATGAATATATGGTCATTATCAGATGCCATTCATTTGACCCTGTAAATACCACCAGGAGCTGTAGTTACTGTATGCACAGTGAATTTAAAACAGATTGTATGTTTTAAATATTCTTGTAGAGGCACCAATGTAGAATTTCTAATAAATATTTATTTGAAATTTTAGTATTTTTTTGGTACTTCTATCATATAATCTGTGGTAGTTTAATTTGCGCAGTACCTTTTATATGTTTGATTCTTAAAGTTGTGGTAAAGTTCATGCATTTGATTGCATCTAGAATTTGTTTCATAAATTGGATTTCTCTTTTCAAAATTTTACAATAATAACTTAATTGTATAGTACCAATTGAAATACATTGCAGGTTACAGCAAGATTACTTCTATCTTACGTTTTTCTTAAATGCTGTTTCCATAATATTTTTTGAAAGGCTCTCTCAGAAAGCGTTTCAGGATACAGCCAATTGACAACAGTAGCTGATGAACTGGTATCATCTCTGAAGGAAACAATGATTAAAATTACTCATGTGTTTAATTTCCAATACAGTGGAGCCCACTCAATTGGATATCTCTTAATTGTATATCCCTGTTAATTGAATATAATTTTCAAACACAAAACCATTTACCATACCTTCAGTACAAATTTGATCTGTTAATTGCATATGGGTTGTAGAGTAAACTCCTATTAATTGTATATACATTTTTATAATATGTCCAAAAAATTACTGTGACATGCACCAAATTCCCCTTATTTACCAACCTTTTTGGCCTCACTACATCCAATACAGGCATTTATTCTATTATATCTTGTTTGACAGAGCTCTATGAGCTCTGTCAAACAAGAAATAATAGAATAAATGCTCAGTTTACCTCCAGAACACAGGAAACTGACCAAATCCCTGTTAATTGTATACTCCTGTTAATTGAATAATTTTCACTAGCAAAATGGTTATTCAATTAAGAGGATTCTACTGTATAGTTTAACCAGCTCAGAGGGAGCGTGGTGGCTCAGTAGGTAGAGGTGCAGGCTGCAAGCCGAGAGGTCCTCGGTTCGAATCCCACCTGCGGCAACCGCGTTGTGTCCTTGGGCAAGACACTTCATCTCCATTACCCGCGTGGGGGCACGATGACGCCGTGTACTAAGGCGTACTGCACGTCGATGGTACGCATGTCTTCAGCAATCTAACCCTGCCTGTGCGGCAGTGTGGAGTTTCGATGTTGGGGAGCTGGCAGCTGCTCGTCGTTGCTCGGTGGTTCTCTCCGGGTACTCTGGCTTCCTCCACCCGTAAAACTGTCACGGTCATGATTAGCCATTGTGCATAAATATGTGACCTAAACCATCAATAAATAAATAACAATAAATAACCAGCTCAGAACAATCAAGTAATTATCACACTGATTTAATAAAGCGTTAACACAGCAGAGCACATATAATAATGACAGGGAGTGGCTCAGTGGTTAAGGCATCAGACGTCAGGCCGAAAGGTCTACGGTTCGATCCCCACCAGGTGCAACTGCATTGTTTCATTGGACTAGGCACTTAATCCTGACTGCCTACATTGGAGCATAGTGGCACTGTGTACGAAGGCATACTGCACATCGATGGTGCATTTGTCTTCAACCATTGATAACTCTGCATGTGTGGAGTTAGTACATTGGGGAGTCTGACAATTGTTCGCTGTTACTCGTTGGTTCTCTTTGGGTACTTCGGCTCCCTTCTCCCATAAAACTGTCTGACAGTAGGTGACCCTGGCTGTCAAAAGTGTCATTAAACCCTAATAAATAAATAAATAAATACAATAATGACAAATACCAGTAGGTCCTCCCAGGCCAAATTTTTTGTCAAAATTATTTAAAATCTGTTTGGACTCTCAAAATTTGTATCAACACCAGAGTACAATAATATGGATTTTATGACCTTGTGGTGGAATTTTATGTCAGAAATGCACTAAAAAAATGTTAAAAAGTACACATAATTACCAATCCGTGTCTCAACAATCTTTTGTCCTTTATTGTAAGTTGTCAGTTAATATATGAACAGGTAAAAACAAGTTTCTATACTTGATCACTGGAGTGAACATTTATTTATTTATTTATTTATTTATTTATTTATTTATTTATTTATTTATTGGGTTTAAGGTCACATACTTATTGGAATGAGCTTGAAAAGCTTGTTTCAATGAGGGATCAAAAGCTATGTTTTCAAAGCAAAAATTAACTGGTAGAGTTCTGGAAGCCCTATTTTGGGCTTTATTAAAAGTGACAGGCAATAACTGTCTGTAGCTACATTCTGCCCGAGGAAGCCTTTATTGTCCCTGATATGAATCTGATGTTTTATACAATACCTTGCTCTCTGACATTTAATTGGATAGTGCCTATAAGGCACTATCCAATTAAATGTAATAGAGCAATATATGATGAGCTTTGATTTGTTGTCAGAAAAAACTCAGCACTTTACCAGTTAAGAAAATAATAAAATTTGAATGGCGTTTTTTTGTGAATAGTGCTGGCTGGATATAGCACTTGCTTCAGGTAAATGTTCAAAGACAAACACTACTCTGTATCTCAATCTATATATTTATTTAGTTATTGGTGTTTAAGGTCACATATTTCTGCACAATGGCTAATCATGACTGTGACAGTTTTACAGGTGGGGGAAGCCAGAGTACCCGGGGAGAACCACCGAGGATCGACGAGCAACTGTCAGCTCCTCAACATAATAACTCTGTTCAAGCTCCGCTCAAGCAGGGTTACAGAGGTTGAAGACATGTGCACCATTGACATGCAGTACACCTTAGTACACGGCGTCATCGTGCCCCCATGTGGACAATTGGGGTGAAGTGCCTTGCCCAAGGACACAACGCGGGAGTCCGAATCGATCGCTCAGATGGTCACCCATCCAAGGACTAACCGGGCTTGACGTTGCTTAACTTCGGTGATCAGACGACTAGAGAGAACAAAATTCTGGACTGTAAACTTGTGTTGTGTTACAGGAATATTGAGAGCATCAGTATATCTACTACTTCACCTCAACATAGAAAGGCTCAGCAAGCTATGCACACTCATACTAGTTGGCTTGAGTAGGATGTATTTTTTTTATAATTGATGACAAAAATTTGATCACAAAATACCAAAATTTCAAGCAGCAAAGTTTTCCCATAATGCAGCTAGGATAGGAATTTAACCAATTCAATCTTGTTTGACAGAGCTCATTGAGTTCTGTCAAACCAATCTGAATTGGTTAAATTCCTAGTTGCATTATGGGAAATATTGATATTTCGACATTATTGTGCAGGAGGTTCCTGGTTATATAGAAGTCATTTCTATACAGATACAGTTTTCTTTCATGATGTGTACAGCACTTGTAAACAATGACTCACATATAACCCCTGTAATCATTTTTTTATGGGACTTATCAGGGCTTAAAGTCAAAGTGAGAATCAGAATCACTTCATGCAATGATTCTTGCAAGGAAAATGATGAGAATCCACTTTGATGATTCTCGCAAAATGTTCATTTGATTCTTTTCATAGATTCTGAAACTGCCATTAAAGGCCTGGAGAATTCTACTTATTTTTTGCGCCCTCAAAATTAAATGGCACTTGAACTTTTATCAGTAATGTCTAGTGAAGTCTTGTCTGCCTATACATGCAGCCATGATTTCACTAGAAACCACTGTCAAGGTACTGTAACTTCCATCAGCAAGCCTGCCAGAAAATAAGCAGACTGTCATCTGCAAAATGAGGTCCCCAGAGGGGGAATTTAGTGACGCTACCCTGCACAGCAGGGTAGTATCACTAAATTCACCCTCTTTGAACCTCAATCTGAATCAGGTTCTCAAAACTAAACAGCAAAAGGTACCCAGACGATAAATTGGCCCATTGTATGGGATAGCATCATCAAATTCACCCTCTGGGGACTTCATTCTGCAAATGTCAGACTGCTTATTTTCAGGCCTGTCAGCAAGCTTGCCAAAAGCCTGTACTTTGGGACATGTGTTCTTCATGAAGATGTGAGACAAGAGACTCACGAAAATTGAACTAGATCCACAAGCGTTAAACTCCAGTAAACATATGAATAAGAGCTTTGTTTTTTTCGATGGAATATGGTCTGGTTACACAAAAAAGGGTATAACAGTACTCTCAAATCTAGGAACAAAAATTTATTCTCACAGCTGGAGTTCGCGAGAATCAAAACTGATTGTTGCAAATTACATGATAGGATCATATCATTGAACGACTTGAGTCTTCACATCTACGTTGTCAGTGCCGTCTTGCATTCTTTTGAGCCTCCCATAACAGCTAACAACAGGTATCCTGCAGACCAACTGTGGTCCTGGGGGAGAAAATTACAGATTTTAGGGACAAAAGTTGCACTATAGAAACCTTAAGAGGGACAATTTAAACATCTGAATTTTGCACATATTTTCTGAAATCAAATCTTTTGTTCTGCAGATCTTGTCACCATTGGTCAGAGGTTCCTCGAATAGATAACAAATGCATGCACTCTGGGGCATTGTAATTTATTTTGCAAATTTAGTCTTTCTTTTCTTATCTTTTTTCACCTTTCTTTAGCCAAAAGATATTCATATGTGACCACTCAAATCTTTAGATGGGGGTGAGGGGGTTGTGCTAGACTTATTCTGGCCAGCCCCTGTAGGTATGCTGCTCATACACCTGCGTTATTCAAACTGCACATGCTATGTTTTGCTGTATAATGGATGAAAAGCATTTTTCAATTATTACAATACTGATTAAGATACTTGCGGCAACCGCGTTGTGTCCTTGGGCAAGACATTTCACCCCCATTGTCCACATGGGGGCACAGTGGCATTGTGTACTAAGGTGTAATGCTTGTTGATGGTGCACTTGTCTTCAACCAATGCTAATGGAGTTAGTATGTTGAAGAGTTGACAGTTGCTTGCCATTGCTTGGTGGTTCTCTCTGGGTATTCCAGCTTCCTCCACCTGTAAAACTGTCATGGTCATGATTAGCCAGTGGGCAGAAATATGTGACCTTAAACACCAATAACTAAATAAATATATAGATTGAGATACAGAGTAGTGTTTGTCTTTGAACATTTACCTGAAGCAAGTGCTATATCCAGCCAGCACTATTCACAAAAAAACGCCATTCAAATTTTATTATTTTCTTAATTTTTGCTTTGAAAACATAGCTTTTGATCCCTCATTGAAACAAGCTTTTCAAGCTCATTCCAATGAGGGGCATAAGCAATAATTTTTAAGCAAAAATAATGAAATTTTTAGTTATTCAAAGAATGTTTTGTGTTTTGCATGTGTCATCTGCCAGTTACATGTTAACAGGTAGAGTGGGGGGCGCGGTGGCTCAGTAGGTAGAGGTGCAGGCTGCAAGGCGAGAGGTCCTCAGTTCGAATCTCACCTGCGGCAATCGCGTTGTGTCCTTGGGCAAGACACTTCACCCCCATTGCCCACGTGGGGGCACAATGACGCCGTGTACTAAGGCGTACTGTATGTCGATGGTGCATCTGTCTTCAACCAATGCTAACCCTGCTTGTGTGGAGTTAGTATGTTGGGGAGCTGACAGTTGTTCACCGTTGCTCAGTGGTTCTCACCGGGTACTCCGGCTTCCTCCACCCGTAAAACTGTCGAGGTCATGATTAGCCATTGTGCAGAAATATGTGACCTTAAACACCAATAAATAAATAATAACAGGTAGAGTGCTGAAAGCCCATATTTGGGCTTTACTCTAAAGTGTTAGTACTACAACTTAAAGGCTTCATATCCAGAGGATGTTCTACATATCACCTTTGAAGTGAAATAATTTAGTCTGTTAGGATTTGCCTTGTTACAATTTATGGGAGTTTGCCAGAATCATTACGAGAATCGATTCGCGGATTCGCGTGTAATTTTAAGCCCTGAATTTTGATGACCAAAAATAATTCCGCCAATACCAGTTAAATAGGGTTAATGGTCCACAAGACAGGAAATGAGCTTGTATGATAAGCTGGCGACTCCCTTTCCATCAGAAATATGTGGCTGTGACAGAGTGATATAACCAATCACAGTAATAAATGTACACAGTGCGGAGGTTTTGGATTAAGATGTCTTCTGCATTGACAGCCAGTCTAATACCCTATTCCATAATTGCTAAGTAGAGATCGGAAATGACAATAAAATTGGTCATTGCATGGCTGACTTTAATCTTGTTCATATTTGATGACTTATTGGTCAGCGCAGTGAATTTGATTCAACAGAATGGTAGATTATTATATTGTTGATCGCATATTGCTATTTGAGTACCAGACAGTCTACTGAAAATGAACAGCATGTCAAAAACATACTGTCTGTACACGGCCAGAGGTATGATAGCCAACAACAGGTGACAGGGAGGTAAAAGTTTATGACAGTGGTTCAAACATGGTATGCCACATGCTTCCAGTGCAATGCAAAGCATTGTGTTGGGGAGAGTGGAATTTCCATTAGTGGGAAGACAATGGTGTTCTGGTGTTCCCCTGGGAAATTTCGTAGAGATCAGACATAAATATAACCATCTGGAGCCATCATGCGCATCTATTTGTTTTACTTTTTCATTGCACCTTTGGAAATTTCTTGTGTTGTTGAGCTATAGTACCCGCTGCAACAAGTTTTAGAGAACACCAAAAATTTCTGATCAGTTCTTTTTCTTTAACCCTTTACCTACCATGAAAAGCAGACATCTCTTGCAAACGAAATTCTTGAATAACTAATTTTTTTCATTTTTTTGTCTCAAAAATATAGGTTATGACCCCTCATTGGAATGAGCTTGACAAGATTGTTCCAAAGAGGGGTCAAAATCTATGATTTTGAGACAAAAAATTAAAAAATAATGAAAATTAATTGGCGATTTTTGTGAATTGTGCTGGTCAGTTTTGGCTGTTACGTTGGGAAAGGGTTAGCTGGTAAAGTGATAATATTTTTTTTTTGTTTTCAAAATTTGTTCAGATGTCCTTTGCCTTGTGAAAGTTTATAGGAGAGCACCTTTACACTTTCCCATAAACTGTAATCGCAAATCCACTGTGGAAGCAAATTGATTTCCTCTGGCTGACTCTGTAGGAGTAAATATTAGCTCAAGGGAGAAGATCAAGATCAATGGGGAAAGCTCATAAGGTCAAAAAACAATATATCTGCATTTAAGGTTACTCTTCCTACCCTTAAAACACCTGTCAACCATAAAAATTTTATTGCGATAAACTCTGAACATTTATTTAAAATGTGCACATTTTGTAAATCTATGCAAAGAAAATGAGGCAAGTAGGGCTGAAATGGTTGGCTTATTTTCACAACCGCCTAACCGAGAGCTATAACCGGTTAATATCCGGTTAACTGTAGCCATTATTTCACCGAATCTGGGATCAAAACTATAGGAATTGGAAAGCAGTATTCTCAGAAACTGTTCCGTAGTGTGTATACAAACGAAAGTTGTCGAGTACTCGACAATGTTCGTTTATATACATACTACAGAATAGTTTCTGCGGTTACTCAGTACTCACGGAAATTGACGATCATTAACGAAGTCTTGACGCCCACGTCGATTATTTCCCAATATATACAACATGGCTTCGAGATGTAATCTATCCTAAAGGAGAAGTGGCAGATTTCCTATGTTTTAACCGTGGAATGATGATCACTATCGATATTTTGGATAACCGGTTGACATTTTTTCAAATCAGTTAAGTAGGTAACCGGTTTCAAACCGGTTATCTGGTTAACCATTTCAGTACTAGACCCAAGTCATATTCAGCTCTGGGTCTTTTCAGCCATCATTGTAATTTGTAAACCAAGAAATGTATCTATCCAATATACAGAGCAAAATTTTCCCTTTTCCTAACTGGTAGAACATTTGCATGCAGATGACCAAAATGTGATGTGCGTTTATGTACAGAGATATTCAGGTATTCTGTCCTGCCCCTGTTATAGATATTCCAATCATTTAGTATTTAAATAATTCCCCTTGAAATCATATTAACAGAATTTGTGGAACTACCTGTCGTAATTATAAAACTTCGGCTTTGAGTCTTCATTTCTGATTGTAATCTTATCAAAATGTCAATCAAACCAAATCGCGATCGAGCAACATTTCTAGCTTTGATTCACAGAAAATGAATCTTTATGAAATCTTTCAGTCAATAGTCTGGGATATGTCAGTTGGCCGGAAAAGCCACCCGTAGGTTCATTTTCCAACCGACTGGAATTTTCCAGACGAGGGAATATAAACATTGCTGATGACATATTTAAGGGCTAGGTTGGTTCCAGGACATAATGGCGTTGAATTTCTTACAGAATTAGACAGATGGGTTGAGAACTTGGCAACTTTTATCAGAATTTGGATCCAACGATAATAAAATCTTCACCTCTTCGTTAGTTAGTAGAAAAATTTACAAAACACATTGAGTAAATTAGTTTAAACAATATTTATTTGAAAACTGTTACAGTTGAAGGTTCCCTGTTAATTGAATAGCCACTATTTCATTGAAAATTATTCAGTTAACTGGAGTATTCAATTAATAGGGATTTGATCACTTCCTGTATTCTAGAGATAAATTGAGCATTTACTCTGTTATATCCTGTTTGATCGAGCTCTATGTGCTCTGTCAAACAAGATATAGATTAAATGCCTGCATTGGATGTGCGAAGACCAAATAAGAGTATGAACATAGGGAATTAGATGATTTTCAAGGCAATTTCTCGACATATTACAAGATTTTTTTATTCAATTTTTTTTTAATGGAGTTTAACGACACGTTCAACAGCCAGGGTCACCTTGTACCATACAGTTTTACGGGAGGAATCCAGAGTACTCGGAGAGAACCACTGAGCTGTGATGAGCAACTGTCAGACTCCCCAATGTACTAACTCTGCACAAGAAGCAGGGTCAGCATTGGTTGAAGACAAGGGCATAATCGATGTGCAGTATACTTTAGTACACAGCACCAAGCCAGAAAATATAAGCAGACTGTCATCTGCAAAATGAGGTCCCCAGAGGTGGAATTTAGTGATGCTACCCTGCATAGCAGGGTAGCATCACTAAATTTACCCTCTGTGAACCTCCGTCTGAATCAGGGTCTCAAAACTAAACAGAAAGAGGTACCCAGAGGATAAATTTGCCCACTGTATAGGATAGCATCATCAAATTCACCCTCTGGGGACCTCATTCTGCAAATGTCAGACTGCTTATTTTCAGGCCTGCACAGCACCACTGAGCCCCAACATGGGAAATTGGAATCAAGTGCCATGCTCAAGGACACAAAACATTTAACCCTGACAGGAATTGAACCATGTATTTTTCGATTTGAAGTCCAATGCCTTAACCACTGAGCCACCATGCTCTCTTTTATTCAATTTACAGGAGTTTAGTCTACAATCTATTTACAATTAACAGGTCAAATTTGTACTGAAAGTTTGTGAAATGATTTTGTGTTTGGAAATTATATTCAATTAACAGAGATATTCTATTGAAAGATATCCAGCTAAGTGGGCTCAAGTGTATATACATGTTTATCTGATAACCATCGAGTATAACAACCGTTGTATATACTTGAAGTATATACAACGGGTGTTGTATAGAATTATAATTTATGCGAACGACCTCTGACCTCTTTCAATTCCATCTTCATTCATTCATTCATGAAACATCGTTATATCACAGGGCAGGTTTTAATTGTACGCTTATTGCACTTTGTCAAAATCCTCTGATGATGTCATTTCTTATTTATTTTGCTTCAATAAAGGCAACCTAAAATTTTGCTTCAAAACATTGTAGAAATTACTTGAATGTTAATAGTAATTAGTATGCGGCGACTGCGAACTATTTATAGTCACGGCCTCGATCAAAAGTACTCGCGTAACTGCGCTAATTAAAAGTTCGTCTGCTCTACCTGAAAAAAAAACACTTCATAAAAATTGTAAACAAATGCAAAATTATTTGTTATATTGGGACAACAGCATAAAACACGGAAGAAAACTGGAACTATGTCAAAAAAAGAATAACTGTACTGAAACACCGTTTTGTTACTGTTAATAAAATAGTTGAAATTTATTTTGTTCCAGCGCAGTTACATGATGCAAGAAGTGCAATCGCACTTTACAATCGCCGTCATCGATTTTGTAATGTAAGGGACACAACTCTATGCGTCTTGTCCTATTTCTTTTGTCTCGTAGACTGGTTTTCTTTGGAGGCCCGTGGGAAGCATATATGAGTCGGGTAGACACACGAGACGGGTGTCTGTTTGTTATCAGATAAAAACAATAAACATATAGTGTGTTTTTATATCTGTGTTATATAACTCGTTGAAATATGGTTTATTTTTTCTCGGCGAAGCCTCGAAAAAATAAACCATATTTCAACTCGTTGTATAACACAGATATAAAAACACACTATATGTTTATTGTCTATATAAACAATACAAAGAGATTATTACCATTATGTGGATGTACAAAATATGTATCCGAGTCTCGCTCCGGGTTCTAAGGGCAGATCACGACGAGTCGAGGACGAGTCGTGATCTACCTTTAGAACCAGGAGCGAGACTCGGATACATATTTTGTACATCCACATAATGGTAATAATCATTTTATCTTACAAAATATTGAGGATAAGTCAAGAATGTAGACGAATATATAATGAACTATTTATTCGTACAGATGAACAAAAAGAGAAAAAATGGAACTCGCATGAAAGGAAAGTGCTTGTATCCGACCCCCCTGATACAAACATCAGTATCAGGGGGTCGGATACACGACAGTTGCGGAGTTAATACAGACAGAATACATGTTGACTGTGAGATAAATAATATGAAGGCCATAAAACAAAAATATATAACAATTCAAGATACATCAAATATACACTATAACAAGTATAACGATGGTCATATTGCTTAGAAAAGGAGGGATTTGACCAAAAGCTTACGTAATTCATCTCCCTAGCACCTGTATAAGTTAGCTCATGCAGGTGGAATAGATCAGAAGTTGAACCAACATATTGCTGTCTGAAGACCAAGATCACAATAGTTGGTCAGATTGAGTTAATTTAAAAAACCAGCAGTCAACCCAAAACCGAGCAAAAACACTGTATCCCCACCCCCACCCCCTTTCACCCACACACACAACCAAATTTATCAACAGTCAGGAGGGATGTAAATTGAGTACATCGGGGCTGGATCCACCTTTATCAAATTTGATAGGTTTCAATAAGAGTAAAATCCTCGCCCTCTGATTGGATGAGAGCTGGCGTAGTTTCTTGTATGTTTACTGCTCCAGTAGCAAAAATAACCATCTGACGTCACCACACGAAATATTTGAAATGATGTCGCCTGTTTTGTAATTGCTTCATCAATGGAGTGACTAGCAAGCTGCTTCATTTTTCTGGATTTTTCACATGTGCAGCAGACAGTGTTCTGGATGAAGTGTTGTTAAAATAAAAACGATTTACGATTTGAACTAAGGTGGAATGAGATTATCTGATTTATTAATTATCTATCCAGTGCCATCGTGGGTACATGAGAGGTTTATTTACTAAACCTGTGATTGTTAAAAGTTGCCTTGCAGAAGGCAACTTTTAACAATCACAAGTTTAGTCAATAAGCCTCTCGTGTTTCACAATGTAGATTTTGGGCTATGGGTAGTGTGTCTTATTGGAACCTATCCATTATTGTGATGAGTTGACCGAAACATGGTCCGAGGTTTGCAGCTTGGAGCATATGTTCAACCTCAACGCTTCACGACTTGGTTGAACATAAGTGCCAAGCCACAAACCAGACCATGTTACCGTCAATTCATCACAATAATTTATAATGTAAGTTTTACTCTGAACCAGGGACATGTTTGAGATCATCAATAGAATAACCCGGGGTTGGATTGTAAGGGCAGTTTAAGTGGCTTTTGTCAATGTTCTTTTGGGTGGCAGGTGGATCTAACACTGACTAAATGTGTAATGAACCGTATATATACTGAATAGTCAACTTACAGGATGACTTTCATAGCTGAAGGAATTACTAATGCTCAAAATAATTGATTTGAATTGTAAATGAAGATTTTTGGTTGGCTAAATATGCTATTTACTTGTTAGATATCCTTTATATGCTGCAGACTCAAACAACTGTTGAAAAAATAGTATATTGGGAAAATTTTCTTTTTGGAATCATCAAAGATTTTTTCAATACTGCTGCTTGTTATTAAGAATAATTAACGTCTGACATAATTTGATTAAAGAATTTCTTAGACTTTTGAGGCAGGCATTGATTCCCAATACACGTCAGCACTCGATCAATATGAACAAAGCATTTTTATTATGTGGAGGAATCATGCCGAAAACTTGTCAATGAGTGTCATAAAATTTATCGTTCTAGGCCATGTCTTGGAAAATGTGAATTTCCTGTGGCATATTGTTCAGCTGTGACTGACGTCAACGACTGTTGTTGAAAGCTTGTCGTGTGGTAAATAATCTATAGGTGATCGTTCTTTGCTTAGTGATATGGTACATTCAAGCCGAATGGTCATATGGACTCTTCATCCAGAGTTGAGTGGAAAATCTTTCATGTAACCCATAATGAACTGAATTTCTTCTGATTGAATATGCACTTAACACAGACTGGTAGTTCGAACATCAGAAGAGAGTGACTAATGCCCTCCTGGAATAATGTTCGGGGGTAATTGCCTCTTGGTCATTCCACTATGATGAGAACCCCTGGAGGATAGGCCTTTCTTTAAGGCCTCCAAAAAGGATTTGGGATCTCAGGCAATCCTTTATTGAAATTAAACTTCCTTGTAGAACATTTTTCTTGGCTTGAAGAGTCTTCCAAAAGTTGTTTGAAATCCTGAGATTTTAATTTACAGTGGAACCCACTCCTGTTTGTTGAAGTCAAGTCCCTGGGTTCATATTTGGGTTCACTGTGGGAGCTCGAATTATAACTTAGTTCAAAATGAGGAATTTTCTTTAAACATTTTTTTCTTCAGATCCAGCAGTCAGAAGGTTTTGATATTTGGTATGCAGCATCCTTAGGGGGTGAGATTCAAGTTTGTTCAAGCCAAATCCCTGAGTTCATATTTGGGCTCACTGTGGGAGCCCGAATTATAACTTGTTCAAAATGAGGTATTTTCTTTAAAAATCTTACTCTTCAGATCCAGCAGTCAGAATGCTTTGATATTTGGTATGCAGCATCCTTAGGGGGGTAAGATTCAAGTTTGTTCAAGCCAAGTCCCTGGGTTGATATTTGGGCTCCCTGTGAGAGCCTGAATTATAACTTAGTTCAATATGAGGAATATTCTTCAAAAATCTTCTTCACATCCACCAGTCAGAATCTTTTGATATTTGGTATACAGCATCTGACTGGGGGTGAGTTTCAAGTTTGTTCAAGCCAAGTCCCTGGGTTCATATTTATTTGGGCTCCCTGTGGGAGCCCGAATTATTACTTAGTTCAATATGAGAAATATTCTTTAAAAATCTTTTTTTTTTTAGATCCACTGGTCAGGATCTTTGGATATTTGGTATAAGCTTTTCTTAGGAGGGGCAGATGCAACTTGTTGAAATCAATTCCCTGGATTGATATTTAGGCTACCATGTCAGGTGAGTGCCCTGAGGCCTATTGTTTAGGAGTATGAGAAAAGGTTTACCTTTGTTTCAAATAAGGTGTGTCATAGATGCTCGAGTGTGATACCACACCTCAGAAATAAAGCATTGCTGTTAAAAAAAAACAACTTTAAGTAATGCGGGAGTATGGCAGTAGCACAACTGGTGCCATTTAACATGATGGCTATCCATTGTTTGACTTACATTTTATTCACAAGATAAAATAGATACATATATCAGCTGTTACAATGAGATCAGTTAGATTAGGTTCTGCTGTGAATTTGGAACAATTAAATATATTTTAGTTTAACCCTTTACCCAATACAAAGAATATCAAAATTTATTATTTTCTATTTTTGAAATTTAAAAAAAAAATTTCAACAAAATCATATCATGTGACCTCACATTGGAACGAGCTCAATGAGCTCGTTCCAATGAGGGGTTACACAATATGGTTTTGTTGAAATATGTTTAAATTTTTTTTTTCAACTGCTCAGTTTACAAATTACGTGGGCGGATGCAGGCGATTCGTTAGGTAAATGGTTAACTATTTTTCTGTAGATCATTTTTTTCAGTAACACGGACAAATTGTATTGGCTCTTTGAGAAGCCGAAATACTAGCATCACTCAGCTGCATTCTAACTCCTTGCATGCTGCTGGTGGATATTCCTGCCCAGGACATGAAATCTCTTGCCCCTGAAATAAGGATAATTTGGGCACCTTTAACCAAACTTCGCTCCTGTAAACTGATTGGACTTTTTGACCAATGATTTCTTCACTTACATTTAGATGAATTTTTCATCATGGCTGCTTCACAAGTTCACAGCAGGAGAGCATTTATGACTTTCCTTATTTTGAATTTGCGAGGGGCATAAGGAGAGAGGGCAATCACCCTCCTTACATCATCAGGCCTGAACTACCATATTAACATGTACAAGCTGCAGATGCTACAAGTGTTTCTTCATTACTGTTAGCTGCCTGTAATAGCAATATAAAAGTTTATAGCTGTATTGGGACTTAAGGATTAAACTTTACTGAGTATTACCCTGGAAGTTAGTCAGCATAGGTCAGTCTGTTGAAATCTTGTTTCTGTATGAAATGAACAAAATATCTGGGATGTTTTGATCATTTATTGGTTCGTTTCAAGTTCACTGAAACCCATCTTAGGTAAATGAGTAGCAGCCCTAAGGTATCCACATTGGATATTGGAAGCAAAAGGTCTGTAGTATGTGGTAAATTGAGTTGAAGGAACTATCATTGGAGCTTTAACCCTCTACCCAACGAATCTCCCTCATCCATCTGCATAATATGCAAATTCAGCAGCTGAAAAAATATTATTTTTTTTAAAATTTCAACAAAACCATATCATGTGACCCCTCTTTGGAACGAGCTCGTCGAGCTCATTCCAAAGAGGGGTCACATGATATGGTTTTGTTGAAATTTTTTTAAAAAATTAAAAAAATGATATTTAAAATAATAAATTTTGAAATCGTCTGCGTTGGGTAAAGGGTTAAGGGGAGAGAAGATAACTGAGGCATTGTTTCGTGATTTGTGCCTCTACAATACTACAGTACAGGCACCCTAGACTGGTCGTAACCCACACATGGGCTGTGATGCCCACACAAGCATTTACCAGGTAATAAAATAATCAGCAAAATTTTAATTAATGAAGTTCCGGGTTGTGCTTCATTAATTACATTTTTCATGATTATTCCAATAATTGCTGTTTGGAATTTAATATTATTGCGGCCGTGAAAATATTGGCCACCCATGGAAAGTGACCAGTCCATAGTGTCTGTACTGTATGAATGTAAAGTCATTGGGCCACTTTAACCCCCTGCACACTGATGTCAAAATATCTAAACTTCACGCAGAAAAAATTTCTCATAATGCATCTAGAAATTTAACCAATTCAATCTCATTTGACAGAGCTCATTGAGCTCTGTCAAACGAGATGAGGGCGCGGTGGCTCAGTTGGTAGAGGTGCAGGCTGCAAGCCGAGGGGTCCTCGGTTCGAATCCCACCTGCGGCAACTGCGTTGTGTCCTTGGGCAAGACACTTCACCCCGATTGCCTCCATGGGGGCACGATGACGCGGTGTACTGAGGCATACTGCACGTCGATGGTGCGCATGTCTTCAACTAATCTAACCCTGCCTGTGCTGCGGTGCAGAGTTCAGAGTTATGATGTTGGAGAGCTGACAGCTGCTCGTCGTTGCTCAGTGGTTCTCTCCGGGTACTCCAGCTTCCTCCATCCGTAAAACTGTCACGGTCACGATTAGCCATTGTGCATAAGTATGTGACCTTAAACACCAATAAATAAATAAATAAATGTCAAACGAGATTGAATTGGTTAAATTTCTAGAGGCATTATGGGAAAAAGAGCTTCCTGAAATTTTGGTATTTTGACATCAGAGTGAAGGGGGTTAATTTCCTCTTTGTAATTTAACTTTTGGTTTGTGAGGAGGTAAAGTGTTCTCTCCGTAAATTTTATAGATTTTTCACAAATGGCTTTATATTTAGATATTAGATGAATTCATCAAATCTTGTCATGGCTGCTGTGAAGATTTGATGAAAAATATTTTGAAAATACTCAGTGGGTTTAGAGTTAAGCCAGTTCTTCTACCTGTCAAACCATGAGACCATCATTAAGGGAAATGATGAGCCAATATGTATGTGAAGATCTGTATTCTTCTGTCCCCACATGTTTAGTTATTGGTTTTATAGCACAAATGGGAATAACACATAAAAAGGTTCTGATTAAATTCTCTGAGAGTGGAGAAACACTGATTTTCAAGTTGGCATCCCCAGACACCATTTAAAAAGCAGACAGTATCTGCGTGAGCTGTGCATAATAAAACAACAACTCATATTTTATTGGTGTGCTGCATATACTTAAAATATGCAGACATTTCAAGTCACTTAAATTCTTCCAGAATCCTGCAAATACAGGTGGTAGGCATACATATTGCAGTATGGATGTCATTAATATTGTGAAATGTGGTACAAACTAATTTGGTGAAATCTGAAAATTCGTTTCCTGAAAAATCGGTAAAACATTTTTGTAAACAAGTCCAAGGATACAGTTTTGTGATCACAAAGACATTCCTCTGTGGTCACCTTGCGGTATATTAAGCGAGTGGATTGTGATTTCAAAAATAAAATATTATTTTAAAATCTAGCTTGAATAAAGAAAAACAAATAAAAATATCAGATGCAATGTTTTTGAATTTTTTCCCTCTATTTGACAGGTGGGACACTACAGTGTTTTATGGTCAGGAAAGCAGAAAGAGAATTTACAGTCACCAACCTTGCTGGACGTATTCATGGATTTGAACAACCGGACAGCATGTGGTGAGCGACACCGAGGCACATAGCGTAAGGTGTTACAGGTTGTTCAAATCCATGAATACCTCCAGCAGGGTTGATAACTGATATTCACCCTGTCTTTTTTTTCAATCAATAAAATGCACAGACTTATGCAGGTATATACTCAGTAAACAAGAGGTCTTTAACTCTTTACCTAAAGACAGGGCTCGCCTTGAGTAAAATGGTCGGGGCCTAAAAAAACTGCCCCACATATTGAGGTCGGGGCCTTTTCGGGGCTGATTTTCCATTTTGTCCATTATTGTTAGTGCTTTTTTGTGGAAAATGTCGGGGCTTGAAAAAAAGCCCCTAGCAAGTGCTCCTCGGGGCTGATCTCGGGGCCTGGGGTGATCAGCCCCGACTCAAGGCAAGCCCTGCTAAAGAATCGACGTATCCGCCGACGTAAATTTGCAAATTCAGCAGTTAAAAGAAATAAATGTTTCAAAATATTTCAACAAAACCATATCATGTGACCCCTCATTGGAACGAGCTCATCGAGCTCGTTCCAATGAGGGGTACATGATATGGTTTTGTTGACATTTTTGGAAATTTAAAAAAAAATAGTAATTAAAATACTATATTTTGATATCGTCTGCATTGGGTAAAGGGTTAAGTGACATTACTTGAAGTCTCTGTTCATTGTTCTACCATGTATTTCAAGTTGGTAACTAACCCTGAAAAACAAAGAAGCCAGGGTGTAAGTTGAAATTCTCTGTCCATTTTTGATATCACAGTACAGTGGAGCCCACTTAATTGGATATCTCTTAATTGTATATCCCTGTTAATTGAATATAATGTTCAAACTTAAAACCATTTACCATATCTTCAGTACAAATTTGATCTGTTAATTGCTTATGGATTTTAGAGTAAACTCTTGTTAATTGTATATAAATTTTTGTAATATGTCAAAAAATTCCTGTGACACGCACCAAATTCCCCTTATTTATCAACCTTTTTGGCATCACTACATCCAATACAGGCATTTTGTTCTATTATATCTTGTTTGACAGAGCTCTATGAGCTCTGTCAAACAAGATATAATAGAATAAATGCTGAGTTTATCTCCAGAACACAGGAAACTGACCAAATCCCTGTTAATTGTATACTCCTGTTAATTGAATAATTTTCACTGGCAAAATGGATATTCATTTAAGAGGATTCTACTGTATTGTATTTCATTTTTCAAACTTTTGCCTATTACCTTTTTTGTTCATGATAAATTAAAAATTTAATTCTTTTTTTTCTTGTCTGATTGAGCTCATTGGGCTCCACATTCAAAATGTAATAAATAAAACACTCAAATTATTGAAATTAATTAAATTTCTCCCCCGTGGGAACCACGGGAAGTGAAGCAGTGCTTGTTTACTGTGGTAAACAAGCTCTGTTTCACTGGTAAAATAGGACCCAGTCACTAATGCTTGGGGTGCGAGTCCTCTAAAATAGGCAACATGGGGTATAAACGATTGACTGACCTTGACTTTATCTCCATGTTGTGGTCATGATTAGCCATTGTGCAGAAGTATGTGACCATAAACAACAATAAATAAATAAATTAAATTTCTGCACACTGATGTCAAAATTTCAAGTAGTAAATTTTTATTCTAATACAACTATGAATGTAACCTATTGAGTCCTGTTTGACAGAATTGGTTAAATTTGCAGTTGCATTACTGGAAGACATTGCAGCTTGAAATTTTGACATTTCATCATCAATGTGCAGAGGATTATGCTCACCACAGATCTCTAGATAAGCTTTTTATATAAAAGGTATTCACCAGAGTTTAATACATGGAACTGGGGGGGGGGGGGGGGGGGGGCACGATGGCTCAGTAGGTAGAGGTGCAGGCTGCAAGCTGAGAGGTCCTCAATTCGAATCCCACCTGTGGCAAATGTTTTATGTACTTGGGCAAGACACTTCACCCCCATTGCTCACGTACTAAGGTGTACTGCACCTCGATGGTGCACCTGTATTCAACCAATGCTAATTCTGCTTGTGTGGAGTTAGTATGCTGGGGAGCTGACAGTTGCTCGGTGGTTCTCTCTGGGTACTCTGGATTCCTCCACATGTAAAACGGTCGTGGTCAAGATTAGCCATTCTGCAGAAATATGTGAGCTTAAACACCAATAAATAATACAATAATATATGGAGCTTTTGGGGAGTTTGAGAATCCACTAGAGTCACCAACACCTTTCAAATTCAAACAAAATTTGTCATAATGCCAGGGACCAACAAAATTCAGTGGTGACTACTTTTCCTCCTCCATCATGGAATAGTTGGGATATTTTATCAGTTGGGACTTGAGCAATCATAGTTGGGGAAAAATCAGATTCACAGCCCCCCTCCCATCGTTTAATCATCTATTGTCTTAGTAATGCCTGTGCTTCTCTTGTTTTACTTGTACACCATATTAGAACTTGACCAAGTTATCTGAGATTTAGGTACTATACATCAAGAGCGGAGTGAATTCCAAAGTAATTTGTACTTGACTATTGATTGATTCTGTCATATTGGTAAATTCTCTATTCATCAGCAGAGTGTGATTAAAAATGTGAATGTCCACGAAGCTGGTGACAATTATTGTGGCTCTTGGGAATGTTGTTTAATTTAGAGGATCGCTGGTTAGCTATGTTAAGAATATCTCTTGGGTATTCATTAATGTGCTAAATGATTTTATAATCAGTACCACTGCTAGAACTTTATAACAAGGGGGGACAGGTAAAAAGCCAGTTTGCTTAGTCTCTAAGAGGTGGAGTTGGGATGAACAGCATTTCTGTTAGCTAGGGAAGGTGTTGAAGGGTGGCGACAATGAGTGGAGATTCTCAAGATTATAAGTTATTGCGATGAATTGACAGTGACATGGTCTGAGGTTTGCATCTCAGAGCTTATGTTCAACCGAGATACAAAGCATTGAGGTTGAACACATGCACCGAGCCACAAACCTCAAGCCATGTTACCATCAATTCATCACAACGTATATCTTCAAATAAGACCCTACCCATAGGCCCCAAACCCACAAAGTGAAATGAATAAAGCAACTTTTAACAATCACAAGTTTAGTAAATGAACCTCTCGTGTACCTCATGATGACACTGGACAAATAGTAAATCAGATGAAGGTCAACGTCATTCCATCCTAGTTCAAATTGTAAACCGATTTGCGATTCAAACAACACTTCTTTGGAACACCGTCTGATGTACATGTGAAAAATCTTCCAAAAATGAAGCAATTTGTTATTCACACTGTTGACAGAATAATTGCAACATGGGCAACCTCTTTTCAAATATTTTGCGTGGTGATGTCAGAAGGTAACATATGGTACTGGAGCTGTAAACACAGAAAAAACTTAGGGAGCTCTTGTCCAATCAGAGGGTGAGGATTTTGTCTTATTTAAACAGGAGGGGATGAGAACATAAAATGTTGCTACCATGGTATTAATATAGCATGGCACAAGCATACCGGTAAGGGCAACACATTAAAATGGGGAAGAGGGCGTCTTCCATTGATAAAGGTCTGAGGATCTCCTGGGGAAAATTTTAGGGAGATAAATAGTTCTGCCTGGAGGTATCCTGGCCATCTATTTGCCTTTTTCTGTGAACTTCAGCTCTGAATTTTTTGTGTCATTGACCTTTTCTGTTTGTGTGTTTATTGGGGTTTAATCACTCTTTCAACAGCCAGGGTGATATAGTGTCAGACAGTTTTATGGGTAGATTATAGAGAACCACCATGGGTTCCATCTCTTATAAATCAACAGTCTGAGAGTATTTCAACTGCAGCACAGTATAATGAAACTGCAAGTACAAAGATTTCTTCAGGGTCACACAGTTGGCATGTGTAGGTACAGATGGAAAATTTCTAGCTCTTGAGAAAGGGTCAGGGAGAGGTGACTGCCATCATATGTATCCACCAATGGGTTAATCAGTACCACATTAGCTTGTGTTTAGCCTAGTTTTACAATCAAGAAAGTGCTATGACACTTTCAGCTGGAGTCTGCTAAGAAACAGCAAACGAAACATGAACAGTTCTATTGTAAAGGAGAGCTTGCAGCTGTTAGAGGCTGTACTAAGCAAAACAAAAATCACACTTCATAGTTGCCTGGGTAACTTGTGTATCAGCTTAGTTTAAAGTGTGTCTGTCAAGTTGGGGGTGGGGAAGGGGGTTGAAGGAGGAGTATATTTCAGTAGAAGACTACATTATGTTTCAAGAAGGCAGATATCACTAGATTCTTAGCATCTAATTAACTCATACAAGGCTGGGAAATAACAGTGAATATTTTTTTTAACATAACAAGCTGCTCAAGACTTATAGCCTAGTTGGTGTTCCTGGTCGAGTGTTTATTGCCTGTTCAGGCTGATTACAGTTGATTAGAAACTACTGCTCAGGTTTTGCAACTTGAATCCCCTGCTTGCTGTTATCCAAATCAAAAATGTCAGAGTACCTGCTGTATAACATTGACTAGACTTGACGCCAGGTTTCTAGGTATGTTATAACTCTTTGCATACTGGCAGATATTCCCACCCAGGACAGAAAATCTCTTGCGACAAAAATAAATACAGTATGAGCACATTTAACAATACTTTCCCTGCCAATTTGTATTGACTTTTTCACCAATGATTTCTTGAGTTAAATTTTCATTTAATTTTTCATCAAATCTAGTCATGGCTGCTTTACAGCAGCCATGACTAGATTTAATGAAAAATATTTAAAAAATACTCAGTGGGTTAAGTAAGAGTTAATAAGACAACATATTCTGGTTTCATCAGATTGACCTTGGGTCTATGAATTTGTGTGCTACAACCTAGAAACTTTTTGAGTACACATCTTCTGATTTGAAACAGGGTTTATGTGGGTTCCTGAAAGTCCTCGAGAGTACTTCAAGCTTAAAACTGAAATTCCAGCTCCTTGAAAGTATTTGAAAATCAGACTTTCTGGGGAAAGTCCTTGAAAAATCTATTTCAGTGATTGCTTGGCTTATTTTGGTAAAAATGTTTATGCATAAGCTGTGGTATTTCTGTTTTTGTTGGATAAATGGCATTTTGGGTTGAGTTTTTTAAAAAATCCAATGAATAAGAAAAACAAAATGTCAATCACACACAACCCACAAAGTTTTTGAGTCACTTGCGGGCCCATGTTACCTGTTGTTGCTGGTTTCTTCTTCCTTGTCACTGGTATTTGGTCTCTGGTCATCTTTTCACGAACATAAACTGGAACTTCACTCTTTCACTGTCGTCACTCAGCCACTAACGGCTTGTCACTTGACTGGATGCCTTTCCTGGCTTGTCACTTTACTGGATGCCTTTCCTCTAACCTGTGACAGAATGTCACTCTACCACTGCCATTGCACATGCACTAATATATCGTCACTCGGCTGGATGCTTTTCACTCATGCAGTTACCACTTATGGGGTTTAAATACTCCCACCCATTTATCTCAGAATAATGTTCATACAGGCAAAGCCTTCTCTATCTGTGTATGGCTTGCCTTCTACATCAATAATACCGTCTACCAAAATTCCAACATTCGTGAGCTCCCGAGCTTGTACTTCCTACTTCTGATCCTACAATACCACCGATTTGGCCTACGACTGTTCCTTCTGTAAATATGAGCTCTGTGGCTCCCCTGCATTACAACATGCCTATACTTTCGCACCGATGCGGCACCTCCTTTAACCTATAGCATGGGACATCCACAGCTCTTCGCCTATGGCTCACAGTCTAACATACCCTGAGACTGGAATTGAAATGTTTTAGAAAACCCCTGACTCTTATTCGATCATAAGGACATTAATTCCCACTTTATTTGCTTCTCTTAAACTTGGCTGCTATAGATCTTAATTTAACACTCTTTATCAAGTTCCTTTGAATGTTTTATACTTTTGGTATATGTTGACATTTCTGACAGTATCATGTCAAAAATTGGGCAAGTGCATATAACACAGGCAAAACATATGCGCTTAGTGTGAATAGGAGATTATCGACACTAATGACCATATAATTAGGTGACTGAATACCTTGGATGGCTAAACCAGTGTCTTTTGTTTGAAGCTTATCAGGCATGATCGTTGTTTCAGACCAGATATGCACTAACTGGCATTACAGACTCCTATTGCGATTCCTCTCCATTAAAGTTATCACGTTTGTCTGATTTATTTCTATTAAGATACACATATGGCTTACTTGACAAATCAATTTTTCGGAGTCCGGCACATACCTATATTTACGCCTTTACCCGAAGCGAGAAAAATTATCAAATATATATACACTTTTAGAAAATAAAATCGTAAATTTAAGCTATCACCTTGACATGGGGACTCCTTAAAAGGGGGTAAAGACCCCGACCCCATCTCTTCTGCATCGCCCCTGTTATTGACTGGTATTTCGTCCCCTGAGTTCCAATGTGTTCTATGTGCCTACTGGCACATAGAACACATTGGAACTCAGGGGACGATTTGTACACAGATAATGTCAGATGAGTGTACTGGAAACTCTTAACCCTTTACACAATGCACACAATATCAAGATTTACTATTTTTAATATTATTTTTTAATTTTTTTCAAAAAGTTTCAACGAAACCATATCTTGTGACTCCTCGTTGGAACAAGCTCTTGAGTTTGTGCCAATGAGGAGGCGGGGAGGGGGAGGTGGTCACATGATATGTGTTTTGTTGAAATTTTTAGAAAAATACTTCATTTTTCTACTGCTAAATTTGTATATTACGTGGGCGGATGTAACCTATTCATTAGGTAAAGTGTTAAAATTACTTAAAAAGCCCTTGAAAGTTCTGGATTTTTTTTTCTTTCAGTGTTGTTCGATTGCCACCTGACTCCCACCCTGAACCCCTCCATTGTTATTAACTGATATTTGTACACAAACACCAGAGATATAGGAAACAAATTTACGATTAGGGTCCTGGAAAGTGTTTTAAAATTCCTTGAAAAAGCTCTTGAAAGATCAGGATTTTTAATTCTTTCAATGTTGTATGATCCCTGTTGATACTCGCCGACACAAACTTTGAATTGGGACAGGTGTATGTGTGTATGTGCATGCAAGATTGTCAACCTGCTTAAGTTTTAAAATTTGTTAAGACATGCTAAATTGATTTATTGATTCTACAATTGCTGATATGAATAAAAACTGTAGCAGTTTATTTTTTCAAGGTTATTGCAAGTTATCTCCAACAACATGTATAGTATATGGAGATTTAATACCTGGATGTCGGTTTTTAAACACCGAGCCACAAGCAAGGTGTTTAAATGAGACATCCAGGTATTAAATCTCCATATACCATACATGTTGGTGGAGATAACGTTTTTGTCCCACTTGAAACACAATAGAATCATAGTGGAAACAAATTTGTGGACGTGTTTCTCATGCTCCGCAATCAGTTGGACCAAACTCGTGAATAATTGTTTTGTTTTTACAAATGCAGAAGACAACAGATAGAGTTATGTCCCTTGGATTATTATTGGAAACATAAACATATTGGAAGCTAAATATTTGTTGACACATTTGCTCTTATTTTATTTTTCTCAAGTTGTTTGATTTAATTATTTGTCTATTTAATTAATAACAACAAAATTTGATTGAATTGTCAGAAATCTGATGATATATGTGACTCTTTTCAGGTTTTTTGGTTCGATTTTTATACAGAGGCGAGCAAATGCGAAAAGCTTTCATTTAAACCATATTCCCCTGATGCAGACATGTTAACCTTCCAAAATTTTTTTCAGGGAGATTGAAGAAAATTTTCAGGGAGATGACATGATTTTCAGGGAGATTTTTTTTGCGCGTAGAAGCCACGTGTGGATCAGTTTTAAATACAAATTAATACCAAATACCCCCCACCCCCACACACACAGACATAACAGGAAACAGTCCAACAACAATACATCAAAGGAACATACGCCAACGTTCTACTAACCGGTGGTGAGTGACCCAGGCCTGTTAACCTCTCAAGGTGACTGTCAGTGAGATTTTGATGAGCTCCCAGTGAGACTCGGATGCTTGTCAGTGAGATTTTTGCACGTGGGCAGCACATCAATAATTTCCATGTTACCACCCCCCCCCCCTCCCACACACACACACACACATACATTAAACATTCCACCCTAATGTGTTTTATTTGAACAATTTGTCCTTTCAAAAGCCAAAACATAGAAATATAGAGAAAAACAGAAATCAAAAATATGGATGTGGTCATGTGCCAATATCTGAGTTGTTCCAATGACATCCATATTTCAGTGGTTTTATGTACAAAATGTTTGGAGATATTTTCGACCTTTTCAGCACTATATCAGTTTTGACGCTGTGTTGAAAGTTTTGGATCTATTTGGGAAATTATGGGTACTTGCGGCGACCTGCGGCGATGTTGCACGCTCTCATATATCTTGGATGTTGAGTGTGCCCTTTACCATGGCTATTTGTCCTAGGCATTGTGACCAATTAGAAGAAATAATTTATTGGGATTTTGGGACAATTTTTTTAAGAATGTGATGGACTCAGATTGTCTTATATTATCCATTATCCAATAATTTCTGGTGACGATTAACTCATATTCTGCATTATGCTGTAAGTTTGTTTATTCATCTCGTTCAATAATCCTTTCTTCCTAAGTAGCTTACTGTATTATTTTCTTACATACATGTAACCCATGCAAGATAGAAAATCAATTGAGTGCTGTTTAACACATTCTTTCTAGACACACAGATTTCTACAAGACCTCTGAATTGAACCAAAAAATTCTGAAGTGGAGGAATATGACATTGTGCCAAGTTCTTGAGAGTTGCACTTCACAACTTGATTACCATAATAATATATTTTTCTACACTGCAATAAAGAGTTTGGTCCTTGCATATGACCTACATGCACACTTCTGTTGCTTTGGAGTCATTGGATTTCAATTTGGTTTTCATTGTACACACCACCCATAACAATAGTTACATTCCATTATTGTTTACTAGAGCACTGTACTGTTTTAAGAACTGAAAAAGCTGCAGAACACTACAAGAGTTACCTTTAGATTGAAACAACCTTTACCGAATAACTAACTATTAATTGAAAATAGAATACGTTTTCATTTTTGGAATTCACTAAAAAACTACAATCCATTCCACTTCTGAGTACTAAGCTGAGTTTGAACACTTTTTGAGAATAGTATTGGCTGGTTTTGACCATTATGTTGGGTAAAGAGTTGATATAGATGAGATTTACGCTAAGTCTGTACAGTGCACAGGAGTAGCTACTCAGTTGATTTATTTATTTATTTATTTATTGATGTTTAAGGTCACATATTTATGCACAATGGCTAATCATGACCGTGACAGTTTTATGGGTGGAGGAAGCTGGAGTACCCGGAGAGCAGCTGCCAGCTCTCCAACATCGTAACTCTGCACTGCAGCACAGGCAGGGTTAGATTGGTTGAAGACATGCGTACCGTCGACGTGCAGTACGCCTTAGTACACAGCGTCATCGTGCCCCCACATGGGCAATGGGGGTGAAGTGTCTTGCCCAAGGACACAACGCGGCTGCCGCAGGTGGGATTTGAACCGAGGACCTCTCGGCTTGCAGCCTGCACCTCTACCTACTGAGACACCGTGCCCCCTACTCAGTTGATAATGGACATTTTTTATAACCAGAAAATGTGACTAACCCTGTGCAATGCACAGGGTTAGTCACACTTTCTGGTTATAAGAAATTGGTTATGCTGTATCACAAAAAAATAATTAAATATACACTGACTAAGGCTGTAAAAATACGCAGGGTTCATTGGTTACATGTGCCATAGGGCGCAGGAACTAATAGAAATACTTGTATTGGACCCTTAAAATTTTTGTTTAACCCCTTTACCTAACATGAAAGCAGTCGACCCTTGCAAACAAAATTCTTGAATAACTAATTTTTTTTCATTTTTTGTCTCCAAAAGCATAGGTTATGACCCCACTTTGGAATGAGCTTGATGAGCTTGTTCTAAAGAGAGGTCATAACCTATGTATTTGAGACAAAAAATGAAAAAAATAATGAAAATTAATTGCCGATTTTTGTGAATAATGCTGGCCGGTTTTGGTCAATACATTGGGTAAAGGGTTAAAGTGAATTCCAAAAATGAAAGCATATTCTATTTTCAATTAATAGCTTGTTCTAATGTAACAGCCAAAATTGGCCACAAAAAAATAGCCATTGAAATTTAATTATTTTTTTCATTTTTTGCCTAAAAAACTTAGAATATAACCTACCATATGAACAAGCTCATTGAGCACATTCCAATGAAGGTTCATAACCTATGTTTTTGAGACAAAATATAAAACGTTTTAGTTATTCAGGAAGTTTTTTTGCAAAGTGATGTTCTCTAATCAAGTTGGGTAAAAGGGTTAAATATTAACTCTCTTTAGTTACTACAAAGGGAGGGGGTGTGGTAGATCAGTAGGTGGAAGTGCAGGCTGCAAGCCAAGAGGTCCTCAGTTCGAATCCCACCTGCAGCAACCGCATTGTGTCCTTGGGCAAGACACTTCACCCCCATTGCCCATGTGCGGGCATGGTGATGTTGTGTACTAAGGCATACTGCACGACACGTCAATGGTGCACCTGTCTTCAACCAGTGCTAACCCTGCTTGTGTGGAGTTAGTATGTTGGAGATCTGACAATTGCTCTCTGTTGCTCAGTGGTTCTCTCTGGGTACTCCGGCTTCCTCCACCTGTAAAACTGTCGTGGTCATGATTAGCCATTGCGTACAAATATGTGACATTAAACACCAATAAATAAATAGTTACTACAATATTGTAAACTGTGTTAACCCTTCACCCAACGCAGACGATATCAAAATTTATTAATTTAAATATTGTTTTTTATTTTGTTTCGAAAAATTTCAACAAAACCATATCATGTGACCCCTCATTGGAACGAGCTCGACGAGCTCATTCCAATGAGGGGTCACATGATATGGTTTTGTTGAAATTTTTTGAAAAGTAGTATATTTTCAGCTGCTGAATCTGCATATTACGTGGGCGGATGCGAGCGATTCATTGGATAAAGGGTTAATGGTATGAATAGTTGTGATATGCAACTTAATCTTGTATAACTGGCAAGCCTGAAAATAAGCAGTCTGTCATTTGCAGAATGAGGTCCCCAGAGGGTGAATTTGCTGATGCTATCCCATACAGTGGGCCAATCTATCCTCTGGGTTCCTCTTTTTGTTTAGGTTTGAGACTCTGATTCAGATTGAGGGTCACAGAGGGTAAATTTAGTGATGCTACCCTGCTGTGCAGGGGAGCATCACTAAATTCACCCTCTGGGGACATCTTGCAGATGACAGTCTGCTTATTTTCTGGCTTGATAACTGGTAGAGTGCTTAAATCCCATATTTGGGCTTTACTCAGAAGTGGAGGTAGTGCAACTTAAAGGTTTCATATTCTGTGGATGTTCTTCATATTATATTAAGTGAAATTATTTAATCTGTGTGAATTTGCCTTAGTACCCTGGTTAGTCCTCGGATGGGTGACCGTCTGAGCGATCGATTCGGACTCCCGCGTTGTGTCTTTCGGCAAGTCACTTAACCCCGATTGTCCACATGGGGGCACGATGACGCTGTGTACTAAGGCATACTGCACGTCGATGGTGCGCATGTCTTCAACCAATGTAACCCTGCCTGTGCTGCAGTGCAGAGTTACGATGTTGGGGAGCTGGCAGCTGCTCATCGTTGCTCAGTGGTTCTCTACGGGTACTCCATCTTCCTCCACCTGTAAAACTGTCACGGTCATGATTAGCCATTGTGCATAAGTAAGTGACCTTAAACATCAATAAATAAATAAATATTTGCCTTAGTACAATTTATGAGAGAGTGCCTTTTGTGAATTTGCCTTAGTACAGTTTATGGGAGAGTGCCTACAGGCACTATTCCATACATTGTAACAAGGCAAAGATATGTGAACAAATTTGGTAGCTAAAAATATTTTAGCCCTCTACCAGTTAATGAATTGGTGCTTTCCACAATGACGATATCAGCAAAAATGAACTTCAGCAATATCATAGTTGCACAAAACATAGTGTTTTTTCTGCCATAATAATTTATATAATGATAATATTACGTGCTGAATTCAAAACTGACCTAAAGAATCTTCAGACCATAGTTCCCTGCTCGGATTCGAGAATGATTTTTATCCTAGAGTGGGGTGTGCAAACGATTATTTCATGAGGTGTTAGCTCTGGTTAGCTGGGGAAAAAATTGGACTCGAATCCAAGCAGTGAACTTTTGTATTTATTTTCTCGTTATTTGTTTTCCCAAAACAACGCTTTATAATTGATTATGTTGTTACTTTCAAATCATGTTTAAAAAAAGTCTCATCACTGACAGTGGAATACGATACTGGAAGTGAAATTCCATTTTTGGCAAGTGGGAGTGGGAATAGGATTTGTTTTTGGGGAAGAAAAACAAATGAGAATAAAATAAAAGGGATTCTGAGATCAGTATTCATCTTGAAGAGAGTCATGGAAAGTCTTTGAAAAATATATTTACAGGGTTCATTGCGATCCTTAAAAACCTTGAAAGTTCTTGGAATTGAAAATTATGTTTTCAAGGCCTTGAATGTACTTGAAATTTGTTCATTATCCTTGAAAGGCCTTGATTTTTGAGAATGCTACACAGTTCCAATTTCTGTTGTACAGCATTTGATGCTGTGCAACAGAAATTGAAACTTTGAATTATTCTTCGAAAGCAAGGATTTTGATAAATAAAATCTACTTGATTGTGCTGTCAACAATCAAGTGGCCTGGGTGACCTTGAAAATTTTCTGGGAGTTGGTTTCCATTTGTAATTAAAATCCAACCTTGACATGTTGGTGAGCATGATGAGTTGAAGAACCTAATGTATTTTGGGGTCATTTTGCCAAAGGTCAATCTTGGTTTACGTGCTATGATTAAAGTTTTGCTGGGCCTATCAAAACCACACTTGACATGTGGATTTTTATGAGAGAAAGAGCCCTGTTTACACCGGGGGTCATTGTGCTAAAGGTCAAGGACATTTTCCTACCAGTAGTTTTTTACCTCTAAATTCATTATCTTTCTTTCTTTATTAGTGTTTAAGGTCACATACGTATCCAAAATGGCTAATCATGACCGTGACAGTTCTACGGGTGGAGGTAGCCGGAGTACCCGGCGAGAACCACTGTGCAGTGACGGACAGCTGCCAGCTCCCCAACATGTTAACTCTGCACTGCAGCACAGGCAGGGTTAGATTGGTTGAAGACATGCGCAGTACGCCTTAGTACATGGAGTCATTGTGCCCCCATGTGGCCTTGCCCAAGGACACAATGTGGGAGTCCGAATCGATTGCTCAGATGGTCACCCATCAGAGGACTAACCGGGCTCGACGTTGCTTAACTTCGGTGATCTGATGAGAACCGGCTACCGCAATGCCACCGCATTCCCTTCCCTCAAAATAGAGTTCTGCTGGGCTGATCAAAACCAAACTTGAGTTGTGGTTAGGCATGATGAGAAACAAAAACCTTATTTAGTTTGGGGGTCATTGTGCCACAGGTCAAGGTCACAGTGATTTTCATCTTTCTTGGTTTCCACTCTCAAATTAAAGTTCTACTGTGTTGATCAAACACAAACTTATATATATCAGGGTGTTTTTTCAGAGGGATTTGCCACCCCTGGTGGCATGCTTTACATTTTTAGCTCAACTTGACAAAGTCAAGCTGAGCTATTGCCATCACTTCTCGTCCGTCGGCGTACGTACGTACGTACGTTAGTATGTTAGTACGTTAGTACGTACGTCCACAATTTCTTTTGGCACACCTCACAGGTCGCATTTATGATCAGATTACTTTGAAACTTGGCATGCTTGTTTGGGGTGACCTCTAGATGGGAGCTATCGATTTTCTTCAATTTCCGTCAAAAAATGTTGCCACGGCCAACGTTCTTAGAACTTAGTTTAGTCAAACCACAATATTTCCCTTTGACACACCCTACAGGGCACATTTATGATTTGATTGCTTTGAAACCTGGTATGCTTATTTAGGGTGACCTCTAGATGGGAGCTATCAGTTTTCGTCAATTTCCAGCAAAAAATGTTGCCACGGCCAACATTCGTAGAACTTAGTTTAGTCAGACCTCAATATTTTCCTTTGGCACACCATACAGGGCCCATTTATGATCAGATTGCTTTGAAACCTGGTATGCTTGTTTGGGGAGACCTCTAGATGGGAGCTATCGATTTTCTGCAATTTCTGTCAAAAAATGTTGCCGCGGCCAACGTTCTTAGAACTTAGTTTAGTCAGAAGACTCAATATTTCCCTTTGGCACACCCTACAGGGTACATTTATGATCGGATTGCTTTGAAACCTGGCATGCTTGTTTGGAGTGACCTCTAGATGGGAGCTATCGATTTTCTTTAATTTCCGTCAAAAAATGTTGCCGCGGCCAACGTTTTTAGAACTCAGTTTAGTCAGACCACAATATTTCCCTTTGGCACACCCTACAGGGCACATTTATGATTTGATTGCTTTGAAACCTGGTATGCTTGTTTGGGGAGACCTCTAGATGGGAGCTATCGATTTTCTTCAATTTCCGTCAAAAAATGTTGTCGCGGCCAACGTTCTTAGAACTTAGTTTAGTCAGAAGACTCAATATTTCCCTTTGGCACACCCTACAGGGCACATTTATGATCGGATTCCTTTGAAACCTGGCATGCTTGTTTGGGGAGGCCTCTAGATGGGAGCTAGCAATTTTCTTCGGTTTCTGTCAAAAAATGTTGCCACGGGGAAAAAAAATGACATTGGTACCAATGATCTTCAATATTGCCATTTCATTTATAACTTACCAAGTTCAAGTTTGTCAAGGTGAGCTACAGTGTCATTGACACTTTCATTTCATTTTCACAAAATACATTTTTCTTGCTAACTTTTACATGTATCACCAATTAACACAGGGGTTGTTTTGAGGTGTGACCATCTGCCTCACATCACATGGCTACACATGTGTCAGGATAATGCCACACATCAAAACCATCCCTGTGTTCACTGGTATCTACACAAACATCAGAGTTGATAACATTGAACTGAGGAAAACGTTTTGAAAGAGCTTGAAAATTATTTGCTAGAAATGTCCTTGAAAATCTTGGATTTTTATTATCTAAGGGGTTTAGATAGTGTGGTATCATGCATAAAGAAAGACGAGAAATTTTCTTTGAATTGAACAAATTTTGTATTTGATACAGTCATACCAAGTTAGCAAACATTGTGATTGCGTAGGGAGGAACTCCAAGAGAGCAGTAACCGGAAGTACAATCCACCCTCTCTAAATCTACCATTATACTCAATGATTATAATACTTCTGCCATTCTGAAATATTTGTACAAGTATTTAAATCAGCAAAAGAACATATCTGTAGTTTAAAAATTAAACACAAGCAGAGATTATATTGATCTGATCAATATTTGAGAAAAAAAAATCCCCAAGGGCAGTTCTCGATTGGATTCTACAAGAGCTGAAGCAGATATTTCATCAATTCCATTAAAGACATGATTCTTTCATCATACTTAGTGCCCTCTGTGGACTTTATCCATAACTTTTGCAAGCTTTTTATATGTGCTGACTTGACAGCCAGCATCGTCTGTTTCAGTCAACTTTATATCAGTAACAGAAGTCAGCATCTTCTGTTTCAGTCATCTCAATACAATGCTGGAAATGAACAAAATTGACGGGAGCAGTTTTAAGCTCCCACGAAATCAGAGACGAGAGTAAGTTGCACCCGTAAAAAGTAGTACATGAATTTTTGAGGGAATACTGTCACCAAACACCAGAAACCTTAACCCTTTGAACCCGAGCGGCTACTTTTCCAGCCAGGAACATGATACGTCATAACATCATTATATAGGAGGGCTGTTCAGTAAATGTGTGGGGTAGACCAATCAGTATTTTCAACGTGCAGCTTCGAGGCTGCACATTAAAAATATTGATTGGCCTACCCCAAATAATAAATATGGACTCTTCTAATTGCTGCCATTGAACTGGTATGGCAGATACCACTAGTGTTCAAAGGGTTAAATGTATAAGGAATTGCTGAATTATGACAGTAACTTGCCCTGGCCACAGAGTGCTGCTTTCTCAAAACGACACACATTTATCCTCACAGTATATTAATGCTCCGCAATATTTTTCAACGAGTGCATTTTTTAGCTCCCTTAAAATAGAAAACACGGGTGCTGATGGGAGCAATTGCACTCACACCTGCCTCATTTCCAGGACTGCTAAATATCAGTAACAGAAGCCAGCATATTCTGTTTCTATTGATCAATGACCATGGTAGGCAGCTTATTTGCTGGCTGAGGCTGACTCTTGTCAAATGCATTGTATCCTTGAGCAGAGAGGCAATTCGTTCCTTGAGTGGAACAATGCACATCTGCAATGCTTAGACAGTGAAGGATTCATGAGTGAATTTTAATTTTGTCTCATTGTCACATCTTTATTGTGGGTATTGATTTAATGTTCCACTCGAGGAATGCATTGGCTATTGGTTAAAAGTCACAGGGTAGCCAAAAGTCCTTGAAAGTCTTTGAAGGTTCTTGAATGCGAAAATTTATTTTCGAGGCCTTGACAATAGCCACAGAACCCAAAAGGTCATTGTAAGTACTTGAAAATGTTTGCGGTTGCTGGAACTCTTGAGCCTTTCTTAGAAAAACTTGTAATTCTCATATCAAAGGTCCTTGAATTTGGTTCAGTGGGATCTTTGAAAATCCATCAATTGAACCCCAAAAGGTCCTTGAAAATTATCAAATTTGTTTCCTGAAATTGGTGGTATCATGTTACAGTAACCGGTTCTCGTCAGATTACTGAAGTTAAGTTAAGCAACGTCGAGCCCGGTTAGTCCTCGGATGGGTGACTGTCTGAGCGATCCATTCGGACTCCCGCATTGTGTTCTTGGGCAAGGCACTTAACCCCGATTGTCTGCATGGGGGCACGATGACGCCATGTACTAAGGTGTACTGCATGTTGATGGTGTGCATGGCTTCAACCAATCTAACCCTGCCTGTGCTGCAGTGTGGAGTTACGATGTTGGGGATCTGGCAGCTGCCCGTTGTTGCATGGTGGTTCTTTCCAGGTACTCCGGCTTCCTCCACCCATAAAACTGTCACGGTCATGATTAGTATGTGACCTTAAAAACCAATAAATAAATAAATAAATAGAGAGAATGATCCTGACTTGTGTCAAGGATCCTTATGCACAAACCTGTGCAAATTATAAATTCGCCCTTAACCCAATGTACATGATAACAAAATTTGTTATTTTAACATGATTATAAATGATTGTCCCTATATCCCGAAAAATTCTGTCTTTTGATTGGTGAGAATGTCTTGGACAAATAGCCATGGCAAAGGATGCAACCAACATCAGAGGTATATCAGAGCATGCAAATTCCAGGGGATAAGCACACGCGAAACATTGGGGGTATATGGTTTAAATGAAAGCTTTTCGTATTCACTTGCCTCGGTATAAAAATCGAACCAAAAAACCTGAAAATAGTCACAAATATCATCATATTTCCGACAATTCGATCATATTTTGCTGTTATAAATTAAATAGGTGAATAATTAATTGAAACAACTTGAGAAAAATAAAATAAGAGCAAACATCGTCCCCTCAGTTCCAATGTGTTCTATGTGCCGCAAGGCACATAGAACACATTGGCACTCAGGGGATGATATGTAAACAAAATACTGTTTACTCGTTTCCTTAATGACCCATGGGATGTAACTCTATCTGTTGTCTTCTGCATTTGTAAAAATAACAGTTATTCATGAATTTGGTCCAACTTTTTAACAAAGCGTGAGAAATGCATCCACAAATTTTTCTCCACTATGTTTCTATTCTGTTTCAAAGGGACAAAAACATTATCTCTGTCAACATGTGCGGTATATGGATATTTAATACCTGGATGTCTCATTTAAACACCTCGCCTGTGGCTCGGTGTTTAAAACCGACATGCAGGTATTAAATCTCCATATACCATACATTTTGGCGGAGATAACTTATATTGGCCGTTTTGACTTTATATCCATGTTGCAGTCATGATTAGCCATTGTGAAAATAAATAAATAAATATTGAGCAAATATTCAGCATGTTGGTTGTTTGTTTATTGCAGTTTAACAACAAATAACAGCCAGGGGCATATCATGTTAGGCAGTTTTTTTGGGTGGAGGAAGCTGGAGTATCCAGTAAGAACCACTGAATAATAGTGTGTAATTGTCAGGTTTCAGACTCTCCAACATACTAGCCTGGCACAAGTAGTGGAGCATGTCAGAACAATTTTCATTTTTTTACCAAAACAGAAACCAAACTGACAAACCGATCAGTTATATTGTCTACTGAGATATGTCACAAGTTTAGCCAGAGAATAAGGTGTTACAGTGCTGCGGCACTAAGACCCAGCTACAATATTTATGTGTCGTAGCAAATGTCTTTTAATTTCAAAGGCTGCATATGACGTTGAGAGAATTCCCCTGTGTTATGTTTGGTTCATGAAATATTTTTCTCTCAGTAATGTTTATAAGATTTGTTATTGGGCAGTGAGGATTCATGAGGGAATTTTAATTTTGTCTCATTGTCACATCTTTATTGTGGGTATTGATTTATGGCATCATTTTGCGGAAACTTTCATGCATGTTGAATGCATCTGAACCTAGAATTTATGCAGTTTAGTCATTTTTTGTTGTACAGTTATGTTTGAACCAAATGTGATTAGCTGTTCAGAACATTTTCCCCGGCCTATAGTTTTACTGGTAGAGTGCTGGAAGCAAATATTTTGGATTGATTATGACGTGCGGGTACTATGAATTAGAGGCATCCTATTTTATGGAGGTGCTTCTTATTATCATTTAAGTGAAATTCTTTAGTCTTTTTGGATTTGTCATGTCACAATTTATGGGAGAGTGCCTACAGGCAGTCTCCCATAAATTGTTACAAGACAGATATGTGAAGAAATTTTTATGACCAAAAATAATGTAGCACTCAACCAATTAAGATGAGTGATCTCCCTTGCCCTATGGCCTGTATAAATTGAAATTAACAAATGCTATAAATGTCCACTGATCCCTGTACGACAGGATTTCTGGAATGTCAGCGAGAAACACAGCAATTCAATCTGCCCTTCAGGATGGTGTGGTGTCTGATAAAATTTTTAAAGTTCGATGAAAGTGCAACAAAAACTAGAGCTGGAGAAAGTTGTAATACTCACCAACATGCATTCACTCCATGTTCCATTTGACTGGTGTCTGGCATTGAATTATAAGTATTTTCTGTCTTAACCTCCAACAAACAGTTGACTATTGTTTGCCATTCGGCTCTTTTACAACAATATCTCGAGCAATGGAGACTCAAACTAAATGAAAGCAAATGCAAAGTTAAAAGTGGGTCGTAAAGTTGAAGCTACTCGAAAGTGGAGAGTGGGGATGTTCTGTATTCTGGAAGGTAGCAGCAAACTTCTTCGTATAGGAGAGACATGTGACTATGAGTATTTAGGAGTAAATGTAAACATTACAGGACGAGGCATCTAACAAAACAACACAAATAAACCGACTGTGAAGGGAATGCAAATCTTTAATCAAATGAAACTTATAGGGAAAAAACAGTTTGGGAAATGGTGGGTGAAGAATGGGGTACGGGATGTCATCAAGAGGTTTGCCTCAGAGTGTTGGGAGGAGAGGAGAGGCATGGGGATAAGGAGGTATTTGGGAGAACAGGGCTAATCAAGCCCTTCTCACCCGAGAACTGCAACAAATCAGTGGCTGGCCAAAGTATTATTAGATGACCATTGTGTTAAGATGTCATGCTACCCATAAAGGGAGCCATAGTTTACCAACATCTTGTTCATAAATGTTTTGTTGGCACTCTCAAATAAAATGTAACAAAACAATAGTATATGATTTTTTTTTTATTGCATTGATGAGCAAATAAAAATGTAATGCATACAGTGTAAAGCAACTAAAGTCGCTTTCAGCTCTTTTAAATAGAACCGTAAAGGCAAATGGTAGGAGAATGAATCCACTTCACTAACAGGTTGAACCTGCCGCTAATTGCAAAAGAATTTCTGTTTATAGCTGTACTAAAAGTCCCCAAAAATCTAAGCCCAGGAAAGTGGTTAATTTTATGAAGGAAAAATTGTTAAAAAAATGGAAATTTCACAAATGCCCCCGACTTAAAAAGTTGAGGGGTATCTAGTGGAGTGTTCCATACATGAGTCTGTCTGTCTGTTCGTCCTTCCAACTGTAGTCCATACCAACATTATTTTCCCTTGTATCTCTGCCACTGCTACTCTGATTTGAATGATATTTGGTGTAGTGATAGAGCATCATGGGGGAACAATACCTGTGTAGTATGAGTTTCTTCCACACATTTTTTCTAGAGTTCTAGCCCTTTTTCACTCTCTCGACTTAGAAATTTTTGACGGGTCAGGGGCATTGGCCCACACATTGCATTGCCCCTCTTGTTATCTTAACCTACACATTCCACATAAAATGCACTATTATAAATAAATGTGTCCAAATATGCTTATGCTGTCAGTAAAACTACCAGGTATTTCTAATTAAACAAACTCTTCAAGCCTGCTGATAAAAATGAGCAATGAATCTGTGTATATGACATACTTTTGCTTATAAAAAATGGAAGAACGGAAACTCATTTTGACATTTATTCAGCAAATGCTGCAGTATATTGGTCTATGGTCCATGAAATGATGGCGCACAGTGTTTTTACAAACCTCTACCGGAAACTCATTTGGACATTTATTCAGCAAATGCTGCAGTATGTTTGTCTATGGTCCATGAAATCATGGCTCACACAGTTTTTTACGAGCCTCTAAAATCCATGTTGAGTGAATGATTAAAATCAATGTTATTGTACAGTTCATTTTTATCTTCAAATACATTTATGTCTGCTTGTGTTGAGATAAATTCTCTTTTTTCTGAAAATGCCTGATAATAAAATGGCATCGACCAGCGACTGTCGTGAAGTGGATATTCATGTTACTGCTAATGCTTGTTTTCTATATTTCACTCCAATAACTCGGGGGTAATTAATAATGCATAATTTCTAAATGAATGCTGCACCAAAGTTATTTGAATCCTCCACAGTGCATTGTATAGATATTTTATGCATAACAAAGACCTGTAACAGGCTATTAATTGAAAATAGAATATGTTTTCATTTTTGGAATTCACTAAAAACAAACCCAATGAGGGTTCTTAAGCTGAGTTTGAATAGTACTGACTGGTTTTGACCATTACATTGGATAAAGAGCTGATATAGATGACATTTAGTAATTTTACATAAAGGCTTTACAGTGTGCAGAGGGTTAGTTATTCAGTTAGAAAATAATTTTTTTTATAACCAGAAAGTGTGACTAACCCTGTGCAGTGCACAGGGTTAGTCACACTTTCTGGCTATAAAAAATTGGTAACTGCCATATCACATGCTACATGAAAATATAGAATGACTAAGGCTGTAAAAATGCTTTGGGTAAGTAAGTTAGTTACACTTGTTACATTGGGTGCTGGATTCAAGGAACTATTGGAAATATTTATACTGGACTGTGGAAATTTTTCAAAGTGAATTCCAAAAATGAAAACATATTCTATCTTCAATTAATAGTGTGTTCTGTGCAACTGAACATACATGCATTTCAAAGGAGGTCCTTCATGTTCATGGCAAATATCCCAAAATCTGTATTTCTGTGAAATTCATTCATCCTGAACAGTTTGCATAAAAATGATTTTCACAATTTGTATGTGAAAAACTTTCTGAAAAGTAATCAAGTGACTTCTAACTCAACCAAGTTCATTGAGCTTGTTCTGTTAAATCTTTACTGCAATAGTGCAGTGTAAGCTGGAATATGTTGTAGTATAATTAGCTCACCTGACTGAAAGTCAGGGTGAGCTATTCTGATCACTTTTCGTCCGTCGTCTGTCGTCCGTCGTCCGGCGTCCGTCGTCCGGCGTCCGTCGTGAAGGTGGTGTTTGGGCCTTTTTCTCCCAAACCACTGGCCGCATATTAATGAAATTTCATGTGAGTAGGGGTTATATAAGGGCATTTTGATTTTTTGTCAAATTAGGTTTCAGCTCATATTGAGCAGAGGGATGGGGCAAAAATGCGCCAATTCTTAAAAAATCTTCTTCTCAAGAACCAGCAATAGTAGAGACTTGATATTTGGTATGCAGCTTCCTTTTGAGGTGTAGACTCAAGTTTGCTCAAGAGAAGTTTGTCGGGCATTATTTGCCTTCGTTATGGGAGGGGCAAAAATTTTGGCCACGCCTAAAATTTCTATTTTCAGAACCGTCAGGTCGATTTGAACCAAATTTGACATGAGATGATAATGGGTCATAAGTAGTTGATTGATACAAAAAAAAATTTTCTCATTGCCCCTTGGGAACCTCGGGAGCTAAAAATAGGAAAAACCTTAAAACTGCCATATCTCCAAAACTACACGGCACAGAGAATTCTTATTTTGTACAAAGCTTACTTTTATCCAGTAGAATAGAACGGTTAAAAAAAATCCCTATCGGTTTGATCACAAGGTACTTTTTTCAGGACTTTGAAAAAGTGCTGAGTCAGCACTTTTTAACACTGTAGGCAATGGGAAAAAGATTAAAAAATCTTCTTCTCCAGATCCAGCAGGCAGAATCTTTTGATATTTGGTATGCAACATTGTAGGGTGGATCTGATTCAAGTTGTTCAAATCGGCCCCCTGGGTTCATATTTGGGCTTAGTATAGGAGCCCGATTTTGAACTTAGTGCATTTCAGGCAAATTTCTTAAAAAATCTTCTTCTCCAGATCGAGCAGGCAGAATCTTTTGATATTTGGTATGCAACATTGTGGGCTGGATCTGATTCAAGTTTGTTCAAATTGGCCCCTTGGATTCATATTTGGGCTCACTATAGAAGCCCGAATTCGAACTTAGTGCATTTCAGGCAAATTTCTTAAAAAATCTTCTTCTCCAGATCCAGCAGGCAGAATCTTTTGATATTCGGCATGCAATATTGTGGGGTGGATCTGATTCAAGTTTGTTCAAATCGGCCCCCTGGGTTTATATTTGGGCTCAGTATAGAAGCTCGAATTCGAACTTAGTGCATTTCAGGCAAATTTCTTCAAAAATCTTCTTCTCCAGATCCAGCAGGCAAAATCTTTTGATATTTGGTATGCAACATTGTGGGGTGGATCTGATTCAAGTTTGTTCAAATCGGCCCCCTGGGTTTATATTTGGGCTCAGTATAGAAGCTCGAATTCGAACTTAGTGCATTTCAGGCAAATTTCTTCAAAAATCTTCTTCTCCAGATCCAGCAGGCAGAATCTTTTGATATTTGGTTTGCAACATTGTGGGGTGGATCTGATTCAAATTTGTTCAAATCGGCCCCCTGGATTCATATTTGGCTCACTATAGAAGCCCGAATTCGAACATAGTGCATTTCAGGCAAATTTCTTAAAAAATCTTCTTCTCCAGATCCAGCAGGCAAAATCTTTTGATATTTGGTGTGCAACATTGTGGAGGGGATCTGATTCAAGTTTGTTCAAATCGGCTCCCTAGGTTCATATTTGGGCTCACTATAGAAGCTTGAATTCGAACTTAGTGCATTTCAGGCAAATTTCTTTGAAAATCTTCTTCTCAAGATCCAGCAGGCAGAATCTTTTGACATTGGGTATGCACCATGCTTAGGGGGGTGAGATTCAAGTTTGTTCAAGCCAAGTCTCTAGGTCCATATTTGGACTCACTGTAGGAGCTTGAATTATAACTTAGTTCAAAATGAGGAATTTTCTTTAAAAATCTTCTTCTTCAGATCCAGCAGTCGGAATGTTTTGATATTTGGTGTGCAGCATCCTTGGGGGGGGGGGGGGGGGGGGGGGGGGGGGTGAGGTTCAAGTTTGTTAAAGCCAAGTCCCTGTGGGAGCCTGAATTATACTTAGTCCAATATGAGGAATATTCTTTAAAAATCTTCTTCTTTTTTTAGATCCACTGGTCAGAATCTTTGGATATTTGGTATAAGCTTTTCTTAGGAGGAGCAGATGCAACTTGTTGAAATCAAGTCTCTGGGTTGATATTTAGGCTACCATGTCAGGTGAGCACCCTCAGGCCCCTTGGGGCCTCTTGTTATAAAAACAATTTGATTATCCATCCATCTATCCACATCCATCCATCCACATCCATCCATCCATCCATCCATCCATCCCATCCATCCCATCCATCCATCCATCCATCCATCCATCCATCCATCCATCCATCCATCCATCCGGATGGATGGATGGACGGATGGATGGATGGATGGATGGACAGAGATGGATGGATGGATGAAAAACCCACCCACCCACCCTCCCTCCCATCATAAAAACAACTGCAAAGCCACGGCATATAGACTTGAAGTATAGCAAAATTATATAAGAATAAAACAGAAATCAAAATTCCCCATCTAATTTTGCCCATTTAAGAGGACCATCTGTTCAGTTTGTATATCCATTAACCCTTTACTTAACATGAAAAGCAGACGACATTCTTGAATAACTAATTTTTTTTCATTTTTTGTCTCAAAAACATAGGTTATGACCCCTCATTGGAACGGGCTCTTTGAGCTCGTTCCAATGAGGGGTCATAACCTATGGTTTTGAGACAAAAAATGAAAAAATAATGAAAATTAATTGAAGATTTTTGAGAATAGCACTGGCCGGTTTTGACCGTTATGTTGGGTAAAGGGTTAAAAAAGAGATGATGTTTTCTTGTTTATTACTTCAAAACCAAACTTGGGATAGTAGTTTTCTCTTCAGTAAACACAGGCAATGAGTTCTCACTGTAATGAGGCATGCCAAAATGTCAGAATGCATGACACACGTTGGTGAAGAGTCGATTGGCTAATAGCTGACTTTATTTAAGGAATGCTCAGTAGGTGGAAGTGCAGGCTGCAAGCCGTGAGGTCCTCGGTTCGAATCCCACCTGCGGCAACCGCGTTGTGTCCTCGGGCAAGACACTTCACCCCCATTGCCCATGTGGGGGCACGATGACGCCGTGTACTAAGGCGTACTGCACGTCGATGGTACGCATGTCTTCAACCAATCTAACCCTGCCTGTGCTGCAGTGCAGAGTTACGATGTTGGGGAGCTGGCAGCTGCTCGTCGTTGCTCGGTGGTTCTCTCCGGGTACTCCGGCTTCCTCCACCCGTAAAACTGACACGGTCATGATTAGCCATTGTGTATAAATATGTGACCTTAAACATCATTAAATAAATAAATAAATTTAAAGGAATGTGTTATTAAAACAATTCATTCCCCTTTTGAAATAAGTACCGGAGCTCTTTTGCAGTCTATTGGTAAATAGATAGGAACTATCCTTACGACCATTTTTTTTACATAGAGATAATAACATCCCTTTAGTATAAATAAAGATCAGGTTTCAAATAGGCTGAATTTGAGAACAAGTGGAGGCTTCCTCCACCTGTAAAACTGTCATGGTTATGATTAGCCATTGTGCATAAATATGTGACCTTAAACACCAATAAATAAATAATAAATAACTTACCAGAGTTATGCCCCTCGTTATACTTGAAAAATTCCCTTAGAACTTTTTCCATAGATATTCAAGCACTGGTTGTCGGATTTTGATGTCTTTTGATATGGTAATAGACCAATATGGGGGAAGGATATACAGGTTAAATTTAAAAAATTGCCCCATGAACCTTTTGCATTGGTTTTTTGTCTATGGGAATAAGTTTTATATGGCCCGTGTTGAATGGGTTTGCAGGGGCAGGTTAACCAAATTACAGTTAAAACTAGAAGTCCTGTCATGAAATGCGCACAAAAAGCATGTTGATCTGCATGTTAATCTACATGATATGACCATAGTAAGTCTATCAAATTCTCTACATATGGCCTGTACACAAGCAAACTTTCAGCCAATGGACCTCTGGGTAAACCGGAGGTCCATTGACAGAAACATTGCATGTGTTTGCTATAAGTAACCGGGAGAACCTACCGTGCTTTGGATCCCATTCGATATGGCAATTGCGCACTATTCCTACATGCAATTAAGCCTAGATAAGTGCACAGTTCGTGACAGGACTTCAAGTTTTAACTGTAGTCTGCATGTGTGTCTGTTTGTTCAAAATGGCAAACATTTGTGCCACCTTGGTGTTTTTGATACAAACTATCTCACTCATTTTTCATTGAAAATATTTAGTTTCACAAATTAGTGACATGTGAAAAATCTGTGGTATTGCAGGATCAGGAAGGGGCTTATGCAATGCTTTGCATTGCTCATTTTTCTTGTTCCTAAGTTGTCCTACTTGAATCAAGTTGAATGCTATTTTTCTGGATCTGAGTATATAATTTGATCAGGTTTTGTGCACTCATTTTGTTGTCTGTGACCAAAATCCTGATTTTCATGTGATACTAAATTGGTTATATTACTGAGTTAGAATTGTCTTGACCCATGAATACATCGTGTGCAATCGAAATATCAGACAGCCAAGCCAGAAAATAACCAGACTGTCATCTGCAAAATGAGGTCCCCAGAGGGTGAATTTAGTGATGCTACATTGCACAGCAGGGTAGCATCACTAAATTTACCCTCTGTGAACCTCAGTCTGAATCAGGGTCTCAAAACTAAACAGAAAGAGGTACCTCATTCTGCAGATGTCAGACTGCTTATTTTCTGGCTTGCAGACAGCCTGGGTTTCAATTTCATATTCAGTCAATGAATTTTGAAAGAAGAAAGCATAAAAAAATGTTTAGTCTGGAAAATGCACTGAGCATGCATCTGTTGGGTATGCCAGTGCATGCCTGTACATAGTTTCTTGCTTTTGTAAGTTGTTGGTAGTATAGGTATAAATACAATGATGGAACTCACTATGTAATATGTCAATATGTGTTACACATCAAAGTCAGAGAATTATGACAGCTCGAAATGGATTGTTTCTGGGACCCTTTTTAACATTAAATAATTTCCTTGCTCAGAAACATTAGCTTTGAACTCAGCTAATGGAATGTCGACTAAATTCAAAGAACATAATTTAATGTTACATTAAAATGCTTTGAAACACCTTCTAAATGTAAATTTTTATTTAGACATTAATTATTATGACACATGTAATTCCCAGCCGAAAAATAATTACTTTCACCTGGATATAATTTTAACCAATGAAGTACTGGATAAAAGAGAAGCTGAATCAGTTGGCGTAGAAAGCTTTTTTCAAATTGGACTTGGAAGAAAGTTTGTCCTCCAATTCCAATATTATTTTCTTTCAATTTCTTTTGGTGAAGGTCTTTTGATTAGTCTGAATTCAAGATGCTTAGCAAAATTAGGGCCCTGCGAATCGGAATTTTCCATTCAGATTGAATACGAATCAAATCACATGTTTAAGATTTGATTTTTAACCAAATTTGAATTGAATCGGACATTCAGTCAGTATATGTGGTCAGAGATTTTTGTATGCGGCATTAATGATTTGATATAATTGTACATTTGGGAAAGTTTGACACAGATAACACGGAAAGTTGCTACGAATTGAGACAGAAGAGTAAATGATTGGTAGTTGTATAATAATACTGAATACATCACTGGAACAAAATTGTGGTCAATTCTATCCATGTTTTTGCAAACAAAAGTTTGTTTGAGGAAACAACTTTAAACAAGCTATTCATTGAAAATAGAATATGTTTTCATTTTTGGAATTCACTTTAAAAAAATTTCCCAAATCCTGTATGAGTATTTCCATTAGCTACTCCAATCCTGCATCCTGTGTCACAAGTAACCAACTAATCCTATGCGTTTTACAGCTTTGGTCAGGTGTAAATTTTAATGTAGCATGTGATATGGCAGTTACCAGTTTTTATAACCAGAAAGTGTGACTAACCCTGTGCAATGCACAGTGTTAGTCACACTTTCTGGTTACAAAAAAAAATCATTATTAACCAAGTAAATAACCCTGTGCACTGTACAGCCTTAGTTTAAATCTGATCTATATCATCTCTTTACCCAATGTAATGGCCAAAACCAACCAGTATTGTTCTCAAACATAGTTTCTGACTCCTCATTGGAACAGATTGTAGAAAGTTGTTTTTTTTTCGTGAACTCCACAAATGAAAACATATTCTATTTTCAATTAATAGCTTATTTTTTAATGAATGTTAGCACAATTTCACAAAATAACAAAAAACAAAAATAATTGCCATGTATGTCAGAACAGCCAGATGAATGCAAAATCCTTCATTTGGATAAGTTTAAAAAACAAATGTCAAAATTGTCCAGCATCTTTCAGAAAGTTTGAACTGAAGACTCTACTAATTAATATGTGTGTAGGCTCAGATATGATTCTTTCTCCTGATGCTGAAACACAAACATCAATTCCAAAATAAAGTTTCTACAGTACCAACAGTTACTTCTAAAATCATAACCCCCTGATGACTCTGACTGACCAGTTAACCATAATATTCTTGATATTAATTTAATTAGCAATAAATAATGACTACATATAATGCTAAATGTGAAAAGAAAGGTTATAAGTTTCCATCACCATCATCATCATCAGGATATTTGATTTCAGTATTCAGTTGTCAGGTATTCAAAAACAAATCAAATCGAATCAGACAAATGATTCAAAATTTAAATCGAATTTGAAGATTTGTGGGGCTCTATTAACAGTTTGACCAAAATATGGCTATGTCCCCAATTTATGAGAGTCGTATGGTGGAAATACTCAACAAAAATCAAGAAAATCCTGGTTATAGACAATATCTGGATACATGATTTTATAATACGCCCTTTCTATGTAATCCCCATCTACAGCAACACTAAATCATGTGGAAAATGAAAATCTGTTCCTCACATATGTGCTGAATGGAAATCATTGATGGATTATTTTTAAATAGAAGCAAAATTTCACTGGAATTTTCTACAAATCATGCAATGCAATTACAATTTGAATCGATAACGGTAGCTGAAAATCATCCCCTGAGTTCCAATGGGTTCTATGTGCCAGTAGAAATAGTAACATGGGTTCCCCCTGCAACTTTGGTTGGTGATAAAATGTGTTCTTTTTGTTGATAGTTGTCAAATGAAATGCTGAATGTCCTAATAATTGTTTTTATAAACGTGAAGACATGTAATAAACACAGAACATCTTGCGTGTGTGAATGGGTTAATCGATATGGCACTTGTGTCATCGCAGAGGGATAAACCTCAAAGTTTGCAGCCTCTTGTTCTATCCTTCTGTGCTGGCATTTGTGCCATATTGATTAACCCATTCACACACACACGTCATTCTGAGTATTGTTGTTGTCAGATTCAAATGGACCCCAACATATTTCTCCTAAGAAATTGATATTCATTAATTCTTTCCCTACAAGTGCCTAGGGTTTAATCTAGGCCCTTATTGGGACCAAAATAAGGCCCCATTCCCAATAGGGTACATACAATAAAATTCCCAATTTCTGTCTCAAAACACTATTATCCTCAAACTTGTACAGCATAATCAAGTTACATAGCTATTGTGCTCTTCTGATAGTTAATTCTAATAAAGTGATACAGTAACCTATTTTAATCTCTCTGGAAAAAAAGCTTCCAGGTGGATTTATGTTCAGATGACCAATTGAATAATTTTCCCAAGACCTAGAAAAAGATTGTAGGAAAAATTCTCCCTAGGGGAAAAACAGGAAAAAACCTGGGAACTACTGCCAGGAATAAAGCCCCCTAGGATAAGAAAAAAACCCACAAGTGATGAGAAGAAGAGGATTTTTGTACAAAAAGAAGAGGACTTTTGTACATAACAAATATTTAATATTCTTGTTATGGTATAACAAATAAATCGCAAACAGTAATAATTCAAAAACAATTAATAAACATAAAATATATACACTGTTCTTCAAAATCCTGTGCTGCAACCAACTCCTTTTAAAATATCTTCAAGATTCCCCTCACAATGTCTTCAACCTTCCTTGCATTTTGATGCTGGTCTTGTGTACCCACTTCTTTGGGGATTGTCCTATTGACAATTCAAAGAAAGCATCATGGGCATTGGCATTGTTTTGTTGAAAATGCAAGGAGAATTTTCCAAATGGAAGAGTGTTTGTGGCCTATTAATTACTGAAAATTGTTATTCCATCCTTCACACACATTGTCGATCACTGCTTTCAAAACTTTCTTGTAAGAGTTACGTTGTTTGTTTTGTTTGTCACAAGACCATATATGCATGTTACTGCTGATTGCTTCATGGGTGCCCTGTACATTGATATATTTGTTAGAAGATCCCTGGTGCCAAAGAGTTTTAGAGATCTTCCAAGCACTTCTTGTGCAATAATGCAATGGGAACAATCCACTCCAGAATCGTAAATAGAAACTCTTCCTTCTCCGGCTTATTCATATAACACCAATCACCTTCGATGACAACCTCTTTCAGAGTTTTCAGATCGTTTGGAAAAATGTCACCAGTTGTTTCTTTTAACCGATGCCTTCCCAATGCTATGTCTGTTTCACCTGGCATGTTACACAAGATGTCAGCTTGGAGCTGCGATGGTTTTATTCGAAATGAATATGCTCATTGTTTTGAGTGTTGCCTGAACTTTTGCTGCCGCCACTGCTGCATTGTCAGAGGCATGGTTGTGTATTGTTATGACTGTTGGCAAAATGATCTGGAGAGAAAAATAGAGCAATTTAATTTAACATATATGTGGTGATATACAATGTCATGGTACACATGTTATTGTGTAAATGCGAGAACTTGGAATGGAAAGGCTTGAAAAAGTGAAACTCAACCCAAACTCATAGAATAGGGATACTTAGAAAAATAGTCAAAAGTGGTACATACTGGTACTCTGATGTTCAAAAATAATATATAATAGGAATTTTGCTGTTAAACTTAAAAATTAAGGAATAATAATTCCAGAGCATGTGCTCTCAGAGTCGTAATAAGAACTAACATACTTGTGGTCTTTGAAGGGATGAGGGGATACCAGAATTGCCTCATCTAAGGGAGTGGGGGGGGGGGGGGGGTACAGAACCCAGGACATGGGTGCTGGATTCTCCATGCCCACTTGTGGGGTGGTTATGTTGTCCACTCAATGACCGAAAGTGCGTCCCTTCAAATATTTTTATAGAAGACTCTCTCCCAAATGGTATAAATGAGTAGGGAAAATCTGCATGAAGCAAAATCATTATGAGTATACCACCTGCCTGTCTAGTTTCTAATATATATAATATGTATTCTTATATCATGTATATGGTGAATGGAGTGAAATAAAAATTTGAATTGAATTGAAGAAACTTCAAAATGGAAACTGTTTGGAGCAGCTGAATGAAAAGGAATTTTTATAAACTACTAGCTCTAGATCTGTTGAGAGTTGTCCATTGCATGAGAATATGGCCAGATTGCTACACTCTCAGTTGATTTTTGTTTGATTTGAACGGTTTTTCATATAAAGATATCCATGGGCAAAACACTGAATCCTGATTGCCAACATGGTGGCATGTGGTGGTTCCATCAATCACTTCTATTTCTGCTTGTGCAGAGTCAGTAAGGTGGAGAGTCCGACAGTTTCTCTCCAATGCTCAGGAGTTCTTTCTGGGTATTTTATTTTCCTCAACCCATAAAACTGTCACGATGTGACCCTGGCTGTTGAAAGTGTCACTAAACCCCCCAAAACAAAGCAGTTAATTACATGTGCATGTTGGAAGCATGGTGGTTCATTAGTTAGAGCACTAGATTTTAAACCGAAGGGTTTGATCCTGACCAACACCATCTGCCATGGGCAAGACACTTAATCCTGATTGAGTGCTAGAAGCCACTATCAGGGCTCTATTGAAAAGTGCTGAAAGGCACTATAGTGGCTTTAAACTGTATGTTGGCTCGTTGTTTAGTAGGTAGTCCAAAAAAAAATATATGCATACAAATTTTGTTACAATTTATTGGAGAGTGCCTTATTGGCACTCTCTAATAAATTGTAACAAAATTATTATTTTTCATCAAAATCTTGCTAAATCAAGGCTCCTTTTGCTCAATGCATAGTACTAGTATCTATGAAAAATAATACTAGTGTTACACACCACATCTGAAAAATAATTTAGCACTCTACCAGTTGAACCTGATTGCCCAGTTTGGTACTAAGGCGTACTGCACGTCGATGATGCACTTCTTTCAGCCGCTGCTTATTCTGCTTATGCTGGGTTAGTAAGTTGAAGAGTCTGACAGTTGCTCACCACCACTTGGTGGTTCTTTCTGGGAATTCTGGGGCACTCCAACCTCCTCCACCCACAATGAAACTGTCTGACACTATAATACCTTGGCTGTTGAAAGTCAGGGTCCTATTGAGGGATAATTTGGGGACACCTGTCCATACATGTATATGCCGCAGGCAAAACTGAAGGCCTTAGGCAGTTGAGAAGGAACCTGAAAGTAGGATTACCATACTGACCACAATGTTTTTAAAAGACACAAAAGTTGAAATTACCGAATGCCTCCACATACTTTCCACATACCTGTTCCATGTATTTATTTTTTTGATCAGAGAGCAATTGCCTTGGGCATATTTTCAGTCAGCTAAAGTAGCCTAGTTCGGGATTCAAGGGATAAGCTTCATTTTGGTTTTAGTCATGTATATTTTTTGCTTTTGCTGAATTTTGGCCGTTATAGTGGATGATGGGATAGAGATTACACACAAATACAATGAATTTGGGCACCTGGAGTTTGGGTGCCCAAACTGGTATACCTCAATGAAACAAACTGTTTGCAAGTAACTGACCCAATCCTGTGGTCAAGCGGAAAGGTTGATATTCTGTTCCAGCTGTTAATAGTACATGTAAGTATATGTTAAAAAATTTTACATTGTTCAATCCATTTGTTATATGGATGTGATAGTCATAAAAGTTAGCGAGGAATGTGAATGTCTCTAGACCATCTTGAATTGTTTGGCAGGAAAGTAAAGGTTAGGAATTTTTTGCATTAAGAAAATATGTTACCATCTTTGAGAACAGCTGCAGCAACCTGAAAGCATAAGCAGAATATTTTTCTGAACTAATTACCCCACATAATATCTGAAAATCCATTAAAATGCCATTAAATATTCAGTAGAAACAGTATGCAGGAAGTCAATAATTAGCATGGTCAGTGTGTATATGTCAAGAAGGGTTATGTAGAACAATTCACATTATCTGCTTACCTCCTACTCAGCCCGTAATGAATAATGAATTTTTATAATTCTCAATATAGTCATTAAGTGCATCATATTTCAAGAGTGGGCCCAGTTGGAAGGTTCAGGGTCTGTCATGTGTGCCTGATCATCAGTGATCACTGGCCCACCACACAGAAACCTGTACTCACACAGAAACAAACATTGAAAACTGATTTGGGGTGTGTGACATTTCATCATTTGCAAAGTTTCATTCATGCAGCTCGTTCCAAAGAGAGGTCACAAGATATGGTTTTGTTGAAATTTTTTTTAAAAAATTTAAAAAAGTGGTATTTAAAATAATAAATTTTGAAATCGTTTGCGTTGGATAAAGGGTTAAACCCTGGTCCTTTTGGTTTGAAGTCCAATTCCTTAACCACTGAGCCACCGCGGTCACTTGGACATCACATAAAAAACTCACTGGTTTGGATTTCAGATCAAAAACTCATTCGTTCAAACCTAACCCACATCAACTGTATTCTGACCTTGTGCAAGAGAGTAAACCCCAATTCCTTAAGTGAGAGCACAGTGGCACAGTGTGCCAAGGCATATGGGAGTTTGATGATACACTTGCCTTCAACCAATATTAATCCAGCTTGTGCGAAGTTTCTAGATTCCAGAGTCCAATTCCTCAGCAGTGTGTTTTGTGTATAGCACAGGCTTTTTGTTTGTTTATTAAGGTTTAATGACACTTTCCATAGCAAGGATCACAATGTGTCAGATAATTGTACAGGAGAAAAGCCAGTGAGAGGAGTACTGAGCCGTGGCGAGCAACTGTCAGAGACTCTCCAACTTACTAACTCTGCAAAAACAGAGCAGTGATTGAAGACAAGAGCACCATTGACATGAAGTACACCTTATTAGTAGTACACAGTGGCACCATGCCCCCATGTGGGCAAGCAGGATTAACTGGTGGAGTGCTACATGTTTCTTAACCACAGATTTCCTTTCACCATATATTCAGGCTTGGCAATTTCAGGAGAGCGATTTTTTAGCTCTCCTTACTGCCCTCCTGAAAGAATTAAGGAGAGCGAAAAATTGCTCTCCTAAATATTTTGGTCTGGGATGATTGAGATTACATGTATTATGCTCACATTAAATTTTTGTTGTAAAGCAAAAATGTAATTTAACTTCGAAGTCACATAACATCACGTAATTTCATTTTGCAAGTGGTTTAGTGGTAAAAGGTAATGGCTGCAACCATACCCAAACACAGTTGCAATCATTTGAAGCAAAATGGGTCACAACAATATTTTTTTTCTGTCAGTTTCAAGTTCAACAACTGACATCACAGTTTGAGGGGTAATTATTCAAGGAATATTGACACTATAATATACTACCACTACTACTATCCTGTCACTTGAAACACTTGCACCAGGATGTGACTGTAGATTCAAGCAGACCTGTTGTCCAAGAAAGTCATACGCCTATCACTACCACCTTCAACCCCCCCTGGGGGGTTGAAGATGGTAGTGGTAGGCGTATGACTTTCTTGGACAACAGGTCTGGGTACACACACAGGTCTTGTCAAGTGAGTGTTTGGTTGTTGAGTGAGACATCTAGATGTCTAAGAGATTTCGCTTTACCTTAAAATCACTGATGTAATAGTCTGTTGGTTTCAGTTTCAATGAGTTCGTTCAACTGGATACTTAAAATGCTGTGTAAAGCTAATTGCTCTCCTAAGCTGATTGAGGAGAGCTATTTTTTGCCCTCCTGCATTTTTCAGAATGCCAGGCCTGTGTATTGTTCTGTTACATTTGATTGGATAGTGCCAATAGGCATTATCCAATCAAAAGTAACTTAGCAAGTTGTCAACAACAAAATTTGATTCTTGCCAGGGTCAGTATGAAATCACCATCAGTATAGAGTGTAGATGTTATTGTCACAGCCTGTGGTACTTAGTAAAGTTCAAATCTGGGCTTCCAGCAATCTAGCAGTTGAGTGACTTGCCCTACAGTTAAAACCAGAAGTCCTGTCATGAAATGCGCACAAATAGCACGTGGATATGCGCATTAATGTGCGCGTTATAGCCCAAGTAAAGCTATCAAATTCTGCACATATGGCCTGTGCACAAGCAATGTTTCAGCCAATGGACCTCCGGGTAACCCGGAGGTCCATTGGCAGAAACATTGCATGTGTTTGCTATGAGTAACCAGGAGAACCTGCCGTGCTTTGGATGCCATCGATATGGCAATTGCACGCAATTCCAACGCGCAATTAAGCCTACATAAGCGCACAGTTCGTGACAGGACTTCTAGTTTTAACTGTAGGATGCAATGCAATTACCGCTGGTCAGGATCGAAGTATCAACCTTTCATTTAAAGTCCAGCCCTCTAATCACTGAGCCACTGTTCTCCCATGGGCTGCATATGACAGTTAGTTTGGTAAAGGGTTAAAGATTAAGCTGTACACATATCTGTGAACATAATCAAGTCTCTTGTATCTAATCCCATGCGCCTCCAAAGAGATTTTAATTATGGATGGAAAACAGCTTCACATCTTCATTACTAGAGTCAAATTAACCCAGTTTTAAAAACAAGTCAATAAAAGCTGTGCTAAAGTGTGTAAGTCATCTTCCTTGGTCATTACTCATCTGGTATATTGCTTAACTAAAATGTGTAAAGAACATTTAATGAGCTTAATACTCTGTCTATTACTAGAAGTCCTGAAAGAGTTGTATCATAAATTTTGTGAATTTTTTTTTTTAATTTTAAATTTTAAATCTGATGATGAATTGGAGGCTGTAAAAAAGTCATTATTGAATTTAGAGATGGGCAGTGTACCGAAAGGATTTCATGGGGAAAACGAATAATAGTTGAATACCCAAACCGTCTGAATTTTCAAATTTTCCAACATAAGCTATTTATAAGGCCCTGTTGCAGCTTGGGAACAGCTGAAGATTCATTTCCATACAGTTAAAACTAGAAGTCCTGTCATGAACTGTGCGCTTATCTAGGCTTATTGCGCGTATGATTTGCGTGCAATTGCCATATCGAATGGCATCTAAAGCATGGCAGGTTGTCCTGGTTACTCATAGCAAACACAGGCAGTGTTTCTGCCAATGGACCTCCGGGTTACCCGGAGGTCCATTGGCTGAAACATTGCTTGTGCACATGCCATATGTCTAGAATTTGATAGCCTTACTATGGTCATAATGCATAGATTAATGCACAGATCGACATGCTATTTTGCGCATTTCATGACAGGACTTCTAGTCTAGTTTTAACTGTAAAAGAAGTGACTGACTTTCTCTTTAGTTTACCCTCAATGGTCTGGCAGTTGTCTTGAATTCCTCTAGACAACATCCTTTACATGTCCAGTTGCATTGCAGTTATTTCTAGTCAAGTCTTGGCAGCCTTCTAAGGTAGTGAAGACTTGACTAGAAATCACTGTCCATGTGATTTGTCTATTGTAGCAGGACTTCCTAAAGACGGCATGGGCAGATGGGCACATGCTATGAGATCACAAAAACCTAAACGTTATGGTGCATTAAGAACAAGTCACAAAATTACAGTAGATGTGATTTGTGTTTATTAAAGAATGCCACTGTTGAGCTCATTGTTAGTAGCATTTATAGCATTGTGGTAGAGTGACACAAGAACAACTTATTCTGTTTTTTCCTGATGTGAATTCCCCTTTGGTACTATCAGCAAACTTCAGACAAGTCAGATACCGAATACCAAACTGATGCCGAGGTATACACCCCCCCCCCTCCCTCCCCAATTAAAAATACCAAAACTGATACCGAACTTAAAATTGCAATACCACCCATCTCTAATTGAATTGGATACTGCTAAAAGAAATTTGTGAGCACTTGAGGCTTTCACCTGTGTATAGTCTTCTATAGAATAAAGGAAATAGATGACACAGTCAAAGACATGCAAATCTCTTCTTGAAAGTTATTTGAATAAATCGGGAACAAAAATCAATCCCTTTATTCTATACCACAATTGCTGGGCATATTCAGCATTACACAATACGATACAGACATCGATAAATGTGCAATGTACACAGGCCTAAAATCCAGATTACATGCAAGTATTTATTTATTTATTTATTTATTGGTGTTTAAGGACACACATTTCTGCACAATGGCTAATCATGACCACAACAGTTTTATAGGTGGAGGAAGCCAGAGTACCCAGAGAGAACCACTGAGCAATGGTGAGCAACTGTCAGCTCCCCAACATACTAACCCCACACAAGCAGGATTAGCATTCGTTGAAGACAAGTGCACCATCGACGTGCAGTATGCCACCGTGCCCCCACATGGGCAGTGGGGGTGAAGTGTCTTGCCCAAGGACACGACATGGTCGACAAGGGCACAACGCAGGTAGGATTCGAACTGAGAACCTCTCGGCTTGCAGCCCGCACCTCTACCTATTGAGCCACCGTGCCCCTGATTACACGCAAGAGCATCATGTAAGAATACATCTACTCTATCCAGCAACTATCTACTCTCATCTTCCTTGACTGAACTGCGGTCCAAAAGTTTAGTTTTTTGAGAAAAGGGTGTCAACAATACAGTGCCTGACATCATATCTCACTCCATGGACAGGTTGTACTCCTTCGACTCATCCTGAGAGGTATGAGCCAATCCAGGGGTTGACCAGTCCCTTATTGATATCCCAAACCCTCTCTTCCTCCCACCCTCCCTTCTCAATGAAGCTGATTGCTCTTTATCCATAATGAAAGTATGAATGTTCCACCCTCCATGTACTTTTGCAGTTGTCACCTCAGGAAGTCATTATTATAAAGGTCATAGTATGAAGTTTAAATAGCATAAAGATCAAAGAAAACATACAAACCTGGTGTGAACTTAATTAAGATCTTTACTACAGTAAAGGTATTGATTGCCTTTTACCCGATCTTAATTCCATAAAGCTGATAGGGATGAATGTTGACAGCAGGAGATAATAATTATTGGATGTGTTTTGTGGATGATATATGTGAAACCGATCCATTAATGGACAAAACATTAAAAATTTCTAGGATCAACACAGGTTCCAACGAGGGCCAAATGTACAACCCGTTCACAATGCATATCTGGCTTGGGGTTTCTTTTCCAACATTACAAATCTCAGGTCTTCCATATAATCATGGTATAGAAACCCAGCCAAATGTTCAGTGATCCACTATACCTTACATCAAATTTATTTATTTAATAGGGTTTAACAACACTTTTTACAGCTAGGGTCACCTCATGTGGGACAGTTTTATGGCTGGAGGAAGCCAGTGTACTTGGAAAGACCCACCGAGCAATGGCGAGCAACTGTCAGGCCAACATACTAACTCCACACAAGCAGGGCTAGTATTGGTTGAAGACAAATGGTTGACGACTTAGAACACAATGCCACCGTGCCCCCTCATGGGCAATAGGGATGAAGTGTCTTACCTAAGGACACGACATGATTGCCACAGGTGGGATTCGAACTGAGGACCTCTCGGCTTACGGCCTGCATCTCTACCTACTGAGGCACTGCATGTCCTTCCATCAAATTAAATCCCAAATGAGTCCTTTGCAATGCAAATTTTCCCAGTGCTCTGGACCCAGTCTCAAGATTTCTGGACAGATACCTAAATTTCTTATCTGTCTCTAGTAGAGCCATCACGATTAATCAATTAATCGATTGTCGATTGGTCACACCGAAATCAATTAGTATTTTTCGCTGTCGAAGAATCGATTGTCGATTGGTCACGCCGAAATCAATTAGTATTTTTTGCTGTCGAAGAATCGGTAAATTTTACCCTGTTCTAGACATTTAATAAATAAAAAAAATTGGATGAAAAAACTTGTTTTTAAGGGTTAAAAGGTCAAGAACATCGACGTTAAACCTCAAGAAACCATAAGAAGCATTTGTCTTTGAGGTACATTCCAAGCTTTGATGTTCTGAACTTTTGAACCGTCAGTGTAATAACAAGACCAGTCGCAACTGTCTGCTTGGTTCAAAAGTTCAGATCATCAAAGCTTTGAATGTACCTAAAAGAGGATCATCTTCGTTGTTTACTAAAGGTAGGTGAGCTGACTTGAACTTCATTTTTAATGACCTCAAAGAGGGGGGAGGGGGGGGGGGGTATCTAGGTACGATTAATCGATGATTACCGACGATTAATCGATTCCTAAATTCAAGAATCGTGACAGGCCTAATGCAAACTAAGGTTCAGAGTCATAAGCAGAGATTCATCACAGTGAGAGAAGAGAGAATTCAGCTATCCAAAAGTCGTGGCTTCCACTGGAGGATCGAAGCTGAGACATGTGGACAGCTAAACTAAGAGAAGAGGACACTTAACCCTTTACCTAACATGAAAAGCAGACGACACTTGCAAAAAAAATTCTTGAATAACTAATTTTTTTCATTTTTTGTCTCAAAAACATAGGTTATGACCCCTCGTTGGAACGAGCTCGACGAGATCGTTCCAACGAGGGGTCATAACCTATGTTTTTGAGACAAAAAATGAAAATATTTTGAAAATTAATTGGCGATTTTTTAGAATAGCGCTGGCCGGTTTTGGCCGTTACGTTGGGAAAAGGGTTAAGGCATTATGAAAGGAATGAGAAACAATGGCTCTGTCTGAAAATTGTAACACATTTTGTAATTATATTTGATTGGTTTAATAAATAAAGAGGTTAGTTTTTACTTGGTTGGTTTCATATCGTCCGAGGTATCAGCCCTTGATAACGTCACATCAGCATTCAACCTTTGCTCGCAGGCTGGTATGAAGTTACCTCAGGTGGATATCCTGGCCAATATAAAGCTAACCAAGTAATAATCTCCAATTCATTTTTTTGCTTTAAAACTGAGATTTAATATAAAGTGGGTTTTAACCCTTTACCTGATATCAAAAGCAGACGACACTTGCAAAAAAACTTATAGAATGACTAATTTTTTCACCATTTTTTGTCTCAAAAACATAGGTTATAACCCCTCATTGGCACAAACCTGTTACAACAAGGATTCATAACCTATGCTTTTGAGACAAAAAATATTGAAAATTAATTGGCGATTTTTGAGAATCGTGCTGGGCAGTTTTGGCCGTTACGTTGGGTAAAGGGTTAAGTCGGATAATATAATTGACTCAGTGCACCCTAGAATTTATATATTATCCTTTACATACATAATGGTGACTGTCAATATTTTTCTCTAAATTAATAATAGTGTCATTATTATTAGTCAGGTGAGAGTAAGCAGTGTACATTCAAATGGAATTACATACCTCCACTGGGTGCATGTCTGGGGATTTGTATCAGATTCTCGGTTAGTCTAAAAGTAATATTATAAACATTTTAGCTCTAGGTGATGCATATGTGATATGGATTCTAGACAAGACTGAAAACTAATGCAGATCAAAATAAATGCACCCGATGGTCTTAATACACTCATCAAACAAAATCATATAATGTGACATTTTATCATTTTATGGGGTAAAATAATAGGCTTTATTGGAATTTTAAAAAGGAACTATATATTATGGCATAATAAAAAACAATCAACAAAGACAACGATTTGTAGGTGTAACCTTCGATGCATAATAGAGTACACCCAATTACTAGCTGTCACAGTTGCAATCAATAATTATTCTGTCATATTTTTGTCTTGTAAAAACTTTCTTTATTCAAACAATAGCAAAATGAATTTGCAGATACATGCAGTCCATCATAGGTAGCTCACCCAACATGACTTCAGGATGACACTTGCAAAACAATTCTTTAATACAATACAGTGGAGCTCACATAATTGGATAGCTATTAATTAAATGACCTTGTTAATTGCAGATCTAGAAGGGGGCCTCCCTCTTATTCTTTGGCAACTCAATTTACTTTCAAAAGCATGGAGACACAAATAGGCAGTCTGACATTTGCAGAATGAGGTCCCCAGAGGGTGAATTTGATGATGCTATCCCATACCGTGAGCCAATTTATCATCTGGGTACCTCTTTCTGTTTAGTTTAGAGACTCGTTTCACTAAATTCACCCTCTGAGGACCTCATTTTGCAGATGACGGTCTGCTTATTTTCTGGTTTGTGGAGGCGAGGAGACATATAGGTTATTACCACCATGTGGGTTTCCGGGATGATGTACTGAAATCGAGATCTCATCTCTGGGCATATATGAACAAGCCTGTTAGGACTCTTCAATATATGATCCAGAGATGAGGTTGAGACTTCAAGACACCATCTCAAAAACCCACTTCGAGGTAATAACCTATTTATCTTACAATATTCCTCCCTTTCTTGACTTGTTTGCATATATTTTGTCCATCATTTAGTGTCTATGTACTGATTTTTTTATGAATGAAGATCATGACATTATGGTACAGTAGAATCCCCTTAATTGAATATCCATTTTGCCAGTGAAAATTATTCAATTAACAGCAGTATACAATTGACAGGGATTTGGTCAGTTTCCTGTGTTCTGGAGGTAAACTGAGCATTTATTGTATTATATCTTGTTTGACAGAGCTCATAGAGCTCTGTCAAACAAGATATAATAGAATAAATGTCTGTATTGGATGTAGTGAGGCCAAATAGATTGATAAATAAGGGGAATTTTGTGCGTGTCGCAGTAATTTTTTCAATATATTACAAAAATTTATATACAATTAACAGGAGTTTACTCTACAACCCATATGCAATTAACAGATCAAATTTGTACTGAAGGTATGGTAAATGGTTTTGTGTTTGAAAATTATATTCAATTAACAGGGATATACAATTAAGAGATATCCAATTAAGTGGGCTCCACTGTATTATGTTCTTGAACTCTGCATGATGTAACCCCATTCATTGTTCCACTTGTACTATGACTACCAAAGTTTATAGTAATGTTTCGGCTGTCTGTTTCTTTATTTTATTTTACAGGTTTATCGCATGGTAGACCTCTATAAAAATATCATCGTGGGCAGGCATCCGGATGGGCATCTGGGTGTCATCACACTGTTAGTGCAATAACCTGTATAAATGTTATTCTTTTTGACTAATATTTGCTCTGCAGGTTATTTGAAATACTATCACAAGCTAGTTTGAAAACAGGCCCGGTTCAGTTTCTCGTTAAAGAGTTATGGGCTTTAATTAATCCTTTTTTACAAATTTTGAGCTCGTCACCCACCAATTTTTACGGATTTTGAGCTCAGTGCAATGACTTTTTTGATTTTCAATAGAGAGTGCATGAAGAAAGTAGACACAACTCGATGCCTGCATCTCCAATGCTCACCTCTTGTTCCACTATGGTGAAGGCCACTTGGTTGGATTGAATAACCCTGTTAATTGCAATAACTTCCAAACACCAAACTATTTACCATACCATCAATACAAATGTGACCTTTTAGGTGAATATACGTTACAAAGAAAATTTCTCTTAACCTTTTACCAATTGAATCGCCCGCATCTGCCTGCATAATTGGCAAATTCAGCAGTTGCAAGAAATCAATTTTTCAAAATATTTCAACTAAACCATATCATGTGACCCCTCATTGGAACGAGCTCATCAAGCTTGTTCCAATGAGGGGTCACATGATATGGTTTTGTTGAAATTTTTTGAAAAATTTTTAAAAAAAGTAATTAAAATAATACATTTTGATATCGTCTGCAATTGGGTAAAGGGTTAATTGGATAAATAGAGATTATTACCATTATGTGGATGTACAAAATATGTATCCGAGTCGAGCTCCAGGTTCTAAGGGCAGATCACGGCGAGTCGTGATCACCCTTAGAACCTGGAGCGAGACTCAGATACATATTTTGTACATCCACATAATGGTAATAATCATTTTATCTTACAATATATTGGGGATAAGTCAGATGAATATATAATGAACTATTTATTCGTACGGATGAACAAAAAGAAAAAAAAATGGAACTCACGCGAAAGGAATGTGCATGTATCCGACCCCTGATACAAACATCTGTATCAGGGGGTCGGATACACAACAGTGTGGAGTTAATACAGACAAATATTAGTTGATTGTAAGATAAAAAATCTTATCTTATCAAAGAATTATTCATGACCACTGAATTCTCATAATTACCTGAATACAGCATGTATCATGGGCCCCTGATAAAAAAGCTGTATCTTGCAACTGCATAATACAACCATGTGCTAGGTTACGATTTGTTTACATTACTATTTATAGAACATTACCAGCTTTTGAACGCGTTTGCAAGGGATCCTGTATGTTTCTTCATACGAAGAGAGAAAAAAAACAATTCTCAAAAGTACAATTATTAAATTATGGAACCATGTTACTCTTGTTCTTTTGTATCTGAATCACTCGAGCTGGAACAACATGCCCCCACGGGAACCCTGGGAAGTGAAGCAGTGCTTGTTTACTGTGGTAAACAAGCTCTGTTTCACTGGTAAAATAGGACGCTGTCACTAATGCTTGGAGTGTGAGTCCTCTAAAATAGGCAACAAGGGGTATAAATGATTGACTGACCTTGACTTTATCTCTATGTTGTGGTCATGATTAGCCATGTAGTATATGACCTTAAACACCAAAAAATAATAATGGAACAACATGCAGTTATACATTTAAAGAGCACAGTCTATCGGAATGTTGAACATGTATTGTACGTGCTCAGTATATTTATTTATTGGTGTTTAAGGACACATATTTCTGCACAATGGCTAACCATGACCATGATAGTTTTACGGGTGGAGGAAGCCGGAGTACCCAGAGAGAACCACCTAGCAATGGCGAGCAACTGTCAGCTCCCCAACATACCAACTCCACACAAGCAGGGTTAGCATTGCTTGAAGACAGGTGCACCATTGACGTGCAGTACGCCTTAGTACACAGCGTCGCTATGCCCCCACGTGGGCAATGGGGGTGAAGTGTCTTGCCCAAGGACACAACGTTGCTGCAGGTGGGATTCGAACCGAAGACCTCTCGACTTGCAACCTGCACCTCTACCAACTGAGCCACCATGCCCCACACGCTCAGTAAGTTTGTCAAAGGATCTCAAAAGTTCAAGGCAGTCACAGTTTTAACTGAAACGACAAGCATTTTTATGGGTCATTATGAGTCTCAAAATGAAATCTGAAATTAAAATGCTACTTAACCCCTTACCTAACAATGTATTTTTAAAAAATAAATTAAATTTCCTTTTTTTCGAAAAAAAAAATTCACAATTTTTCAATAAAACCAATGAGCTGGTTCTGATGATATCCATAATTGTATGGTTTTATTGAGAAACTTCTGAGATATTTAGGTTGTATTAGGCTTATCCTGTTTAATTTTGTGGCTGTTTTTGGCCATTATGTTAGGTAAAGGGCCCTTTACTCAGTGCATATGATATCATAATTTAATGTTTTAATTATTTTTTATAAAAAACATTTTCCAAAATTTTCAGCAAAACCATATCATGTGACCCCCACATTGGAACGAATTAATAAGTCAAATTTGCACAGAATGGTTTGGTGTTCCAAAAATATATTCAGTTGACAGGGTTACTCAATTAAGTGGGCTTTACTATATTAACATCTGAATAAAATGTTAAAGGGTCAGGTGTTGAAATAAGGGTTGATCAGATGATTGGAAACATATCTTTTTTATTGGCCTTAAATGAATTCAAAATGATTGATGTATCAGAAAAAGAAATATAAGAAATGAATTTGTCTACATTTAGAGAGGTCATAGGTTTTATCCATGAAGAAGTAAATACAATTCCAGTATATCAGTAGGGATCTACATATATTCCCACCTGTAATGTAAAACTAATTACTCACAGAATCTCTCTATAATTTTTTGGAAGAGGAGAAATTCCTGGGAGAGCCTGCTAATTGGAGACAGATGTAGAATTTTTGTAAGGTCATGTCATATACTTAATTACTTATTCTTTATTGGTTATGAAAAAAATTAATACCAGATTTACTTCATTACAAACTCACATTCCTTCCTTTATACTATGGTTGGTGAAAAAATGTGATATTGTTATACTTTTAACTTAATGAGTTGAAACAATAAGAAACAAATGAACAACAAGAATATTGAAGAAGTATGTACTCTTTTGACTTTTAAGTGGCCACCTGAGAATCACCTCTGGTGAGTCCATGTGCATTTATTATCAACTCCTCTTATACTCAGTATATGCAGGTAGCAGAATCCTTCCAGGCTTGTATGCTACTGGTAGAGAGAGCATGCTTCACTCAGGGATGCAGAAATTCAAAATTTAAGATAACCCCACAAACTTCAAAGGTTATGTAAAAAAAAAATTGCATAACCTGTTTGAGCCAAGATGACCCCAGTCCCATTGCACTCTGTGTTGTCAGCATTTTTTATGTCCCTGTGATGAATAGTCATGGGGCATATTGTTTTACCCCTGTCCATCTGCTGTCCATTCACCCATCCGTCCTCATCTAGGGTACATTGTTTGTCCGGCTAATACCTCTCACAATTTTCAAGCTAAGAGTTTTTTGTTTCACAGGATGTTTATAGGCCTACAGATACCAGAGGTGTGCATTTTGTCAGGATTTTGAATTGCTTCAATATTTCACAAAATTACCTTTTGTTTTGTACTGGAATCAGTAGTTGATCTGGTGGTAATGCCGTTTCTGACCTCTCAACCACTTTGTAATATTGGATCAATCTGTTAGCTCTTCTTCAGACTTCTAATGGTTTTAGGTTGAAGGCAGCCATTGAGGTTTTGATGAATCCCTCTTCTCTCATTTTGTATTTTTGGCTGATGTATCTGGCTGAATGTTTTTTTTATATGAGTTTGCCATTTGAGATGCTCAGATATCTGGATGCCAAGGTACAGATTAGTTGGTACTTTGTTGAACATAAAGAATTTTGAAGTTTTTTTCTTAATACTTAAGATGTAACATTTTTTGGTATTGAATTTCTTACCCCGTTTTTAGCCCATAGTTATAGGTTTTGAAGCTTTTGTTGGTGAATGTTGCATTCAAGTATTAATTGCACCTGCTTGACCATTTGGGGCATGGTGGTGATGTGTACTAAGGTGTACTGCATGTCAATGGCACACTTGCTCTCAACTGCTGCTAACCCTGCTTGTGCAAAGTTAGTATGTTGGAGAGTCTGAGAGTTACTTGCAACTGTTCAGTGGTTCGTGTTGGGTATTTAATTCAATTGCTGTAATAAGAAGTGGGTTTATCAAGAGCTAGAAAGCAATATGGTGTCCAAAATTCAATACAATGGAACCCTGGTAATTGAATAGCCACTTTGCCAATGAAAATTATTCAATTAACAGGAGTGTTCAATTAAGTTGGATTGTGTCACTTTCCTGTATTCTAGAGATAAACTTGGCATTTATTCAATTATATCTTGTTTGACAGAGCTCCATGAGCTCTGTCAAACAAGATATAATAGATTAAATGCCTATATAGGATGTACTGAGGCAAAATAGGTCTATAACCAAAGGAAAACTAGGGAGAGTCAGGGTAATTTCTCAACATGTTACAAATTTTTTATTCAATTAGCAGGAGTTTACTCTATAACCTATATTCAATTAACAGGTCAAATTTGTATTGGAGGAATAGTAAATGGTTTTGTGTTGGGAAATTTTATTAAATTAACAGGGATATACAATTAAGAGATATCCAATTAAGTGGACTCCACTATACTACAGTGTTGAAAAAGATAATTACCGCTCTGTAATATTTTGTTGTGAGCTAGTTGTTTTCTTTATAGTTCAGCTCTTCAATCTTACGTCTATTCTTGTTTTATTGGTAAAAAACTTTCTTGTAAATCTGTAAATTCATTTGTTGAATATCAAGCCATCCACTTGTGTATAAATTACTTGTCAAGCTTGCATTCCACATGATTGTTCTTTTTCCTTGTTTAATAATATACCTCCACAAAATGGAAAGCCACATGTACACATTAAAAACAGATGTTACCTACATCTCAAAGCAAATAGGAAATATTTCAGGTCAAAAGAGACATCAAATAACAATTCTACAGAAATAGTGGAATGGAGAAATCATGTTAGATAGTAGTTAAACTAAGAACCAGGCTTTAATAACTTTCTTACTTGAACTCCTAATACCTGTACCAGTCGTGGACTTTAACCCTTTACCCAACGTAATGACTAGTGTTCAACCGATTACCAGAAATGGCTGCTGACCGATTACCAGTTATTTGAGCCTACAACCGGCTGATTCCGATGCTGATTCTGATTGTAATACCGTGCTCTACTAGACAAGTTTCCACTTGAAAGAACTACATTAAACTGAACATATTTCACAGTGTTAAACGTCGTCGACTCGGGTAGCAGTAAAATCACCAGTCACGCACACGTGGGTGGTATACGTGGCTCTTAGAGCCACGTATACCGCCCAAGTGCGCACGACTGGTGATTTTACTGCAACCTGAGTCAATGGAGTGCAACCTTCACTTTTCCGGTATGAACTGGCGATTGCGGCAAGTAAACTCAGTTGTAAGCGTTAGGTGTCGTTTAACTTGTATATCCTGTAAAGAGGCATCTAGAGAAATTAAGAATAATACACATTGTGGTTGTTTTTCAATTTTATTGAATGGTATCATTGACATCATTTTACATTAACAATTGCAGAAGATAATAAAATGTGGTTAATGAATCATCACAAAAAAAATGCTTGGCAACAATCGGTTGAGCTGATGTTCCAGGAGCCATTGCTGTTGTCATCTGATTGCCCACAATTGGCCGATGGGGGTGGCCGATTCCAATTATCGGCTGAACACAAGTAATGACCAAAACCAGCCAATGCTATTCACAGAAATCACCATTTTCATTATTTTGTTCATTTTTGTCCCCAAAACATATGACTCCTCTATGGAACCATGTCTTCCAATGAGGGGTCATAAACTATGTTTTTGCTGCAAAAAATTAAAAAATTTAGTTATTCAAGAATTTTGTTTGCAAGTGCTGTCTGTCTTTCGTGTTAGGTAAAGAGGTTAACAGAAAAAGCACTTGTAACTGAGTTGTCTTGTCGATTCAGAATTGGGGCATCTTTAAACAATCAAATTGTTTGGTTTGTTTTATTGGAGTTTAATGACACTTTCAGCAGCCAGGGTCACATCATGTTAGACAGTTTTACTGGTGGAAGAAGCCAGATAGCCTGCAGAGAACCACCGAGCAGTGGCATGGAACTGTTGAACTCCCCAAAGTACTAACTCTGCACAAGCAGAGTTAGAAGCGGTTGAAGGCAAGTGTACCATCAACGTATAGTTTGTCTTAGTACCACCATTGTGCCCCCCACATGGGAAATTGAGATTAACCCTTTCAACACTGGCGCTCTGGAAGGTATCATTTCAGTCGGTACTGTAAACGGCAAAATGGGAAAAACCATTGTGGCTTGTTGGCAGGTTCAGTAATAATTTAATCCAACAGCTCTGTTGAGCTGTTGGATTAAATTATTACTGAGCCTCAAGTCAGATTTTTGGCTCTTTATATCGTCTGCTTGTCCACTACCAGTTTATTCTTTAAGCAAGAATTTATGCGTACTGAGGTTGAAAAGGTTAAGTGTATTTGCAGTAGAACACAATGCAGTTTCAGTCCTGGAAATGAGATGGGTGTCAGTGCAGTTGCTCCTGTCAGCACCCATGTTTTCTATTTTATGGGAGCTAAAAATGCTCTCGTTGAAAAATATTGTGGAGCTCTAATATAGTGTGAGGGCATATAATTGAGTGTTATTTTGAGAAAGCATTACTCGGTGGCCAGTGGCAAGTTACTGTCATAATTCAGCATTTCCTTATACATTTATCCCTTTGAACACATGTGGTATCTTCCATGCCAGTTCAATGGCAGCAATTAGAAGAGTTCATATTCATTATTTGGGGTAGACCAAGCAATATTTTCAATGTGCAGCCTCGGGGCTGCACATTGAAAATACTGATTGATTTACCCCACACATTTACTGAACAGCCATCCTATTGAATGACGTTACGACGGATCATGTTCTAGCTGGAAAAGCGGCTGCTCAAATTCAAAGGGTTAAGGTTTCTGGTGTTTGGTGACAGTATTCCCTTGAAAATTCATATACTAGCATTTTACGAGTGCAATTTACTCTTGTCTCTGATTTCGCGGGAGCTTATATTTATTTATTTATTTCCAGCACTGCAGTTACTGCTGATCAGGATTGAAATATTTAGCTTTTAGTTTGATGTTCAATACTCGGACCAAAAAGACAACAATTGCAAAAACATTTCTTGAAAAATGGAAAAATGTTCATTTTTTGTCTCGAAAACATAGTTTATGGCACTCATTGGAATTAGCTCAAAAGTGTTCATTCGATGAGGGGTCATAAGCTATGTTGTTGAGACAAAATTAAAAACATAACGAAATTTGACTTGCATAATCAAGATAAGCTATTGCCATCACGAGTGCAGAAGTCTGTGAGTCTGTTAGTCAGAGTCTGTGAGTCTGTTCGCATTTTCTTTAGCACAGGCTACACCCCATAGTTCATGTCCGATCATCACAAAAGTTCATATCAGGTTTGAGGTCATGTCTAGATGAGAACATCCCCTTTTGGTCGCGATCGGTCAGCTGTGATGGCTACATGAGCCCAAAACTCAAAAACCTTTAGCACAGTCTACAGGTCGTATTTATGATGGGATTTCACTGTAACTTGGTGGGATGACTCCATGTAATGTCTAAATGAGAACGTCCTCTTTTGGTCATGATTGGTGAACTGTGCCGGCTATGCGAGCCCAAAACCCGAAAACCTTTAGCACAGTCTACAGGTCGTATTTATAAAGAGATTTCATTATAACTTTGTAGGATGACTCTGTATATGTCTAGATGGGAACTTCATATTTTAGCTGTGATTGGTCAACCATTATGGCTACACAGGCACATGACCTAGATTTGTTTAGATCAGTCTACAGTTCATATTTATGAAGCGATTTCATTGTAACTTGGAAGGGTGACTCAGAATGATGTCTAGATGATGACACTATCCTATTTTGGTCATGATCAGTCAGCCATTACCGCCACTTGGTCACGTGTCCTAGATTTCTTTAGCACTGTCTACAGGTTGTTTTTATGAGGGGTTTCATTGTAACTTGGTAGGATAACTTGGTCTGATATCTATATGAGACTATCCTATTTTGGTCATGATTGGTCAGCCGTGACTGCCGGACCATCACATGACCTAGATTCCTTTAGCAAAGTGTACAAGTTATATTTATGAAGGGATTTCAGTGTATCTTGGTAGGATGACTCGGATTGGAATAATGCTACTGCAACTTGGTAACTTTAGCTGACAGACATTTAGTAAGGGCCACATTAACCCAGGCCTCAATTCTTTTAGTACAGTCTACACTTCAAATTATTCTTAGCATATAGGGAACAGAAATTAATATTTTCTCAATTATCACAATTCTTGTCTTATTTCGTAATCCTTTCATAATCATTTAACATTATCCTTTTCATCAAACACTACACACAGTCAAGTTACCTCCAGTGTCATTGACACTTTCATTGACTTGTATTAGTTAAAGGGTTAATTGGGTGTGATGGGATTTTAAATTCAAATACATTTCTCTTTCTTGTTCCAAACTCAGTCTCCTTATTATTTTTTTATGCCCTTGCCATAGGTACCCATGTGGTTTTGTCATGGATACCTACAGGAATGTAAAGTCAACACTTAATCATGCCACCTCGCGAGGACGTACATGTTGTACTGACATGTCTACTTTTCTATTTAAGATGGCAAGAATGTGATGGGATAGCCAAGGCTCCGCTCTGTGAATGCTCAATCTCTACTCATCACCTCATTCAGCATAAACTAATTTTTCATTAGCAGTTGCCACCCAGGCCATATAGGCCATGACAATAAAGGATGAATGAAATAAGCAGATTCTTTGACCTTAATTTATTGTAATGAAAAAATAAGGAATTTCAAATATTTCAGTAATGGAAAGTCATGGAAATTTGTGAAAATTTATGGAAAATTCCCTGGTGGGAACTCCAGGAATTGAAGCAGTGCTTGTTTTCTGTAGTAAACAAGCTCTGTTTTATTGGTAAAATAGGATCCAATCAACAATGCTTGGGGTGAAAGTTCTCTAAAATGAGCGACATGGATATAAACGATTGACTAAACTTGACTTTATCTCTATGTTGTAATCACGATTGGTCATTGTGGTGTGATTGTGCAGAAATATGTGACCTTAACTCTTTCAACACTTGAGGCCGCATTTCTTGTCCAGGAACACGATACGTCATAATTTCATTAAGTGGGATGGCTACTAAGTGAACGTGTGTGGTAGAACAATTAATATTTCCAGCCTTCAGGCTGCACGTTGAAAATATTAATTGCTCAACCCCCAAATAATGGATATGGACTCTTCCAATTTCTGCCTTTTAACTGGCATGGAAGATACCACCAGTGTTGAAAGGTTAAACACCAATAAATAAATAGAAAATAGTGGAATTTTGTTTTCGATAAGTGCAGGACACTGGTAAAGTCTACAGAGAAGATTGACCCGATTGTGACTATATGACGATTTGGCCTAAATTCTCTTTCAGCTTCCCTGCCCACAAGATAAAAGAATCTGACCCATTGAAAAAGAAATTCAAAAACATTGCATGTCAGATGCCACTTCCACTTGATTTTCTTTCTTCCATCTCAATTTCACAATATTTTTATTCAAGAAACCTGTGATTTATGAGTGTGAGTCTGTCACTATCCAATTAAGAAAGGGACAGCTTTTGCAATCACAGTACTGGGGGTGCGGTGGCTCAGTAGGTAGAGGTGCAGGCTGTAAGCCGAGAGGTCCTCGGTTCGAATCTCACCTGCGGCAACCGCGTTGTGTCCTTGGGCAAGACACTTCACCACCATTGCCCATGTGGGGCCATGGTGACATTGTGTACTAAGGCGTAGTGCTCGTCGATGTTGCACTGTCTTCAACCAGTGCTAACCCTGCTTGTGTGGAGTTAGTATGTTGGGGAGCTGACAGTTGCTCGCCATTGCTCAGTGGTTCTCCCTGGGTACTCCGTCTTCCTCCACCCGTAGAGCAGTCAAGATCATGATTAGCCATTGTGCAGAAATATGTGACCTTAAACACCAATAAGTAAGTAAATAATCACAGTACTGCCATTGACCTTTGCACCAGTCTGTCAACAGGTTATCATTCACTTTTTTACATTTTACGAGTAATGCAGCAATGAAGAGCAACTGTGAACCTTTTCTGGATGGTGGTAGATATTTGGTCCCATTACTGGAATATAGGATAATTTCTTCCAGGTGTAAGTTCTTTTGAGGGGGCACCCATTCCCTCCTCCCCCACCCACTCGAGATGGGCTGCTTATCGAAAAAATTGAAGAAGTATCAATCATTGTTTTTGGAGGTCAGATTTATTTTCTGAAATGGCATGTTCATGAAGTTACATAGTTACATAAATGTTTATATAATGATGTGATGGAACAAGATTACTTCATGCCTTATCATGCTTCTTGTTATAATATTTCAGGTAGGACCTGGTATTACCTGTTAATTACTTGAATTCATCTGTGTAGATGTCATGTTTATTTAGAACAGTGAGCTTTTCCAACAAATTGATAGCTGATAAGTCAACATATAAGTAGTGTAGTTATCAAAATTTATTATGTTGTTGAACAAAATCAAAATTCTCTTGCTGTAAAAACTGCAAAAGATTTTAAAGAAACATTTGAAGATTTGAGATTTCTGTATAATTTCATTGCTGAGAGCCCTGTTTCCAGTCCCCAGAATGAACCACCATCAAACACCACACCTAAAGCCCAGGAAGTGGAGCAGTGCTTGTTTACTGATGTAGACAAATTAATCTTTACTGGTTTAACCCCTTCCCTGAATTAACCCTTTACCCAATGAATCGCCCGCATCCGCCCACGTAATATGCAAATTCAGCAGCTGAAAAAATATTATTATTCGAAAAATTTCAACAAAAGAATATCATGTGACCCCTCTTTGGAACGAGCTCGACGAGCTCGTTCCAAAGAGGGGTCACATTATATGGTTTTGTTGAAATGTTTTGAAAAAATTTAAAAAATGATATTTAAAATAATAAATTTTGAAATCGTCTGCGTTGGGTAAAGGGTTAACAGTCATAGAGGAGAATAGAATACTTTGTTGCATGATCATCAGTGGCGGTGCCAGAAAATATTTCACAGGGAGCAAGTAAGGGTCAGATTTCCCATGAAGGGGGGGCAAGTCCACAAGTGGTCTTTTTTGTCATATCATTGCATTCCGATACCATAAACATCTGCTTGATTTTCTAAGGCACAAGCAATCCTAGGAGTTTTTTTGAGAGTTTGGGAGAGACACGTGTGGGGGGGGGTCAAATGGAAGGTCAAAGTCTATGTTTGAAGGGGAGGGACAAATGCCTTCTATGCCCTCTATAACGCTGCCAACGATGACTATAGTATATACATAATATGCTACAAAAAAAAACATGTGTTCTGTTTTAATTACAATAGTAATGAAAGAGAGGAATCATCAGACACAATTTTAGCTATAACAATTATTAGTGTTCAACCGATTACCAAAAATGGTCACTGACCGATTATTTGAACTCACAATCAGCCGATTCTGATGCCGATTCTGATTGTAATACCGTGCACTACTTGTCAAGGCTCAAAGGAACTACATTAAACTGAACATTTTTCACAGTATTAAACTTCACTTTTCTGGCATGAACTGGTGATTGCCACAAGTACGCTCAATTTTAAGCTTTACATGCCGGTTAACTTGTATATCCTGTAAAGGGGTGTCTAGAGAGATTAAGAATACACATTGTGGTTGTTTCTCAACTTTATTGAATGGTATCATCACAAAATGCTTGGCAACAATCGGGTGAACCGATGTTCCAGGAGCCATTGCCATTGTCATCCGATTGTAGTGGCCGGTTCCAATCCTTGGTTAAACACTAGCAATTATAACTGCGTTTAACTCAAGGCAAATTTTTCGAAAAGAAATTTATATCAAACTCAGACTCGAGTTTTTACTCAAGCTTTTGAGCCTGCTAGAAAGGTGTCTAAACCCTTTGAACACCGAGTTTCTGAGAGTGATCATCAACCACAATACTAGCTATACCACCAATTAGGTGAATCTATTTTGCATGTCTGCATGGTTCTCGGTAATGGTAAAATGTTGGCGGCATTAGGTGCCAAGGGGAAAACACAATATCAGCCAGCACCACCATGGTTGATGTTTTATTATCGATGATGCTGTTTGTGAAATCCTACAGGATCAAAGAGCTTTATCCAACATTGTAGCTAACACAAATCCATTCACAAGAACATAATGTGAGATTGGTTACCAGCAGGGAGCACGGTGGCTCAGTGGTTACGGCAATGGACTTCAAACTGAAAGGTCCACGGTTCAATCCCTGCCAGTGATAACTGTGCTGTGTCTTTGGGCAAGGAACTTAATCCTGATTCCATGTGGGGTAACTGTGACGCAGTATACTAAGGTGTACTGCATGTTGGTGCACTTGTTTTCAACCAGTGCTAACCCGGCTTGAGCAGGCTTGTCATTTTGAAAATTGCAGGAGGGCCATTATGGTTTGCCTCAAATCACCACAGGAGGGTCATTTTGGGTTCACCTAAAATGACCCCAGGAGGGTCATTTATGATTTGCGGTGGCCATTTTGTTTCAGCCTGTTGGGTAGACTACTAATATCATTTTAAGGTATAGTACGTGGAGAGTGGATTGTAACTAAATCACCCACGGAGTGAAGTTATCACCCAAACTATAACTTTCAAATTTTATACATATGGACAAAAAACACAAGCAAAGTTTCAGCCAATGGACTTCTGGGTTTAACCCGGAGGTCCATTGGTTGAAATATGCCTGTGCTTGTTATGCTTTGCAACAAATTTGCAATTATTGCTTGGGTGGAATCCCCACTCTTTGGGTGATTAGTGATAATACACTCTCCACCTACTGTACATGGTTTGTGAAATTATGAGGTACGTCATCACGTAATGTATATTTGGGAAGTTACTTACTGTCTCTGGGTGACTGAGTTGACAACACAACTAACTTCACAAACTGCACTTTTGTTACATGTACCTCTTTCAATCCGCGAAAATTGCCATTTGAGGTGGCCGATTTAGTGGTGCCTTCGACTGAATTAATGGGTCGCAGAAATCGGGGTTAGTCGGACGTTTACCGCCCACAGAATTTTAAACTCAGGCAGGCGACTGCGGTCCGGGAGGGGGGGGGGGGGGGGGTCGCCTGCCTCAAAATGACAAGCCTGCTTGAGTTAGTACACTGGGGAATCTGACAGTTGCCATAACCCTTTGCCTAACGAATCGCCCGTATCCGCCCACGTAATATGCAGATTGAGCAGTTGAAAAAATTAATTTTTTCAAAATATCAAAATATTTCAACAAAACCATATCATGTGGCCCTTCATTGGAACGAGCTCATTGAGCTCGTTCCAATGAGAGGTCACATGATATGGTTTTGTTGAAATTTTTGAAAAAATAAATAAAAAATGATATTTAAAATAATAAATTTTTATATCATCTGCGTTAGATAAAGGGATAAAGCCATATCATAGGCCACCCTCCCCCCCCCCCCCCCCCCTCATTGTTAGAAGCTCATTGAGCTTGTTCCTTTGAGGGGGTCACATGATATGGTTTTCTTGAAATTGTTCGAAAAAAATAATTAAAATAATTTTGATATCTTGTGTATTGGGGGTAAAGGGTTAAAATATGGGCCACAGGAAATGGAGGCATGCTATTTGAGTGTAATTGGCTAGTTCCTCTTTGTGGGTAAAATTGATCTGGCTGCAAGCACCTTAGGATAAAATCATTCTAATTGTGCATCATACATTTTATGGATTTGCTAATCTTGACTTATTATCAATATTGCTGACGCAGTACCACCAAAGATTTGAAAAACTGATATTGAACCTAGATCCATTTATCAAGCAATTCGGAAAGTCTTGTGGGAACATGGTGGCTCATTGTTGTTAACCTGTCAGATATCTGATCGAGGGGGTCATGAGTTCATGATATCTGACCAGTTTCACTAGTGTAGCGTACTTGAGGATGCAGCACTCTGAATAAGATGCCTTCAGGCATTAAAACAGTTTGGTTTATTTATTGGGGTTTAATGACACTTTCAACAGCCAGGGGGATATTGGTGAACTGTTTTATGGGTGGAGGAAGCTGAGTACCCATTGGGAACCAGTGGAAAGTAACTGTCAGACTCTCTGACTTACTTACCCTGCATAAACAGTGTTAGCATTGGCTGAAGGTATGTGTAACATCGCCATGCAATATGACTTAGTACACTGTGTTACCATGCTCCCACAAGAACAATTAGGATTTGGTATCAGGCCTGAAAATAACCCGTAAATGATCATTTACAGTTGAAACTAGAAGTCCTGTCGCAATAAATGCAGAAAATGCTTGTTAGTTAATGCGCTTCTTACTGCAGAAGAATGAAGTAGTCTGAAATACACTAGTATGTTTGTGCTGTACAATGCAAAATCTAATGCGCTATTAGCAAGGTCAGTAGTCAAGTCACAAACTGAACCGATCAAACAAAGAAATTATTGAGACTACAGTATGACGTGTATGAGGAGGGTGGATTACTACTAAATCGCTGTGGGATATTTATTTATTGGTGTTTTTTAAGGTCACATATTGCTGCACAATGGCTAATCATGACCACGACAGTTTTATGGGTGGAGGAAGCCAGAGTACCTGGAGAGAACCACCGAGCAACGGCGAGCAACAGTCAGCTCCCCAACATACTAACTCCACAAGCAGGGTTAGCATTGGTTGAAGACAGGTGCACCATCGACATGCAGTACGCCTTAGTACACAGCATCACCGTGCCCCCACGTGGGCAATAGGGGTGAAGTGTCTTGCCCAAGGACACAACGCGATTGCTGCAGGTGGGATTCAAACCGAGGACCTCTTGGCTTGCAGCCTGCACCTCTACCTACTGAGCCACCATGCCCCCTTCACTGTGGGATAGAGTTTTCACTTTGATATTATTTACAACTTCTGAGGACAAAACACAAGAAGTACTTGGTGGTCCATGTGATGAAAGTTGGCAAGTGTTTCTTGTGCTGTTATGAACACTTATAAATAGTTTTTGAATGGAGAATGTATGGCTCTGCAATTAACCCTTTACCCAACGCAGACAATATCAAAATTTATTATTTTAAATATCATTTTTTTAAATTTTTCAAAACATTTCAACAAAACCATATCATGTGACCCCCTCATTGGAACGAGCTCGATGAGCTCGTTCCAAAGAGGGGATCACATGATATGTATTTGTTGAAATTTTTTGAAACAATATTTTTTCTGCTGCTGAATTTGCATATTACACAGGCGGATGTGGCCGATTCATTGGGTAAAGGGTTAAGGCGTACTCCACTCTCTTCATTCTGTATATGCAGTCAAATTTTAATATCTAATTATCTCATTACATCTACATGTATCACAGAAGAGTTTAGAAATGATGTTAGTTATCTCTATCTGCTAGTATAGAATTGTACAGAGTTGGACATGCTGTTTTTCTACAGAAATTGAGTTACGCTGATGGTGCAGTTTGACAGGGACAAAAGTGCATGTGCTCGGCGTGCTATTACTTAGTGCAGAATTTTTCAAGTTTCAACTGTAGGCTTAGTAACCCCCACATAACCTACAGTTGAATTTCAAGTTTCAACTGTAGGTTATGTGGGGGTTACTAAAGTTGAAAAATTGTGAATGACATGCAGGTTATGATGAAGCAGTGCATCATAACTTGATTAAATGGCTGATCTTACTTGGTGTGCCAGAAAGCCTTTACAATCTTTCTTGATTCAAAAGTTGAGCATTGCATCCACGTATGAATATAATGGCATGATGTTTCCATCTTGAAAAAATTTCCGTCAAAGTAAATAGCAACAACTAAAGCACGATATCGCTTTGGCGAGATCCTACATAAGTTGTAGCTATTTATTTTGGTGGAATTCCTGTTAAATACTTCAAACAGCATGACTGTCGTAGTGAAAACAGAGAAGGCAAGAAGCATCACAACACCCTTTTCCTATGGGTTAGGATCATGCTATGTAGCATATCCTGCCAACGGTTTACGATAGAAGCCCTTTATTTCCATGTCTGCACAATGAGGATCATTCGGATCAGGATTGAACCTGCGACCCTTCAATCTGAAGTCCAGTGCTCAAACCAATTTGACACCTTTCTTTTTTAAGCAAAAATACATTATAATTCATCAGTTAAATTTGGCCTTGTTCTTTCTGAACCCATAATTTGATTGGCTAAGAGCTGGTTGGCTCCATGCTCTAACATTAGGTAAATTCACTCTTACCATGCTCTAATTGCTGAAAGCGGGTATTTTCCTTCTCCCTTATGAACTCTTAGGTCACTCGAGTCATGAATCGAACAAATTCTGTAAATTTGATTATTACAAATAGACCCAGATCGAAAATGACATTTTTTTAATTGTTTTTCTTCAAATAAAACGAGTTTGGAGAATTATTTCACTTCTAACGATGACAGGAATTACAATGGAGATAAACGTCTTGTTGGAAACCGGGCTTTGTGGCTCGGAGCTTATGTTCAACCGAGATGCGAAGCATCGAGGTTGAACATACGCTCTGAGCCGCACACCTCAGACCATGTTACCGTCAGTTTATCACTATAACGTATATGTTCCAACAGACACTACCCATATCCGAAAACCAACATCGTGAAACACGAGAGGCTTATTTACTAAACTTGTGATCATTAAAAGTTGCCTTGTTCAAGGCAACTTTTAACGATCACAGGTTTAGTTAATAAACCTCTCGTTTATCCATGATGGCACTGGATAAATAATCAATAAACCAGATAAACTCATTCCATCTTAGTTCAAATTGTAAGTCTGTTTGTAATTTAAACAACACTTCATCCGGGAACACCATCTGCTACACATGTGAAACATCCAGAAAAATGAAGCGGCTCGTTAGTCACTCCATTGATGAAGCAGTTATGAAACGGACAATGTCATTGCAAATATTTCGCGTTGTGACATCAGACGTTAACATTTGCTACTTCAGCCTTAAACATAGAATATACTAAGCGAGCTCTCGTCTAATCAGAGGAGGAGGATTTTAGTCTTATTAGAACATACTCTTTTTCATCGTGATAAAGTGGGCAGTAAAGGAAGAAATTAATTTCATCTTCTATTTCCATGGTACAAGTAGGGCACCACCTGTCCTGTCTCAGAATGGGGGGCCTTTTATACTTCCCCACTTCTATACCCAGACGGTGAGCACTGACACACAGTTATACAAAAGTGTTTTTAACTGCATTTTCCAAATTGAGATTCACATAGTTTTCAAACTTGAAAGACTGTTTGACAGTGTAGTAAAAGTTCAGTTTGAGAGAGTCTGAGATTTTACGCTTTTAGTTGAATATTTCCATATTCACTTCCTACCGGTAATATCTGTTACAGTGAAGCCCACTTAATTGTATATCTCGTAATTGAATAGCCCTGTTAATTAGTCCCCTACGGGAACCGTAAGGGGACTATAGGTTTGCACTCCATCCATCTGTCTGTCTGTGTGTCTGTCTGTCCGTCTGTCTGTCTGTCCATCTGTCTGTCTGTTTTTTATGTTACCACCTCTCCCTCCAACATGCTTTAAGCTTCACCTTTCATAATTAGTACATGGATAAATGGTTCTGAGGGGATGATGCACGCTCAAAATTTTTTTTTCAAAATCTAAGATGGCGGAATGGCGGCCATTTTTGTTGTGTTTTTTAAGCTTTTTTTTCTCTATTTTCATGTTACCACCCCTCCCACCAACATGGTTCAAGCTACACTTTGCATATTTGGCACATGGATAGAGGGTTAGGAGGGGATGATGCACGTTCAATATTTTTTTTTTAAAATCCAAGATGGCGGCATGGCGGCCATTTTTGTTGTGTTTTTTAAGCTTTTTTCTCTATTTTATGTTATCACCCCTCACTCCAACATGGTTCAAGCTACACTTTTTATATCTGGCACATGGATAGAGGGTTGTAATGGGATGTTGCACGTTCAATATTTTTTTTCAAAAATTCAGGATGGTGCCATGGCAACCATTTCTGTTGTGTTTTTTAAGCCTTTTTCTCTATTTTATGTTACCACTGCCCCCTCCAACATGGTTCAAGCTGCACTTTTCATATATGGTACATGGATAAAGGGGTTGTGAGGGGATTATGCACGCTCAATATTTTTTTTCAAAATCTAACATCTGTCTGTCTGTCCGTCTGTCTGTCTATCTGTCTGTTTTTATGTTACCACCTCTCCCTCTAATATGCTTCAAGCTACACCTTTCATATTTGGTACATGGATAAATGGTTCTGAGGGGATGATGCACAGTCAATATTTATTTTTCAAAATCCAAGATGGCAGAATGGCGGCCATTTTTGTTGTGTTTTTAAGCTTTTGCTCTATTTTTTGTTACCACCCCTCCCTCCAACATGGTTCAAGCTACGCCTTTCATATATGGTACATGGATAAAGGGTTGTGAGGGGATTATCCACGCTCAATATTTTTTTTCAAAATCCAAGATGCTTATGTACTCTAGTGTCTTCTGAGACAAAAACACCTTATGTCACAAAAACGCCGTAGGGGACTAATATCACCTCGGTAGTCAAACACTTGTTGAGTATAATTTCCAAACACCAAACCATTTACCATACTTTCAATACAAATTTGCCCTGTTAAATGCATATGGATTATAGAATAAACTCCTGTTAATTGAATTAAAAATCTTTCAATATGTTGTGGAAATATCCTGAAAATTACCAAATTATCCTTGTTTATAGACCAAATTGGCCTCAATACATCCATTACAGGCATTTAATCTATTATATCTTGTTTGACAGAGCTCCTTGAGCTCTGTCAAACATGATATAATAGAATAAATGCTCAATTTATCTCTAGAATACAGCAAAGTGGCAAATCCCTCTTAATTGAATAATCCTGTTAATTCAATAATTTTCACTGACAAAGAGGTTATTCAGTTAACAGGATTCTACTGTATTGGACACCACTCACATGTTTTAGTAAGCATAACTATCCCTGATAAATGATGTCCTTGTGGTAATGTGTTAATTACCTAAAATTACTATGTTTGCTTCTGTTTCTGTGAAACACATGGCTAATGGCTACTGTGCATCACATGTAATGCCTCCAGGTGTACCTGTAATTACCTCTCAGAATAATATGTTACATAATAAATAAAACCTGACTACAAACATTTACATTATAATGGCACAAACAATAAAATTACCAGGTTTACAGCACCATCCATCAAGTTGTGTGGAAACTCTTGATAGTCTGTGGATATGAGTCAACAGTTGTCTGTCATCACATCCTTCTGTTTACAGGATAATAATCTTCAAGCAGGGAACCATTCTTCATGTCTGCCTGTGTTGGATTGTGAATAAATTGTTAGAAGTCATTCATATGTGTTGCTTGTTTATAGGTGGGGAGAATTAAACCTTAACCCTTTACTCAATATCAAAATTTATGCTTTTAATTATTTTTTTCAGACTTTTCACAAAATTTCAAGAAAACCATATCATGTGACCTCTCATTGGAATGAGCTTGTTCCAGTTAGGTCACATGATATGGTTTGTTGAAAATTGTTTTAACTATTTATTTATTGGTGTTTAAGGTCACATACTTATGCACAATAGCTAATCGTGACCGTGACAGTTTTAAGGGTGGAGGAAGCCGGAGTACCCGGAGAGAACCACCAAGCATCGACGAGCACCTGCCAGCTCCTCAACATTCTAATTCTGTTTAAGCTCCCCTCTAGCAGGGTTACAGCAGTTGAAGACATGTGCACCATCGACGTGGAGTACGCCTTAGTACACGGTGTCATCGTGCCCCCATGTAGGCAACTGGGATAAAGTGTCTTGCCCAAGGACACAACGCGGGTTGTCCCAGACAGGGATCGAACTCGGGACCTCTAGCATAGAAGTCCAACAGTCTACCACTGAGCCACCACACTCCCAATTGTTTTAAATGGTAGTATGATGAATTATTTTTGGTCATCAAAATTTATTCATATATTTTTGCCTTGTTACAAGTTATGGGAGAGTATCAATTGGCACTCACCCATAAATTGTAACAAGACAAATCCTAACAGACTAAATAATTTCACTTCAAAGGTGATATGTAGAACATCCACTGAATATGAAGCCATTAAATTGTGGTACAGTGGAGCCCACTTAATTGGATATCTCTTAATTGTATATCCCTGTTAATTGAATATAATTTTCAAACACAAAACCATTTACCATATCTTCAGTACAAATTTGATCTGTTAATTGCATATGGGTTGTAGAGTAAACTCCTGTTAATTGTATATAAATTTTTGTAATATGTCGAAAAAATTACTGTGACCCGCACCAAATTCCCCTTATTTATCAACCTTTTTGGCCTCACTACATCCAATACAGGCATTTATTCTATTATATCTTGTTTGACAGAGCTCTATGAGCTCTGTCAAACAAGATATAATAGAATAAATGCTCAGTTTACCTCCAGAACACAGGAAACTGACCAAATCCCTGTTAATTGTATACTCCTGTTAATTGAATAATTTTCACTGGCAAAATGGATATTCAATTAAGAGGATTCTACTGTACCACCACTTCAGAATAAAGCCCAAATATGAGCTTACAGCTCTCTACCAGTTAAATAATTTTCTTCAACTGCACAATTTGTATAATATACGAGTGGATGCGGCTGATTCATTAAGTAAAGGATTGAACACTTGACTGTGCTGTGGTCACAAAAGTGTCCTCTTTCTTGATCAGGTAGCGATCAGATCATGACACAGTTTCTCCATTGACTCAAGTTTTCAGAAACAAAATTCTTTGAAATCAAGACATAATCAAGAAATACGAAAGAAAATAGACTCTGAAATTCAGTCTTCTCACATTTCTTGTTTGACAAGTGAGATTCAACAGCTTGGTTTGGAGGTAAGCAGATTGAGAATTTGGACCAGATCATGATCCGATCAAAATTCTTGATCAGCTGTTGTAATCATCAAGTGTACTTCCCCTACTGTATATGCAATACAGACAACTTTTTATATTTTTTCCTGAATGGCTAAAACATTTCTTTTTTTCTACAGAGTTTGCTTAGACCTACTGATAAGACTTTGGTACAAATGGAATTAATTAATTTACTGATAATTAATCAATTGATTAATTGATTGATTAATTGATTGATTAATTACCATAAACCTGGTAATAATCTTGTTAATTGAGTAATTAATTATGTTTAAGGTCACTTTTGCCAGGATGCACAAATTGAAAATTTAAGATAACCCCATGAAGATTATGCTAAAAAAAGTTTGCACATGACTTTTCAGCCAAGATAACCCTAATTCCATTTTGTCAGTGTTTTTTGCTCTACTGGAAGACTGCTGAATTATTTTTGAGCATCAAAATTTTGCTGATTTGTCTTTAATTTATTACAATTAACCCTTTACCCAACGAATCGGCCGCATCTGCCCACGTAATATGCAAATTCAGCAGTTGAAAAAATATTATTTTTCAAAAAATTTCAAGAAAACCATATCATGTGACCCCTCGTTGGAACGACGAGCTCGTTCCAACGAGGGGTCACATAATATGGTTTTGTTGAAATTTTTTTTAAAATTTCAAAAAATGATATTTAAAATAATAAATTTTGATATCGTCTGCAAAGCCACACAGATTTAAAAATTTCTTTTCAAAGATAATATAAAGCACACCTACAGAATATGAAGTCTTTAAATTATGGCACCTGAACTTCAGCAGAAAGACCCATTATGGGCTTCCAACACTCAACCATTTAATGATCACAAAAATAAAATGTCTCTTTAGCATTGTTCCGTTGATCTTACCTCCTTGACAACATTGTGATGTCTCCGCCACCTACCCCTTCACCCTTCATTGGCCAAGTATATTATTGGTCAGATGTATTTCTTGAGTCTTTCAAAATACTCCACCCATAAGGCAAGTGAATGCATCATCCCCAAAATTCTGAATGATCCCCAAATACTGACAAGCAACATATATTAACCCTTAAAAGGCCTGGAGATTTTTATATATTTTTTGCTACACTTTGACAGTCAACATCCCGTGACTTTGTAGTTGTTTTTAGGCAAGTCTGGGCTGCCTATACAGGCAGCCAAGACTTGTCTAAAACAACTTTCAGCGTATTTAAAATGTAATTTGTGAGTGAACCATGGTTATGCATGTTGGGGCACCTGTTCTGTTGCAGGGAAAGTGATCAAAGTCGGAATTAGCTCCTTATGGGTTAAACAAAAAAACAAAATAACTAAAACAAAAATAGAAAGTGAACAATCAACATTCAGAAAGGGTTCATGATGAATCTGTTTGCAAATCCAATTTGATCTGGGTGATTTTAGAGGATTAAGAAAAGGTGATCCTAGAAAATTTGTGATAATGTTTGGTGAAACTTAATGCAGGGTTGTCCCATATGTACGTCCCTGCTTTTGCATCTATGATGATATCATGATCATAACACAATCATAATGTCAAGTTTTGAAAATCATTCATACCTATCCTGCCAACTTTAGAGGACTTCTACCCAAGGCATCGGTTACTGGGTCCTATTTTACAGGTAAAGCAGAACTACCGCAGTAAACAACCACTGGTCGACTTCTTGAAGTAAAATTCCATGGGGCAATGCATAATTTCCCCACTTGGAAATGCTTACAGAACATGCTTCAATTTTAAAACTGCCTAAATTAAAAACTAAAGTGACATGAGCAAACAACTTTTATTAAAGCAGTTATGCAGTGGAACCCTGTTTATTAAATAGCCTTTCATCAGTGACAAATGTGCAGTAAACTGGATTATGAGATTAACAAAAATGTTGACACTTGAACATAATTTTGTGGTGAACTGAGTATTTATTCTATCACAAGCGGATCCTGTTAATTCAATAGCAATTCTGCCAGTGAAAAATCGCCAATTAACCAGAATATTCAATGGAACAAAATTTGATAATTCCAGTGATGAAATGAATATTTATTCTTTTATATCATGTTTGACAGAGCTCATGGAGATCTGTAAAACAAAATTTTATAAAACAGAACACATCACAGGTGGATTACGGGGGACAGGAATCAATAATGCAAGGTGGAGTTTTTGCAGTATTTCACACATGCCAAACATGCGTATGAAATACAGGAAAAACTGCTCCAAGGGGCATTTATTCCTGTCCCATGTTCCTACATGTTATCCAGATTCCATGCATGGTGTATCTAGGACATTTCCCAGTGTCTGTATTGTATTGGCCTTCAAACCAAAAGGTCCACGGTTTGATCCTTACCAGGGGTAAATACATTGTGTTCTTGGGCAAGGTACTTAATCCTGATTGCCCACATGGGGGCAAGGTTTTGCTGTGTACTAAGGTGTGCAGAACATTGATGGTGCACTTGTCTTCAGCCAGTGCTTACCCTGCTTGTGCAGAGTTAACCCTTTACCTAACATGAAAAGCAGACGACACTTGCAAAAAAAATTCTTGAATAATTAATTTTTTTCATTTTTTGTCTCAAAAACATAGGTTATGACCCCTTGTTGGAACGAGCTCGACGAGCACGATCCAACGAGGGGTCATAACCTATGTTTTTGAGACAAAAAATGAAAATATTTTGAAAATTAATTGGCGATTTTTGAGAATAGCGCTGGCCGGTTTTGGCCGTTACGTTGGGTAAAGGGTTAATACATTGGAGAGTCTGACAGCTGGTCACTGCTGCTTGGTTGGTTCTCTCCGGGTACTCTGGTTTCCTCCATCCATAAAACTGTCCCAACACCCTGGCTGTTGACAGTGTCGTTAAAACTAAACAAACAGGAGTTTTCTCTATAGCCTATATGCACTTGCTAGGTCAAATTTCTATTTAAGGTATGGTAAATGGTTTGGTGTTTGGAAGTTATATGCAGTTAACAGGCTTATTCAATTAAAATATATGTAATTAAGTGGGTCCCACTGTATGCCTGCTTTGACAACGCTAATGGAGCTTTATCAAACAAGATATGATAGATTAACTCAACCTGCTGAGTATTTTCAAAATATGTTTTATCAAATCTAGTCATGGCTGCAGTGAAGCAGCCATGACTAGATTTAATAAAAAATTCATCTAAATTTAACTCAAGAAATCAGTGGTCAAAACGTTCATTCAATTTACAAGAGGGAAATTTGATTAACCCTTTACCCAACACAGACGATATCAAAATTTATTATTTCGTTCCAAAGAGGGGTCACATGATATGGTTTTGTTGAAATTTTTCGAAAAATAATATTTTTTCAGCTGCTGAATTTGCATATTACGCTGACGGATGCAGGCGATTCATTGGGTAAAGGGTTAAAGGTGCCCAAATTATACTGATTTCAGTGGCAAGAGATATGTTCTGGGCAGGAATATCCACCTGCAGCATTCAAGGAGTTAAATGCTTTCAGTAGAACTGGTCTTGAGAGACCACTCTTTTTGCCAGGCAAAAGGGGTCTCTCAATACATGGTCTCTCATAACAGGTCCATTACAGAGTAAAAACAACCAAACGGTACAAGGTCACATTTATTTATTGGTGTTTAAGGTCACATATTTATGCACAATGGCTAATCATGACCACGACAGTTTTACGGGTGGAGGAAGCTGGAGTACCCGGAGAGAACCACCGAGCAACGACGAGCAGCTGCCAGCTCCCCAACATCGTAACTCCGAACTGCAGCACAGACAGGGTTAGATTGGTTGAAGACATGCGCACCATTGATGTGCAGTACGCCTTAGTACACGGCGTCATCGTGCCCCCACGCGGGCAATGGAGATGAAGTGTCTTGCCCAAGGACACAACGCGGTTGCCGCAGGTGGGATTCGAACCGAGGACCTCTCGGCTTGCAGCCTGCACCTCTACCTACTGAGCCACCGCGTTCCCGTACAAGGTCACAGCAGACTCTCACGACAGATGGTCTCTCACAACAATGGTCTCTCTAAGCAGGTTTTACTGTATTAGGTGAACTGAGACCAAATAGGTCAAGTATCATTGGGAATTCAGTGAATTCAAAATAATTTTTAAATAGATGAAAAGTTTTTTTTCCATTTAATTAACAGGCATTTACCATATATGAAATTGACAAGTTAATTTTGTACGGAACATACAGAAAATGGCTTAGTGTTTGGAAGTTTTATACAGTTAACAGGGTTATCCAGTTGGGAAATCAGTGCTGTAAATGAACAGATTTGACGGGTGCAGTTTTGAACTCCCGCGAAATCAGAGATGAGAGTAAATTGCACCCGTAAAATGTTAGTATATGAATTTTCGAGGGAATGCTGTCTCCAAACACCAGAAACCTTAACACTTTGAACCTGAGTGGCCACTTTTTCAACCAGGAACATGATACGTCATAATGCCATTAAATATGATGGTTGTTCAGTAAATGTGTGGGGTAGACCAATTAGTATTTTCAACGTGCAGCCCCGAGGTCTACCCCAAATAATGAATATGAACACTTCTAATTGCTGCCATTGAACTGGCATGGCAGATATCTCTAGTGTTCAAAGGGTTAAATGTATAAGGAATTGCTGAATTATGACGGTAATTTGCCACTGGCCACAGAGTGCTGCTTTCTCAAAACAACACACATTTATATGCCATCACAGTATATTAGTGCTCCACAATATTTTTCGACGAGTGCATTTTTTAGCTCCCATAAAATAGAAAACATGGAGCAATTGCTACATTGTATTAATTAACCAGTGTGATTCCAGTGGACCATCACATGAAAGTGATCTGAAAAATATTCCATTTTTAAAATTATAGTCTTCTATTTTTAGCATAACTGCTGATACAAAATCAAGGTCTATCGATCTTGGATCAGAACATCTATTGTTTGAGCAGCTATAGAATGTTCAGACAACACATGTTCCTGTGAAGTTTTTGAGAAAAAAAAACTTGAGTGCAACAGAGAGTTGTGATAAAGGTCTTCAAATAAAAGCCTGTTCTTGTTATTGCACAACAGGAATCGCTATTCTCTGTTAGCAAATAGATTATGCAAATAACATATGTTTTTCAAGATTGGATAAGCTGAGTAGTAATTTCTATCCTCAGACTTTTTCCAGAAGGTAGCAGCAAACTTGTCTGGCTGTCCATTGTTACCTCAAGAATCAAGCCTGTCTAGGATTTTTCTGGTGGGCTATATGGACTATATGGGTTCATGGGACTTTTTTCCAAAGTAATTGAGTCTACTTTTTCCAAATTACCAGCTTATGTTTCCCAATTCCTCAACTTGCTGTGAACATTAACTTTGGTAAAGGTGTAGAATTGGGGACTCGGCACTTTATGTAAAAAATGCCTGGCCTCAACTTTTCTGTATTTCATTCCATTCTTTATCCTGTTCCCAGCAAACAGTAATTATTACGGGTGCAAAAATACCATATTCATTACTTATTTTAACCCTTGTCATTCCACAAACTTAACCTACTGTGAAACAGAATCTCCATCTTGAAGTGGACTAAAATGGGAGACATCCAAATGGGTTAGGGTCAGTATAGTGAGGGAAATGGTTAACCCTTTACCTAACGTGAGAAGCAGACGACACTTGCCAAAAAATTCTTGAATAATTAATTTTTTTTCATTTTTTGTCTCAAAAACATAGGTTATGACCCCTCGTTGGAAAGAGCTCGACGAGCTCGTTCCAACGAGGAGTCATAACCTATGTTTTTGAGACAAAAAATGAAAATATTTTGAAAATTAATTGGCGATTTTTGAGAATAGCGCTGGCCGGTTTTGGCCGTTACGTTGGGTAAAGGGTTAAGCAGAGACCACCTAACCCTTGTCCAAATTGTACTGACCCTAGGATAATGATTCTTCCTAGTTTTGTCATGTTTTGCCATCTGACACCCACAGGAGGGCTTTAGAATGCCAGCAGATGAGGGTTTACAGTTGTAATACAACCTCTAAAAAGGTTATATAAAAATACACAAAGGTAAATCCCTGTTTTCCATTCACTAAATTTGTTGAAAACATGTTAAAAAAGTAGTAAGCAATGAAAAAGTTCTTTGAAATCTCCATATACTGCAACACTAAACCTTGTGGAAAATGAAAATCCGTTCCTCACTTATGTACGGAACGGAAATCGTTTACAAACTATTTTTAAATAGAAACCAAATTTCACTGGAATTTTCTACAAATTATGCACTGCAATTGCAATTTGGATCACTAGCGATAGCCAAAAAATCGTCCCCGAAGTTGCAATGTGTTCTGTGTGCCAGTTGCTGCATAGAACACATTGGAACTCAGGAGACGAAAGAATAACACAGGTTCCCCTCACAAATTTGGTTGGCAATAAAATGTGTTCTTTTTGTTGATAGCTGTCAAATGAATTGATGAGTGTCTTAATAATTGTTTTCATAAATCAGAAGGCATGTAATAAACACAGAATGACACGCGCATGTAAATGGGTTAATCGATATGGCACTTGTGCCATTGCGGAAGGCTAATACCCAAGGCCTGCGGCCTCTCGTTCTATCCTTCTGCACTGGCACTCATGCTATATCGATTAACCCATCGCGTGTCATTCGTGTATGTGGAGCACTGTTATTCTGGCTGTGATTTCTAGTTTAAGTCTTGTGTGCCTATGAAACAGTGGTACTTTCCTGGAGAAATTCTGGAGAACATCGTTCCCCTATCTTTTTATGAGTGGGGACACCATTTCCCTACAATTTTGAGACTGGAATGCTTCATCTTCTTAAATATCCAACAAAGCAAGCAGTAAATCGTCTTGCAGGCCTCACTAAACCCATTTTTGCCATGTGTAGCTTGTGCAGCCTCCACCCAGACAACAATGCCAACTTTTCTTGAAGAGTTTAGGGTACTATTTTCAAACATTTCCTTGAGGTGGATCCCCTACTCTAAGAGGATGGCCTCTCTCAGGCACTCCCCCAATGACACCCCCTTCATACTCAACGCACAGCTATGGCCATCGTAGAACAATCACCTACTCCTTAATTCCAAAAGGCATCAGAGACAGCCAAGACTTGACAAGAAAACACAGACTGTAATTTTATCATTGCCTGGAAAGCTTCCCCGTCCATGTAGAAGCACCTGTTCTGAGGTGTTAGAATTTGCGTAAGTTCGAATTAGGCCAAAACTGTTAAGCAGTCTTAGGGATAATCACCAAGGGAAGTAATTAATAGCAACTGAACAAGTAACATATCATAAATTGAAAATAATCTTTCAAAATCTCTACATGCAAATACCCAACCTGTCAAAGCCATTGACTGACACAAAGCTTCAATTTCTTTATGTCTGACCTAATGTGCAGTCCAGTTTCTAGGAAGGTCGACTTTTGCCTGTACTGAGTAATAATGCATTTGTACTTGACAGAAATATCTGCCAGCAGCAGACAAAGTTAACACACCCTTGCTTATGTGGGTGCATAGTAAGATGGTGTGATGAGCCATATCAGGGACTACTCTGTATTGCAGAAAGGGTTTAAGTTCTGTTCTGGTCAGGCATTTAGCTCACTGCACATTTAAAACTGCTGACAGATATGACCCTATCTTTCAAAAGTGACCCTGAAGCCCTTGGATAAGAATAAATAAATATTTGGGACAAGTTTAATGAGGATATGGGTCTACTAGACCTGTTGTCTATACAAAAAAAAATTGGTTTGTTATTCTTGTGGAATTGAGTTGTCAGCACTAAACATTAATTATATCCAACTTGCACTGAGGTTATGGCATGAATAATGGCTAGCATGTTCTCATTATTGTGCAGTTAGATATGTTGTACTCAATCAGACTGTAGATTATGCAAATAAAAGGCTTCTGAAGGCTTGATTAAGTCAAGTAACATTTCTGTACTTGGTAGTGCAATGGAAATTATGATGATATGATAGACAGCACTGGCAAAAATTTCCTGAATAATCCCAACCCTTTCAGTGCTTAAAGTCTTGGTTTTATCTTACAAGAACATATTTCCACCAATACAAATAAAAATGTCGGGACAAAATACAAATCTGTATAGAGGGTAGCAACCACACATGTGATCATTTGACTCACAAAGAGAACATTTTTACCCTCACTCAATTTGCAGTGCGTTATTAAACATGCCAAGGCCACCATTTTTGATAACAGTAATTAAATGATAAAATAAATCACCAGCTCAACAAAATACATTAGACAAGATCATTTTTACCATGATGAGATATTTTTATATAGGCTCACCATGCATTAAACATCAAAAATAAAACAAAGAATCACAGCTAATACACTGTTGTAAACTTCAGCGGTTATAGTACTAGTAGAACAATGAATTGGCATTATGCCATGCACAGTGCAGGAATGCATATATTGAATCATCCTAACTGACTCATTGATATATGCCCCAAGATGAGGTCTTGACTTCAGTACACCATCTCAGAAACCCACTTGGTGGTAAGTAATAACCTATATGTGTTTGGAAATTCATTGGGCAGGGGTCATACATGTGCTTGAAGTATGTGAAAGCATTGAACCCTCTGTATTCTGATGTCAAAATTTCGACATTTTAATCCACAAATTTTCCTCATAATGCAAGGAGTTTAACAAATTCAGTCTTGAAATGAGTTAGTTCCTAGGTGCATTATGAGAAAAAATTGTAGCTTAAAATTTTCATATTTAAACACCAATGATGCAAAGCACAGTGTGTAATCCAATCTCATAACCCTGTAGTATGAGAAGGAGGTTTCAGAACACGTTGATCGAATACAGACTATAAACAAGATTGAATTGGTTAAATTTCTAGTTGCATTATGGGAAAAATGTGCAGGTAAGTCCTCTAATGTGTGCAACATGACTCTAAGTAATTAATTTGACTTGACTTCATCCTTGTGGTGCAATCATAACGTAGCCATAGATGCTAGAAGTGAGCTTAAATACCATTAAATAACTAAATTGAATACTGTGGAACCCTGTTGATTGAACAACCACTTGGCTAGTGATAAATATTCAATTAGCAGGAGTTTCAATTGACAGGAATTGGTCATTTTCTTGTATTTTAATGGTAAACTGTGCATTTGTGCTATTTATCTCTCTACGAGCTCACTCTAAGAAGGTATAACAGATTAAATGTCTATATTTGATACATTAAGGCCAAATATATCTATCATTGTTAAATTTGTCCCAAAAATATGGTAAATGGTTTTGTGTTTGGAAGTTACATGTCATTAATAGGATTTTATTAAATTAATAGATTTATTTATTTATTGGAGTTTAACGTCACATTTGACAGCCTGGGTCACCTCGTGTCAGATAGTTTTACAGGTGAAGGAAGCCAGAGTACCCAGAGAAAACTACAGAGTAATGGCGAGCAACATGCAGACTCCCCAACATACTAACTCCACACAAGCAGAGATATCATTGTTTAAAGACAGGCGCATCATCGATGTGCAGTATGCCTTAGTACACAGTGCCACTGTGCCTCCACATGGGCAATCTGGATTAAGTGCCTTTTCCCAAGGACACAACACTGTTACCCCTACCGGGGTCGAACCATGAAGCTCTCAGTTTGAAGTTCAATGCCGTAACCACTGAGCCACCACACTTCCATTAAATTAATAGATGTCCAAATAATTGTCTGAATAATTGGGCTGCACTGTAATACATAGGTGAAAAGAATACTCTCTGTAATACTACTGTCATTGAAAGATAGCAGCAACTGAATGGCTTGTGATCCATATTCTCACCTGGTTTTTATTGGTTTCTGAAGTTTCACAATATATATGCAATTTGTTTCATTTCCTTTATGTAGATATAATAAACTATAGATTAAAGGTACAGTATACAAGACAGGATGTGCTAAAAATACATTTCTCCTCAGATATCCCTATTATTTATCATTCATATCAAAACTAAAATAAACAAAATCAATAATAATCTAGGCTGACTGCCTCCATTGAATTTTGAAAAAGGAAAACAGTGGAAAATAAATAGTTTATATTACATTCTATGCCTTCTGTGGGGAGACTTTAAATTTAACCCTTTACCAAATGCAGATGATATCAAAATTCATTATTTTAAATATCATTTTTTTAAATTTTTCGAAAGATTTCAACAAAACAATATCATGTGACCCCCTCATTGGAACGAGCTCAATGAGCTCGTTCCAATGAGGGGTTACATGATATGGTTTTGTTGAAATATTTTGAAAAATTTCATTTTTTCAGCTGCTCAATTTCCATATTACATGGGCAGATCCGGGCGATTCGTTAGGTAAAGGGTTAATCATTTTGTATCACTGAACTAAATATTTGAATTAGAATTACCCGCCTTGAAATGTTGCACTCGGAAATGATGCAATCTCTATAAATAGGCAGCGTTGGGAAATATATATTGTTTCAATGTTTTGAAACATTCTTTTGACAACTTGCATTATTGTTGGATATTCCAGATGACTTTTGGACCTAAAAAATACAATTGACTTTTGGGGTGTTTTTGTTGGAAATTCCCCCAAAATATGTGCATGTGACCAGTACATGCCTTCCTGTCAGATTTTATTTGTTGCATGACCCCCTGTTTTGGGGTCCGAAAAAGTTGTATGAAGGGCTATACTTGACAAAGATATTTGAATGCCAAAATTAAAGTGATGCGATCATATTTTTTTTCACCCGAACATTATAATTGTTGCCTATGGGAAAATATTTAGTTCTGTGATACCATTTAACAATAGTATATTAACTTAGTCACAGTTAAGGGTTGCTTTTGTGGCAGTTATACATACATCTAGTCCCCTGTCAGGACCTCAGGAAGTGGAACAGTGCTAGTTTACTGTGGTTTACAAGTTTTGTTTTACATGTAAAGTAGGACATGGTAACCAACACCCGAAGTAGAAGTCCCCTAAAGTGGGCAGCATAGGAATAATTAAATGATTGGCCAGATTTGACTTCATACCTATGTTGTGGTCATTGAAAGTGTCATTGAACCTCAATAAACAAACAAATGTCAATATATGAATAAATGTGTCAAGGCTTAACAGAATATTCCACTTCTGCTGATGATGATGAAAAGTTCAAGATAAAGCTTGGCTATAAGTAATGCCAAATCTGCTTGCTGTTTTACGCAACAAGTACTGGTCACAGGCCAAGATACAATTGAAAAACTGGATTTGACAACATTTTTTGATTAATTTTGTTCAGAATTAGTTGAAAAATTCAATTAAATATAATTTTATATATTCTTTTTGACGTGTGCCGGGTACCTATGATTACAGATCTGGTTGCATTGGTTTAAACCAAGTCCAAAGCCAGAATCTCAAAATTTCTGACATAGTTGGATGGGAGGTAATATTTTCCAACAGTATTCTCAGGTTGTTGACCATCAATATGATATCAAACCTGACTCAATATACTACTTGAAAACAAGAATAAACGAAACCAGCCCTAACCATTCATTTATTATTCTTATTTTAACCCTTTACCCAGCTAATCGGCCACATCCGCCTGCATAATATGAAAATTCAGCAGGAGAAAAAATAATATATTTAAAAAAATTTCAACAAAACCACATCATGTGACCCCTCTTTGGAACGAGCTCATTGAGCTTGTTCCAGTGAGGGGTCACATGATATGGTTTTGTTGCAATTTTTTTATTGTAAAAAATGATATTTAAAATGACCAAGTTTGATATCGTGTGCGCTGGGTAAAGGGTTAAAGAATTACTTTCTTTTGATGAATAATAATAATACACAAACGTTTTTCATGTATGTGACCATTTGATTGTCATATACTTATAACAAGCGCTTTCCATGGTTAACTCCTTTTTAATTAACGGCTTTCAGAGAAAATGCTGGCATTTGGGCAACAAAAAGTTTTTCCGACAAAAAATTTACTCTAAGCTGGAGGCCAATACTATAAAACTTTTACAATTGTATTTTCTGGAATTGTATTTTCTAGTTATGATTTTACATGAGTTGAAATGGATTTTTTGCATTTTGAAAGATCTGGCAATTTGCCAGAAGGCGAAAGATTCATTTTAGTCAGTTATATTAATAACAATAAAAATGGACTAAAAGTCATTTCTGTTCAAGCCAAGCGGTATAAGCATCTTAAGTATGTATATCCATTGGATCTCAGATTTACGTCTTTGATTGACAGTATTCGGTGTGTTCGGGTCGGAGTTAAGCACCTGTATAATGTGGAAACCCACATGTAGTGGTGTGTGATCATCTATCTGCATCTATAAATAGGAGGACAGGACCCAACGAACTTACCAGCCTCTGATGAAGCTCGAAACAGAACAAAATCGGTTAAGCAATATCACATGGTATTACTATCAATAAAGGTCCTCTTGCACTTTTTAGTGACTTTTTGTACTTTCAGTTATATTAATAGATAGAAAATACAATTCTAGAAAATACCATTGTAAAAGTTTTATAGTATTGGCTCCGACATGGGCCTGGGAACAGTCAATTTTTTTTGCTAACGTGATAGATTTGAGTACTAAATTGCCCTGTGCATACAATAGAAGATGCAGTAAAATATTAAAAATTGCAAAATAATGGCAAAGTTCATGTTAAAGCAGGCATAAAGAAACAGACACAATGATTGCATGAGAACAAAGTAAAGCGATAGACGACAGATGACTGTATGCAAACAAGTCATATGACTTGGTTGAATGACAGTGACTCTACAGAGGATATCTACGATGTGTGAATGAATATCAGGAATTATCTTATTCGTGTGGACCTGAAAGTATTATTTTCACTCGCGCTAGTGAATATCAGGAATTATCTCATTCGTGTGGACCCGAAAGTTTTCTTTTTAAGCGCGAGTGAAAAATAATATTTTCAGGTCCACACGAATGAGATAATTCCCAATATTCACTAAAACAGCATAGATTTTCTTTTTATTATATGCTATGTGACATTTTACTGCACAATATTAAGCCCAATTCGACTGCAAACAGTTTCAAGACAATAACAAAAAGTGGCTGATCGTTCCCTCAAGGCGACGTTCAGGGCGACATCATGCGCCGAAGCGTAACGTTATTTAGGAAGCTACTGAAAAAATTCATCGTGTGGACCAGAAAGTATTATTTTTATGTGTACCCATACTATGTATGGTACACATAATGCCGGTATCTGGGGTGGCCATCCGTCATTCATCCATCCTTTGTCTGTCCGTCTGTCCATCCATCTGTCCATCCATCCGGCGTCCGTATCCATTTCTTTGGCATTCGATAACTTGAAAAATATTGTTTGGATTGTCAAGTTACTTTATATTTGTGTTCAGGTTACTGATGTGCCAAGCTGTATAGTTTTTGGTGTAAATCTGATTATTTGATCCTGAGATATTAACTCTTTATCCTTCAAATTGAGAATTCTTCCAATCCCTTTGACATGAGATAACTCAAAAAATATCAATCCAATTGTCATGTTACTTTATACATATCTTCAGGTTACTGATGTTCCGAGCTGTTTAGTTTTTGGTGTAAATCTGTTATTTTGATCCTTAGATATTAACCCTTTATCCATCAAATTGAAAATTCCTCCAATCCCTTTGGCATTCGATAACTTGAAAAATATTGCTTGGATTGTCAAGTTACTTTATATTTGTGTTCAGGTTACTGATGTGCCGAGCTATATAGTTTTTGGTGTAAATCTGATAATTTAATCCTGAGATATTAACCCTTTATCCTTCAAATTGAAAATTCCTCCAATCCCTTTGGCATGAGATAACTCAATAAATATCAATCCGATTGTCATGTTACTTCATATATATGTGTTCTGGTTACTGATGTGCCGAGCTGTATAGTTTTGGGTGTAAATCTGATAATTTGATCCTGTGATATTAACCCTTTATCCTTCAAATTGAGAACTCCTCCAATCCATTTTTTTGGCATGTGATAACTCAATAAATATTAATCCGATTATCAGGTTACTATATATATGTATTCAGGTTACTGATGTGCTGTGCTGTGTAGTTTTTTATGTAGATTTAAGAATTTGATCTGGAGATATTAACCCTTTATCCATCAAACTGTATATACCCATACCATGTTTGGTGTACATAATGTCGGCATCCAGGGTGGCCCTCCGTCATAAAGCTTTCTACTAGCTGCACGTATGGGTACACATCTGACGATTTCATCGGCCTATTTTTCACTCGTGCAAGCGCTCGTGAAAAATAAAACTTTCAGGTCCACACTCCTGAGATAATTCCAGATACTGACTAAAATAGAGTACATTTTCTTTTTTATTATATGCTATGAGAGATTTTATTGCACAATATTCAGCCCAATTCGACCACAAATGTCTACGCATCAAAACAATAACTAAGATCAGCTGATCGTTCCTTCAAGGCGACGTGATGCGACGTAGAGTGACATTATTTAGGAAGCTACTGAGGGATATTTCCCGATATCCATCAAGTCTTTGGATATCGAGAAATGTCTTTTAGATAATTTGCGATAATTCACAGGCTAGCATATAATAAAAAATTTTAAATTGAAAAACTCTTGTTTTTTTTAATGATTGATGCATGTCAAATGTATATTGTCCCTTGAATGCAACAAGGTGCTGTCTGCAATGCTAAAAACATTGCAGATGGTGCTTTATTGCACTCAAGGGGCAATATTAGTGTTATGTTTTTCATAAGGGGTGCTCTGTCACATTTGCAGGGTTGAACCTTTTTTCCTCTTTGAAACAATACCTGTACCTGATGCAGATCATTAGGAAGCTCCCTGAGAGATTTTGTCAAGGCTATGCACTCATTTCCTGCTAATTCACAATGGGATTGCAATGATGGGATAGTAATGATAATAAGAGATGGGCAATATACTGAAAAACTAAAAACTAAACCGATACCTATATGGGTAAAGGGTGTCCCCAAATTAGGAGTTGGTTACCAACAGCTTGTTGTAACATTCTAAAATGAAGATATTTGTTAAGAAATACTTTTGCGCCGTGCAAAATAGGTCTTAGAAAGCCCTGTATTATATTCTATTTGTATTTAAATTGACTAATCATGTTGTTTCTCATATTTTGAGGACATTTTTGTCTTCAATCCGGTGCCCTCAACAATTAGACCAATCTAAAGCCCTGCAAACAAGCTAATGCATACAGTATGAGGGCTCTAAAGTGTCTTTTATCATTTTTCAACAGAACCCGATTGTTGCTTCCCGCACTTTGCCAGTTAATGTTCAAAATAGGTGAGAATTGATTTAAAGCTTTAAATTTGCAAAACTAACCAGCCGCTCTAAGCAATCTTGACAAATTTATCTTTTACAAATTGACAAAGATAGCTATGGTTGAAAAACAATTTTCTATTTGCATACTGAAGAAGTTGAAGAATGACAAATCAAGGTGGTTTGTGTAGTAAAAATGAGAGCAATGGAATTTATCTGACAAGTGCACGTTTAATATAATGACAGAGAATAATTTAAAGCTATTTTCCATGCCACTTTCCCTCTCTAGACTGAAGACTGTCGTTTTGTATCAATGAATTTATGCTTTTGTGCAAAATTGAGTTTTAATCTGTGACTCTACTTAAATTCACCCTCAAAGACACAATGTCAGCAGTAGCACAACTCTGAGTGGATCCTGGATGTTTAATTATGGTGTACCCAACCTGAATTATTGAAAGACCAGGGTCTCTGATGTTTTCTGGGAGCTGGAGGGGTATAGAATAGGAAAAGCTGCATTACAGGGTTCCTGCAGGGCCTTGGATTCAAGGAAAGGAAGGCCATGTATTTGACTAAGTCCCATTCAAGGTCTTGAAAACCATGGTAAATGAGCAAGGATGCCTTGAAAAGCCTTCAATAGTCACGGAAATAAAAATACTGACAAAATAAATTATCATAGCTAAATAGCTTTATATGCCATAGTTTGTGAAGGCGAAGTCATAACCAGGACTCTTTGGTCATTACATCCTTCCATCCACTTCTCTTCAAGGGAAGTGAGAGGAGGGTGTAATAACCAGATGGTAATAGGGCTGAAACGGTTGGCTCATTTTCGTAACCGACTAACCGAGAGCTATAACCGGATAATATCTGTTTATCCGTAGCCATTATTTCACCAAATATGGGATCAAAAGTATAGAAATTGGAAAGCAGTATTCTCAAACTATTCCAGAGTGTGTATACAAACGAACGTTGTCGAGTACTCGACAACGTTCGTTTGTATATATACTACGGAATAGTTTCTACGATTTCTCATTACTCACGGAAACTGCCAATCATTAACGAAGTCTTGAATGCCAAAGTTGATTATTTCTCAATATATACAATGTGGCTTCATGTAATCTATCACAAAGGAGAAGCGGCATATTTACTATGTTTTCAACGTGGAATGATGATCACTATCGATATTTCGGATAACCAGTTGACGGTTTTTCTAATCGGTTAGGTAGCTAACTGGTTTCAAACCGATTATCCGGTTAACCATTTCAGTACTAGATGGTACCAGTTACGATTAGTGAAGGCAGAGGCCTTGAAAATCCTTGCATTTGAACTATTGTAGAGCCTAAAAAATACTGAAAAATATTGAGAAATGGCCATGAATAGCCTTGAATTTTATCATCCTTGCCTGCAAGACCCCTGTCTTTACCAGAATACTCTTGTGTTCCTAATAAACATACATTATTAGTTATCCTTGTGTTTTCTAGTGTGTATTCGAATTTACATCGGTTTGGGAACTCATACACCCTGAGGCGAAGCCGAAGGGTGTATGAGTTCCCAAAGCAGTGTAAATTCCCATACACCCTGGAAAACACAAGGATAACAGATTTATTTCCAAGAATTTTGGTGTACTTAATACTTTAACCTACATGGTGGGCAAAAACTGACAGAAAATTTGTACTTTGCAAGTCTCTTAAATAAAACCAGACAAATATGGATGTCATTGGAACTGGCTCAATGAGCCACTTCCAATGACATCCATATCTGTAATATTTTATTGCACATAAATATTAAATTTCCTGTATTTTTATTTTTGTTCTAACATAACTGAGCTGAAGATATGAATTAATAATTAAAAATGGGTACTTTTTTTAGCCATGTAGCTTGCTCTTGTATATTCTTATTTTTACACCATGGTTAAACACGGTGTAAAAAAAATCCTCTGTGGATTGCAAGTTACATCGTACCTCTCAGCCAATGAAAATGCAGTATTTTGTTTCATTTGGAAATAAGTATGTTTATTAATTTTGGGGAATTTTTCCACCCTATATGCACCTTATTCGCGCATGTATGTTTATTAAAATTGCCCTTCCAGCAGGTGGAAGATCTTCAAATCAGTAAATCTTCACTAGATTGTGTGATATTCTTTTGTTTAGCACAGTATATTCATTGTTGTAATCATGACACCTCGTCCCCTGAGTTCCAATGTGTTCTATGTGCCAGAAGGCACATAGAACACATTGAAACTCAGGGGACGACCTATTAGTTTTCTTCAATAAAACTAACTGTGATACTGGAAACTGAGTTGGCTTTTAGATAAAATTAACTAGCATTACTCCCCCACCCCTCATTGGATTTCCACCCTGTACTATTATTTGAGCCTGTACTTTTATTTAATTTTGATAAATGTTCCACCCTGATCTTTTATTCCAACCTGCACTTTTATTTGGAACACAAGAGTATTTGGTGACAATACATGATGTACATGGTATTTTCATACCCAAACTCTTGAAGAGAATTGTGGGTATACTGGATTACATGCATCTGTCTGTCTGTGTGTCCATCTATCTGTGCATCTGTCCATCTGTGCATCCATCCATTCGTCCACCTATCCATCCACAGGGATATCTCAGCAGTGTGTGGATGGATTTCAGTGAAAGTTGGTATGAGGGATCTTTGCGACAGGCTGCTCCTGCAGATGTTATAAAAGAGTTGCCTGCATATTTTTCACGATTTTTTGGTCGTTAATTTGTTTTCAATTCATGTATGCTTCATTGCCCAGCACTGCATTGGGGTTTAATTGCCTTCAGCAATAGCTCTTGCTTTATCAATAGCGCTTGTTTTATAAGGGGTCTCTGGTGCATTGAGGATACTGGCTTTGACAGGTTTTTGGAACCCAAATTTGTCTATGAAAATAAATGTCAAGATTATAAGGCCTTTGTTAATTAATACTTTGTTTTATGTCATGCAATTATGCACATTTATTGTGGACATAATTTACCTGCACATTTTAAGTAATTATGGGTCATGACTAGGGGTTGAAAAGACTGGTATCGCAGTAATATGATGGCACTGAAAATCACTTTGTGTTACCATAAACTGATGAATAGTGTAATATTTCTGTACCACAGGTTTTTCAACAAAATGTACATTTGTACAATGACTAATTCCTCAGATATGCCCTTATAGAAAATCTCCTCTGTGTTTCAATGTTTATATGATTGTTTAGCAATGGTCACCACATTCATATCGCTAAACTGGTCAATAAATTGTCTATTAATGTACACAAATAAATAGCTTGGTTGTTGATAGTTCATATGGTCTGACTTAAAGTGTATGTTGAGGAGGATTTTCATGGTCTACAGTGAGGTTAGTTTTTCTACAGTACCACATATTAGTTTTTGTTATCAGATTTCAATAACATGGTAATGAAAGCATACCAGTTGAGCATACCTGAATATATTTGAATTTTCTACACTTGCATAACACACTTTTGATCAAATCGGTATTCATCACACTGTGACTTCCCTATGGTGGAAGTGCGTTGGCTCAGTGGTTACGGCAGTGGACTTCAAAGCGAAAGGACCTTCGTTTGATCCCCACTAGGGGTCACTGCACTTAATCCCAAGGCACTTAATCCCAATTGCCCATGTAGGAACATGGTGGTGCTGTGTACTAAGGCATACTGCACCTCGGTGGTGCACTTGCCTTCAACCAATGCTAACCCTGTATGTACAGAGTTAGTATATTGGGGAGTCAGAAAGTTGCTCGCCATTGCTCAGTGGTTCTCTCTGGTACTTCGGCTTTCTCCACCTGTAAAACTGCCTGAATCAAGGTGATCCTGGGTGTTGAAAATGTCATTAAAGCCCAATATAAAAAAAAAAAAAAAGTAACTTCTCCATGGGAACCCCAGGAAGTGGAACAGTGCATGTTTATCATTTTATTCTTATTCAGATACAGTTCCTTTGAAAATATGGTGGGGGGGGGGGGGGGAGGGTGGGGAGGGGGGTCACTTAATATCTGTTAGGCTTAAAAAAGTTAAAAATCTGTTTCTCAGGCCCTCCCGCATGGTCCTTTTGGCTGCCACATGCTCTCTTTTTATAACAAACACAAATCTAAAAAAATAAAAATTAAATTATTTATGTCTGATATTTTTCTCTTGTTAATAAGATTGATAAATTTGTCCCTTGAGTGCAACGAGGCTTTGCAATGCTTTAGCATTGCAAAGCCTTCCTGCAGTCAAGAGATGAAATACACCACCACCCATGCTATTCCATAGATTATGAGGCCTAAAACGTAAAACAAACCAAGAACATGAACTTTTTTGATGGCAATGAAATAATTACAAAAATAAAATAAAAAACCGCCCGTCCACATGCAATTTTACAAAAAATGGCCTGAGAAACAGAAGATCTACTTTGAGGGGCCTTACCTGTTATAATTGATATCTGTTAAATGAAGAACCTTGTTAATTGAATATAACTTCAAAACACAAAACCGTTTATCATATCTTCAGTAAAAATTTGACCTTTTGATTGCATTTAGGTTATAGAATGAACTCCTGTGGATTGAATAAATTTTCTTGTAATATTTTGAGAACTTACCCTGCTAATCACAAAATTTCCGTTGTTTATTGACAGACCTAGCTGGCCTCAGTACTTTCAATACATGCATATAATCTATTATATCTGCGCTCTGTCAAACAAGATATAATAGAATAAATGCTTCTTTTATCTCTAGAATACAGGAAAGTCACCAAATCTCTGTTTATTGAATACTTCTGTTAATTGAATAATTCTCACTGCCAAAATGATTATTCAGTTAACACAATGTCACTGTACCAGTATTTGAAATGTTTTCTGTTATTCATATCAAAGTACAGTGGAGCCCACTTAATTGGATATCTCTTAATTGTATATCCCTGTTAATTGAATATAATTTTCAAACACAAAACCATTTACCATACCTTCAGTACAAATTTGATCTGTTAATTGCATATGGGTTGTAGAGTAAACTCCTGTTAATCGTATATAGATTTTTGTAATATGTCGAAAAAATTACTGTGACACGCACCAAATTCTCCTTATTTATCAACCATTTTGGCCTCATACATCCAATACAGACATTTATTCTATTATATCTTGTTTGACAGAGCTCTAAGTGCTCTGTCAAACAAGATGTAATAGAATAAATGCTCAGTTTACCTCCAGAAAACAGGAAACTGACCAAATCCCTGTTAATTGTATACTCCTGTTAATTGATTACTTTTCACTGGCAAAATGGATATTCAATTAAGAGGATTCTACTGTACTGTTGGTTTCTTATGAGATGGGTTACTGATGATAATTGAAAGATTGCATCAGACGAAAGCTAAATATCTACATGAATTAATGAATAATTTTGTTCCAATTTCTTTATCAGTTTGAAATGCAGAGGGCTCTAAATTAATGGTCGAAGTGAGAAAATGAACATTCAAACAATATAGAAGGAACACCAAAAGTCAGCCAACAGCAATCAAGAAAGCTCGTTTATGATGACTGGCGCTATTGATGAAAGCCAAATGGATTTATTGATACTGTTTCCAGTGAATAGAAATGATATCTTTATGAATTATTCAGAAACTTTCAATAACTGTCAAACCTTTAAAAGTAAACACATTAAAAACGGTTCAATATATCCCTCAAAGTGTCAGTGCGTTGAGGTTCCAACTATAGCAAACACATCAATAAGATGGATGAAATAAGAAGTCTTTTCATTGCCGTTGGCCGATAGGATCAGCAATCTGCATACGTTAACTCAATTGATTTAACCATTCCACTTGTAAAGTACTTTCCACCTTGTCCAATACTGGTTAAAACAGTAATTCTGTTAACTGAATGTCATGTTCAACTATTTATTTATTTATTTATTGGTGTTTTAAGGTCACATATTTCTGCACAATGGCTAACCATGACCGTGACAGTTTTACGGGTGGAAGAAGCCGGAGTACCCAGAGAGAACCACCGAGCAACGGCGAGCAACTGTCAGCTCTCCAACATACCAACTCCACACAAGCAGGGTTAGCATTGGTTGAAGACAGGTGCACCATCGACGTGCAGTACGCCTTAGTACACAGCGTCACCGTGCCCCCACGTGGGCAATGGGAGTGAAGTGTCTTGCCCAAGGACACAACGCGGCTGCCGCAGGTGGGATTCGAACCGAGGACCTCTCGGCTTGCAGTCTGCACGTCTACCAACTGAGCCACCGCGCCCCCTCATGTTCAACTGAATATGTTCAAACACCAAACCATTTACATACATTTACTTTAAATTTCACCTGTTAATTGCTTATGGATGATAGTATAAAAGAGTAAATCACTGTCAATTGAATAAACAATATATTGAACTATTACAATGCTGTCTGTCACAAAAAAAACCCTTGTATGCTCCACTGATACAGGCCAGGTATTTTCAGGAGAACGATTTATTCGCTCTCCTACTGCTCACCTTAAAAAAATTAACTCTCTGCACTCTGATGTCAAAATGGCAAAGTATTCAACAGCAAATATTTCCCATAATGCAGTTTGATATTTAACCAAATATATCTTGTTTGACAGAGCTCATCGAGCTCTGTCAAACAAGATATAATTGGTTAAATTCATAGTTAAAGGAGAGAAAAACAGAGTGATGGGAGACAGTTCTATTACTCTTCCAGAGTGCTAGGGGTTAAGGAGGGTAAAAATTGCACCTCCTGGCCTTAGAAAAAAATGATTACCATAACAATCTATTCCTAAAATCTCTGTTATGTTAGTGTTCTCTGTAAGATGACCACACTGTCCCTCCCACACCTATGGGCCTTGCAGAGGCTCGGAGGTGTGAGAGGGGCAGTGTAGCCATCTTACACAGAGACTACCTTGTTAGCAGAACCACATAAAATGTTCAAAGCCCACTAGGCTGAATTCATTATTACTCAATATTAGTAAAATTTCATTTTGCCATTTTTAGCTTTTGTAAGCTTGAGGAGAGCTAATCGCTCCCCTAGGCCATACGAGGGGAGCGATTTTTAGCCCTCCTGCATTTTTAAGAATGCCAGACCTGCTGATACCAGCTCCCGCACACCTTAAAGGATGGAAAAGTAGTAAATTACAAATCAAGGGAGATAATGAGGTTTCCAAGAAGTAAATGACACTTTTTCATTCCACATCACCTCTTTGTCCCTCCTGCATGCACACCTTAACCCTCATGACACTCTGTGGACTGAGCTGAGTAGACCTGCCAAGTTTGGTGATGTTTCGATGGATGGTCAAGGACAGAGGAAAGAAACATACAAACAAACTTTTTTAAAATTATAGTAAGATTATTGCCCTCAAAACTTCTGTTATACTTATTGTAAGTCTTCAATTAAAACAACTGGATTGACAACACTTGCAAAACAGTCTACAGGCCGTATGTATGAAGGGATTTCATTGTAACTTGATAGGATGACTCGTTTTGGAATAATTTCACTGTAAATTGGTAACTTTCGTTGATATACGTTAACTTTGAAGGTCACGTACATTAACTGTGAGGGCCACATTAACCCACACCTCAATTCTTTAGTACAATCTACACCTCATATTATTTTTATTGAAAACATAGCATACAGGGAACAGATATTAACATATTCCCAATTATCACAATTCTTGTCTTATTTCATAATCCTTTCATAAACATTGAACATTATCCTTTTCATGAAACATAACACACAGACAAGTTAATTACAGTGTCATTGACACTTTTATTTGTGGTCCCAGGAATTATTATGGAGCTTGAGTAAAATCAACAAGTTGTTGGTCATGCTGATGGATTCTCAGTTTCAGCGCTGTCCAAATTTGCTGGGATGAACACTGGTCAACAGAATATTTTTATTCTTGCAAAGTTGAAGTGAGATCATAGAGCTTCTGTAAAGGACCATAAAACACGTTTTGGAAGTAATTATTTGAAAATTTGATTTATTAGGAAATAATAATGCAGTATTTTCAGCATGTCACATTAGGTAGGAACTAAAAATTAATCTCTTTTATCATATTTGACGGAACTACATCAGATATAGCAGATTAAAAAAAAAATTCTTCCATATTTTCAGTATTTTGACATGGGTGTGAGGAGATAACCAGTCCTGGACATCAACCCGCACCCCAACCTTGTCAAAGTACCACAGACATTCATAAGATACTTGGAGCTATTGTTTGAACTTGTTTTGGTTGGATAACAATGCAAATAAAACTATGTTTTTTGATTGGGTGAAGGGGGAGATATCCATGCCTGGACATCTTGCCCCACCTCAGTTTGCTTGTCCAAAACAGTCCAAAAATTGCTGGAATGGTTCTAAGATTGTCTGTTTCTAATCAGCTGATTGCTATTTAATGGTTTAGCATTGAATGAAAACTTTTTTCCTTCCATGTTTTCTATATTTCTGACATGGGTGGGTGAAAACATAAATAAAACTTATTTATTTTGTTCCAAAGGGTTGTTGTTTTTCTCTAATTTAACTGGTTGAGTGCTAGAGCCACTATCAGGGCTTTCACAAAAACAAGGGTACCAGAGCAAAATCAACATTTTTCTTGCTCATGTTTCCTATTCAGTCGAATGCAAATAACATTTTGTTTATATAAGTTTGTTTTATTACAGTTTATTGGAGAGTGCCCACAAGCGAAACAAATTTTGAATTACAAATTCAGACCACCAAAAATAATCTAGCCCTCAACCAGTTAATGATTTATTCATTTATTTATTGGGATTTGAGGACACATACTTATGCACAATGGCTAATCATGACCGTGACAGTTTTACCAGTGGAGGAAGCCGGAGTACCCGGAGAGAACCACCGAGCAATGAGGAGCAGCTGCCAGCTCCCCAACATCGTAACTCTGCACTGCTGTACAGGCAGGGTTAGATTGGTTGAAGACATGCGCACCATCGGCGTGCAGGATGCCTTAGTACATGGCATCTTCAAGCCCCCATGCAGACAATCAGGGTTAAGTGCCTTGCCCAAGGACACGACATGGGAGTCCGAATCGATCAGTCAGACAGTCACCCATCTGTGGACTAACCAGGCTCGACGTTGCTTAACTTTGGTGATCTGACGAGAACCGGTTAACCAGTTATTGGTATTCAGTAAATAAATGTTTAAATCTGTATATATATAATTATATCTATGTACAGAGTCGGGGAAGATATCCTAAGATATCTTCCACCGAGGAAGGGAGGTATCCAGGGGGGGAAGATATCTGGAGAAGGGGAGGGAGGTGGGGGGGTATCGTGGCACACAAGTACTCAATTACTGTCATGATGTGGAATTGACCAGATTGTGGTAAATTGAAAATTCCTGTTAACGGTAAAAATGTCTGGCAAGTAGCTACTCAAATTGGTCGGGTTCCATTGTACATCATTTTATACTATGCCATCAGTGCTTAACATAAGTTATCATATAGGTCTAAATCTGAAGAATAACTGAATGTTTTCTCAAGCATTTGTGTAGTTCGTCTGGTTCAGGTAAACTTGGAGTGTGATCAATAATTTATCTTGCTTATAATTGACTCAGAAAGGTAGAAATCCAATGGAAGATCCTTAGCAATGGAAGGTAATTTATTGCCCAGGTGACATTTACAGAATTTGGTTTACTAAACACTAAATCTTTGTCTTTGAATGACTGGCAGCTTAAGGTTTCCAAGATAGATATTTTAACCCTTCACATTACCTAATTCCAGAGAACAGAAGCCAGGTATCATTCTGGGTGTCAACAAGGGGTGAATATGGGCCACATTCCCAATGATGTTTGGCCCTGTATTTTCCCAATTGCTAACATTGAAATTCCCAATTCGTTTCAGGCATCTATTGTTTTATTTTTTTTTAATTTATTGGGGGTGAACAATACTTTCGACTGTCAGGGTCACCTCATCTCAGACGGTTTTATGGGTGGAGGAAGATGAAGTACCTGGAGAGAACTACCAAGCAATGGCAACTGCCAGACTCCCCAAGTACTAACTCCACACACACAAGCAGGGTTAGCATTGGTTGAAGACAAGTGCACCATCGATATTCAGTATGCCTTAGTACAGAGTGTCACCATGCCCCACATGGTCAATCAGGGCTACACAGCCTCTCCCACACCTCTGGACCTCGGGATGGCCCAGAGGTGTGGAAGGAGCAGTGTGGCCATCTTAACTGGTAGAGTGCTAAATTATTTTTGGTCATCAAAAATTGTTCACAAGTTTTTGCCTTATTACAATTGATGGGAGAGTGCCTGTAGGCACTCTCCCATCAATTGTAAGAAGGCCAGACCATACAGACTACATGATTTCATTTTAAAGATAATATGAAGTAATTCCTCAAAATATGAAGCCTTTAAGTTGCAGTACATGTACTTCAGGACAAAGCCCAAATATGGGCTTCCAGCACTCTACCAGTTAAAGAGGCCACTGACACAGCAGAGATATGAAAAGATGTGGGTTTTAGGAAAAGTCTGTTATGGTAATTATTATTTTCTAAGGCCAGGAGGGCTATATTTTGCCTTCCTTAATTTTTTTGCTCTCCTGAAAATGCCAGGCCTGAAGTGCCTTGCTTGGGGACACCATGCAGTTACCCTTGCAGAATCAGACCATAACGATTTCGGTTTGAAGTCCTAATGCCGAACCACCGAACCACTGCACTCCCATTTCAGGTATCAACTAAGTGATTAACCCTTGAGGGTCTGGATAAATTTTGAAAAAACCCTTAACCAGTACTAGTAGAGTGCTGGAAGCCCATATTTGGGCTTTATTCTGAAGTACATGTACCACAACTCAGGGCCTTCATATTCTGTGGATGAGCTTCATATTATCCTTGAAGTGACAATACCTAGCCTGTATGTAAGTGCCTTGTTACAATTTATGGGAAAGTGCCTAAGACTAAAGGCATTCTCATACATTGTAACAAGGCCAAGACATGAGAACAAAAGTTGACAACTAAAAATAACTTAGCATTCTACCAGTTGTGATATGACTCCCAACTGGGGTATCTGTGCTGAGTCCTTGAGTGAGGCACTTAATCCAAACTGCCCACTTAAGGGCATGTTGGCACTGTGTACTAAGATGTACTGCACGTCGATGGTGCACTTCATCTAATGCTAACCCTGCTTGTGTGGAGCTGGTATGAGGAATTACTTTGTGGTTCTCTCCAGGTACTCTTGCTTTCTCCACCTGTAAAACTGTCTAACACAAGTGTCTCTGGCTGGCGAAAGTGTCATTAACCCTTTACCCAACGCAGACGATATCAAAATTTATTATTTTAAATATCATTTTTTGAAATTTTTCAAAAAATTTCAACAAAACCATATCATGTGACCCCTCGTTGGAACGAGCTCGACGAGCTCGTTCCAATGAGGGGTCACATGATATGGTTTTGTTGAAATTTTTTGAAAAATAATATTTTTTCAACTGCTGAATTTACATATTACGTGGATGTGGCCGATTCGTTGGGTAAAGGGTTAAACTATTGTAGAATGACAAACATTTTGTGCTATAGCAGTTGTTTATCGTCAAAGCTTGGCTGCCTACATGGGCAGCTAAGACTTGACTAGAAAACACTGCTTTGGTACTGTTGCCTGCTGAGTCAACTGGTTGAGGACTATATTATTTTTAGTGGTCTGTAGTTATTCATCAAAATTAGTTTCATGACAAATTATTGGAGAATGCCCACAGGCACTCTCCAATAATTTGAAATAAAATAAATTTATATAAACAAAATATTATTTGTGTTTGACTGTATATGAAACATGAGCAAGGAAAATGTTGGCTTTTGCTCTGGTACCATCATTTTTTTGAAAGTCCTGGTAGCACTCAACCAGTTAAAACTGCTTAAAAGTCTGCTGACTGGACATCTGTTTTAATACAGTAAACTTTGCGAAATATGAATTAGGCCTTTATTGGTTGGATTTATTGGAATTTACTGCAAAAATGGCCACCATTTTGCAGATAAAGGAATAATCATATACCTTGATTTCAATTGATAAAAACAAATTCTTCCTGCAGAATGTCGCTGTATGGAAAAACTAGAACCTTTTCATAACTTTCCAGAGCCGATAGGATAATAGCCATTTTGTCCTGAATGGTGGTTGTTTTTCTTGTTGCATTGGCACCAGGCCCATTTCCAATATTTTTTTTTGTTGAAAAATCCCTGGAAGCTGACTACACACCTGCTTAACCATATGCTTAATGGGACAATCAGCCGCTAAATTGAAAAAATATTGACTCTCATATTTTGTTGGTATGTGAAAGAGCATGTTAAAAAACCTTTGTGTGCAAAGTGTTGGGTGTCAAAAGCAACATGAAATTACTTATAAAACTTTCATGCAGACGAATTTGCTGAAGATAGAACATTGCATAGAGAGTAATCAATTTGTTTTGAGCGTTACAGTAAATAATTCATCGAGAGATGGGACGTGAGTAAATCACGAGGGCGTAGCCCGAGTGATTTACGAAACAGTCCCGTCTCAAGATGAATTATTTACCATAAAGTTCAAAACAAATTGATTACTCTGTTTATTACATGACATTTGGAATAAAGAGGTCTTTTACTATAATAATTCAACCTAAACTATTCGTCCCCTGAGTTCCAATGTGTTCTATGTGCCAGTAGGCACATTGGAACTCAGGGGAGGTATTGTCAGATATAATCCAATTTAGTGTAAACACGGAAACATTTCTAAAATTAGCAGGAAGGAAATACGAAATAGTCCTGTCTCGAGACAAATTATATACCGTAACTTGCTGTAAGAATGGGTCACTCTCTTTAGTAAATGATATTTTAGACCAAAATGTCTTTCATTAAAAATAATTCAACACAAAATATTCGCAAATGCAACTCTGAAATACTTCTGAAATTAGCGTGTATGAATACATCACTTTCTGTGTCAAATCTTCGATTGGAAATGGCCCAGTTTTATTTTTGTGACTTTCGTTCGATATTTTACTATTTTATGTGGCGTTCCAGTCGCATTTGGGGAATGGCATTCAGCCATAAGATAAAACATTTCTATTTGGATTTTGTCAACTGTGCTAACGAACCTGTTCATAGAGGAAAGAAAAAGATATAAACCATGGTTCCCTCTCAAAATTCTTGAATTTCGGCCCCTTCCTTCAGAAGTGCTTGAATTTGTTTCTATCCTTGAAAATTACTCGATTTTCCACTACCGTCCTTGAAAAGTATTTGAATTCAGCTGCCCTGTAACCTTTGAGACAAGATGTTTTATGATATCCCACCTCAGTCTGCCATGTAGATTCTAGACCATTGCAATTTTTGCCCCACTCTTGAAGAGAGGGTTGGGGTGGGGGTAGACTGAATTACATGCATCCATCCATCTATCCATCTGTGCATCCTATCCATTCATCTGTGCATTCATCTGTCCATCTGTAGTGATATCTCTGCAATAATTGGATGATTGTAAGCACAATTTGGTACGAGGGATCCTTGTGACAAACCACTCCTGCACATGTTATAAAAAAATTGCCCATTTATTTTTCATCAGAGTTACGGTCCTTACCTTACTTATGATTTGTCGGTCCAGCACTGCAGTGGGGCTATAATTGCCTTCAGCAATAGCTCTTGTTACTATTATTTCACTATGAGAATTGAGTTATGCTAATGGTGCAGTATGACAGGGACAAAAGTGCACTTCCTCAGCAAAATAGTGCACAATACAGTCACAGGACTTCTAGTTTCAACTGTAGGTGAATGTCCATGGACTTACCCAGAAAAGAAGAACTTTCCATGCCAATTGAGCACCCTTAGTACATTTGAAGGTTGATCAAGTAAAGTAAAATGACACATTTATTTATTTTTTCTCTTTCATTTTGTCTACTTCTGATCTCACCTGTATGTGTAGTTTAAACAATCGCGTATATTGCTGGCTTAGGGGCTGAGCCTTTTAGTCACCTTGTTCTATCTATGACACTAGCATAAAAAATGCCTTCCTCAAATTTTCTTTGGGACGAGCTGTCCGTGCCTTTCAGTTGCGCTTGTTTATGTAAGTAAATGCATGCCATTATATAGTACTGAGCATACACACCCTGAATGCCCACTTGTTGGATTTGAGCTGGTGGTATGCTTGTACAAGTACCGAGGTTTAACCAGACTCACTGGCCCACTAGGGCTCATGTCCCTTAGGCTGCAATATACATGCTATATAACTGATCAATGCCATCTTCTTTACGAAAAGAGCTTTTGAATGTAGGAGACAACACATATAAGCCTAAGGCTTTCTGTTGAATTCTGGTCTACTTACCAACTCGATTATCACCATTGCTGTTATACCGCATACTACTCTTGAGTTCCAAATAAACATACCCGTATATTTATTAATTTTTGGAATATTCACCACCCTGTATGAAGTTTATTTGGGCCTGTATGTGTATTAAAAATACCATCAGTGTCAAGTGAATGTCTCATATCGGAGACATACTATGGGTACTTTAGTCTGTTTTAGACTCCTAACTCACACAGGACTGTTACCTGGGCTTAAAAGCCCAGGTAACAGTCCTGTATGGGTTAGGGTTATTACAGAAATGACAGTAACTCGATCATGATTTTCCACCCTGTACTTTTATTCTGCCCTGTACTTCTATTTTATTCCTCTGATTTTCCACCCTGTACTTTTATTCTGCCCTATACTTTTATTTGGAACTCAAGAGTACTAGCTGAATGTTTTTATTGTTCTATTATTCTGTTATGTAATGTATACATATAACATAATCTTGAATAAATATTGTTTAAACTAAAATGACCTAAGAAATAACAGGGTGAGAGTACATGAACCAGTTTTAGGGTTTTCAGACATGAATACATATAAGTTGACATTTTTAAGGAAAAGTGGGGAGATGAGACCCCCCCCCCCCCCCCCCCCCACACCTCATCCCATCCCCCATGGAAAAACAGCTGAGTTTATTGTAATACTCAGAATGCCTGCTTTATGTCACGAGTGTAGAGAGTGTAAGTTTTTTTTTGCTATTATAAATAGATGGAAATGCAAAGTGGTGCAATTCCAGTGGAAGATAGAACCTTATGGTTCTCATACCACGAATTGTTAACAAATGTATACTGAAGGCAAAAATTTTCATGTTATATGTCTGAAATTTCGTGATGTTGGCAAATGAAGGCTTTGTCACGATATTTCTATTTCTTTAAAGCAAATGCTAGACGAACAGAATGATTGTCCCCAATTAGTACAGGTCAGCTTCTTCTAGTGGTTACTTTCTTCATTGTGATGGAAAATCTACCAACCCATCAGCAGCCATATTTAGTCCCAAGAATTAGAATACAAGCTGCAATGTCTCATGTGGCAGAGCTCCCAGACTGAAAAACAAATCTCATCAAATGTTTATTTCAGTTTTTTGCTTCACCCAGACACAATTAATGGGCACACAAAACCCTGATCTTCATGTAATATAATTGTTTGTCTGGAGCTGGACTGGATGATTGTTGCATATCATGTAAGAAGGAGAAATATAATGATGACTTGTCTGTTCTTTTCTGACAGTTGAAGAATGAATTATGACCACTCAGTAGCATCCTGTGTTGGTGGTGCATAGGTACTTACTGTCTGGACAAGATGTAAAATATACAATCTGGGGAGGCCTAGGTTATCACTAAATAGGGTGGCTACCATTTGCTTGTTTCATGATATGATATGTATCACATTTTAGTCTCCATGATATGTGATATGTATCATGATACAGATGATATCTCACTGCATGCAACTACAACTTTCTTATCAACCTACCTACAATTGTTTACTACAGGCTTGCACTACAGTGGAAGTCCCTAACTCAGAAAATATACTCTCTATTTTGGTCTTTCCCAAGCAGTTTGGGAAAGAAAAGTGGTGCAAAAGCACCAAGAAAAAATAAGCCAAAACTGGGTCAAGTGCAACCGGTGCAGACCCAGTAGGGGATGCTCTCTTCCAAGTACAACTCCACGACTTCTGTTGCCAGTGCGCATATGTGTCACTAATGACTCATTCTTTTTTTCGTCTGCCATGTGACGAGACGTTCTTCTCAGCACTAGTGTCAGTGTTCATCCTGCTCGTTGATTGTGTGTCTCCTGCATCAAGTTGGATCCAAGTATCCTTTTCTTATCAGGAACTGTTTTTTATTTATATTCTCTATACAATTATTCTCCATAATGTATTATATTTTCTTTATCCGAGTTGCGCGCGATTTTTGTGAGCCATGCGGTTTCGGACTTTAATATGTCACAATTATAGTAAATGTTAAAATTGTTCATTTTGTTAATTGTGTTAGAGTTAGGTGTCAGCGGGATACCTTTTTTACAGATTCTCGTCTCTCCTTTGAGAGTGGTCCTTCGGTTGTTTGGTTCCCGGTTGACCGTCTGGGGTCTATTGTTCTGTCACCTTTCTCTCTTCTTTGGGGGTGTTCTGTTTTCTTCTGAATTCACCTTCTCTGCTTCTCTCACTTCTATCATGCCCAGGACTATTCCTTGTGGGCATTGTTTGCTTCCTAAGCATGTGGACGATTCGCATGCTTCATGCTCCTCTTGCAATGGGTGTTCGGCCGATCGACCCTGTGGTCTCTGTGGATTGTGGTCATCCACTTTCTGGGCATCCGTGAACCGTGTTGTGCGTTCTCATGGCCTTACCTCCCGCACCCGCAGGAAAGGGGAACATGGTCATTGGGGGGTTCCCCGACCGACCATGTCTGGTGAAAGTTATTCCTCCTCCATGGGGGATGTGCAGTCTATTCCTGTAGTGGATACTGCGGGAGCCGTTGAGTTGTCTGGTGAAGAGGTGCCTGGTTCCGGGACTGCGGTCCCCCTCCAGTCGATATCTGAGGCTGTCACTATGGTTGTGACTCCTCTTTCAGAGCCGACCAGGGGTGCTCTCTCCACAATTCCACCAACCTCAACGACTCCTGACGTATCTGTTATTACTGATGGTCCGTCTGCTACGTCTTCGGTTTCAGCCAGCCTCGGCTTATCCCTGCAAGGGACTGCAGGGATGTCTGGTACTGTGGACGTGGGATATCGGCCTCAGCCTTCCCTGGCTTCAACTCAGCGAAGTTGGAAGGGGCTGCTGGCCGAACCCTCTACAGTGGTCTCTGAGCCGTCGAGCACCACAGTTTTGTCATTGGATTCGGATGTTCATAGTGGGGACACTATGAACTCCATGGCATTTCCGTCCTCTCATTCTGGTCACACAGCCAGTTTTGAGGGACCAATGTCTTCTATGCAGCCTGGACCTTCTGCCCCACAGAGGTCTGCGGCGACTCTCCTGAGTTCCTGCTATGTTGATCCTCGGGGCGTGTCATACCCCTACACATGTCTGCCTTCAGATGTTTCGGCTGCCGCCCGTCACCCCACTTTGGGTGTTTTGGAGGATTGTGACCCTTCGCTGGTTAAGAGGGTCAGAGGTGAAGCCACTTTGCCGGTTCGTCCCCATGTCGAACGGCCGGTACGGGCAGTGAGCTTAGGGAGGCCCTCTCCTTACTCACTCAGGTTCTGTCCAAGAGCCTTCCCGTTGCTTCCAGCTCCCTGGATTGGAAACAGGCCACTTTCTGATCCCCCTGGTGTTCCTAAACCATGGGATGTGTCGGCTGGTTTGCTCACGATGGGCTATGTGTCTTCCGACTCAGGGGAGGAGTCAGACAGAGGTCCGCGGCGACTCTCCTGAGTTCCTGCTATGTTGATCCTCGGGGCGTGTCATACCCCTACACATGTCTGCCTTCAGCTGTTTCGGCTGCCGCCCGTCACCCCACTTTGGGTGTTTTGGAGGATTGTGACACTTCGCTGGTTAAGAGGGTCAGAGGTGAAGCCACTTTTCCTGTTCGTCCCCATGTCGAACGGCCGGTACGGGCAGTGAGCTTAGGGAGGCCCTCTCCTTACTCACTCAGGTTCTGTCCAAGAGCCTTCCCGTTGCTTCCAGCTCCCTGGATTGGAAACAGGCCACTTTCTGATCCCCCTGGTGTTCCTACACCATGGGATGCGTCGGCTGGTTTGCTCACAATGGGCTATGTGTCTTCCGACTCAGGGGAGGAGTCAGACATGCTTGATGTCTAGAGCCAGCAGTCTTCTGACTTGGGGGCAGCTCTTGACTTTGTGTTTGGGTTCCTTCCGGATCTCAAACCATCAAACCAGCCGACAGTGTCAGCCAGGCCGCGATCATCGGTCGCATGCCTACAGCCTGTGGAGCAACTTGCTTCTGGGCATCTTCGACCATGCCAGTCAGTACAGGTGGTTGAAGCATTTTCAGCTTTGGACTCTAAGCTGAGTTCCAAGACTATGAAGGCTCCGTTCTTCACCAGGGTTGACATCTTTTTGCCTCTGGTGCGTTATCGTTCCTACGATTACGCCAATCCATCAGTCTGCCAGACTTTGGCAGTTTTGGATCCGGACTCCAATTCCCTCAGGCTTTCCAAGCCCAAGTCTGCCGTCATTCCTATGACAACTCTGGAGTCCACGTTGGGCTTATTGAGAGATGCTGGGTATGCTTTCTCTCCCAGATCACGTCGTCTCTGCCTTAGCTGCTTATCTGCCTCCACATAAGTTTGATGATGTACAGGCTCCTTTGCATGTGCTGTCCAAGGCACTCATGCATCTTACTCACACGCATGCCTGTAACACGGCTAATTTGGAACTAGTTCGAAGGGACTCTGTGCTGGACACAGGACGATCCCTTCCTGAGGAGCAGCGTGCTGCTCTTCGATCTGTTTCTTTGGCAGGTCCGCAACTGTTCCATGGTTCCGTGTTGACGGTCCGGGATGACGTCCTACATCATTCCAAAGATCAGCTGCTGTTTCGTCAGCTTGATTAGCCTTCTAGGGGAGGCAGGGGCCATTCAAAGCCTAACAAGTACCCTTCTGCTTCCTCTGCGAAGCAAAGGGTTGATCCTTCTGCCACCGCTTCTACTTCTTACTCACGGGGTAAGGGTAAGCTTCGGCAGGCTAGAGGGAAGTCTTGGAATTCTTCATACAGTAGAGGAGGTGGTTTCTCCTCTCGCGGGCCTCATCGGGGCTCGAAATGAAGGTCCTCACCTCAATTCATCCCAGGTTGGAGGAAGGATAGCAGAGTTCACAGACCATTGGGCCACCATCACATCCGATCCTTGGGTGTTAGATGTTGTTCGGTTGTTTGGTCCGGGCTGCGAATATCCTTCCGGAGGCACCCCACTCTGTCCAGAGTGCTTCTTCCAACCACAGTTCCTTCAGACGTTTTACGTCGGGAACTTTTGTCCACAGAGATAGACAATCTCCTGGCAAAGGGGGCTATCGAGGTCGTCAAGAATATTCAGTCAGTGGGGTTTTATTCCCGCCTGTTCTTGATGCTGAAGAAGGACGGCCGACTCCGACCGGTTATCGATCTGAGTATCCTGAACCAGTCTATCATTATCACTTTCAGGTCGGTCCGCCGTTCCATTCACCAGGGAGATTTCACTTCCAGCATCGACCTGCGAGACGCTTACTTTCACGTTCCGATTCATCAGGCATCACGGAAGTATCTCAGGCTCGCTTTTCTGGGGCGAGTTTATCAGTTCAAGGCCATGCCTTTCAGCCTCAACCTGGCTCCTTGGGCCTTCACCAGACTGATGTCGCATGTGATAGCTTTCCATCACACAGAGTCCAGGGTGACTACTTCGGGATATCTAGATGATATCCTCCAGAGCCATTCTAATGCTGCCTTACTGGAGTTGGATGTCGCCACTCTGTTGAGCTTGCTCACGTCGCTAGGATTCAGAGTCAACGAGAAGTCAGATCTGGTCCCTTCTCAGTCGTTTTGTCATCTGGGGATGGCTTTCCGCTCTCAATTCAGTATGGTGGTGGTTCCCCAGGCCAGGGCTGTGATTCTCTCAGCTTTTGCTCTGACTCTGTCCCAGTCCACATCCGCGACGGCACAGAGTATTCTCTGGCTGCTGGGTCTCTGCGGTTTAGTGATGTATCTCATTCCTCTAGGTTGGCTGCATGTCAGACCTCTCCAACACTTTCTGCTCTGTCGTTGGAGGCCGAATGTCGATTCTCTGGATCTGGTGCTTCAGTTACCAGAATCTCTTCATCCTCACCTTCTCCCCTGGACCCACGCTTAGTGGCTTACGCAGGGTGTCCTGTTTAGACTTACCCACGTCCATAGATGCCAGCAATCTCGGATGGGGTGCGACATTGGATCCTCTAGGTCTTTCCCTTCATGGGATGTGGGACCAGGATCAGGCAGCTCTACACATCAACCAGAAGGAGCTTCTTGCTTTTCTTCTGAGTTTCCGGCAGTGGATCCCTCACCTGTCGAATCACCAGGTCCTTCTATTGTCCGACAATTCGATGGTGGTTGCTTACATTCAGAACAAGGGCGGCATGCACTCGGTCCCAATGTACGATTTGTCTCAGGATCTTCTACTTCTCGCTCAGGATGTCAATGCCGGGGTGGTTGTTCGTCACATTCCCGGTCGTCTGAACGTCCTTGCCGACTCCCTGTCCCGATGATACAGGGTCATTTCCACCGAGTGGATGCTCCACAGAGCAGTGTTCCAGTCTCTTTGTGATCTCTGGGGTCGTCCCCACATCGATCTCTTTGCGACTCGTTGGAACCATCAGGTGGACACTTTCGTGTCCCCATGTCCAGATCCTCTGGCTTTTGCCGTGGACGCTCTGTCACTCGATTGGAATGGTCTAGTTGGTTACGCCTTCCTGCCGGTTCTGATTCTGCCTCAGGTTCTAGCCAAAATTTGAACCTGCAGTTGTCAAATCATTCTAATCGCTCCCCTGTCGCCTCAGCGGGTGTGGATCAATCAGCTCCACTCACTGATGGCGGCGGTTCCGGCACGTGTCCCTCTACATCACGACCTTCTTTGCCAAGGTCACCCGAGGAGGTTTCACGTCGACCCGACTTCATTGTGCCTTCATGCAGATCTTTTGTCAGGTCCTGTCTCCTCCGTAGAGTTTTTCGAGACGAGCAGTGGAGTGCATTTCTTCTTCAAGGAGGCACTCCACTGGTTTAGCTTATGCAGCTAAGTGGAAGGTCTTCTGTCGATGGTGTGCTGATCACTCTGTTGATTATGCCAATCCTTCGATTTCACAGATTGCAGAGTTTCTGGTCTATCTGTTTGATTGTCGGGGTTTCCAGCCTGTTACCATCAAGGGTTAGAGGTCCATGCTTTCAGAGACTTTTTCTTATGTGGGGAAGCGTCGTATCGGCACTAATCCTTACCTCTCCAAGCTTGTTAGGCACTTTTCTTTGAAAAGGCCTTGGACTTTGCAGCTTACCCCATGATGGAATCTTTCGTGGGTGCTGCTGTGCTTGTGTGGGGGGGGGGGGGGGGGGGGGGGGGGGTGCTGTTTGAACCTTTATCCCAGGTGGATATGCATTTTCTCACATATAAGATGGCTTTTCTGATGGCTTTTGCTTCTGCCAGATGGATTAGTGAGCTTCATGCCCTCTCGGTTGACCCGGCCTTTTTCAGGAGCTCTCCCAACAGTGTTACTTTTACCACTGATTGCTCCTTTCTGGCCAAGAATCAGATACCAGAGACTACTCCTCCTCCTATCTATCTGTGTCAGGGCTCTTCCTTCTGTTGAAGGTAATCGCCCTTTACTCTGTCCGGTTTGTGCTATTAGCATTTATCTCAATTGGACACAATTCATACGGAAAGGCAGGAAACGTTTTTTTCTGTCTCTTATTCCTGGTCAACAGAAGATCTCTCCTCAATCCATTTCTCGATGGATTTGTCTTGCTATTCGTACGGCTTACGCTCGTTTAGCAGCTGGTGATTGTATTACCAATCGTATTTCTGCCCACGAGGTGCGTGCATTGTCTACCTCTTGGGCTTATTCTAACTCCGTCAAGTTGTCGGATGTTATGCAGGCAGCCTACTGGAGAAATGCCTCTACTTTCTCCACCTTCAGTTGCAGAAGCAGTCGGAGGAGCTTTTTGCATTGGGCCCTCTTTCTTCTGCTCAGGCTGTTGTCTGCCCTAGCCATTAGGCTTCTTGAAGGTCAGTTCCAGCTCTGTGCTGTTACTGCCCTTTTCTGTCTGTGTGTCACACAGACCCCATATGCCTCATCTCTCATTGTCTTTTACTAATGATTGTGATGCTATGGTTGATAAGCCTCGGGACCTCTTCCTCTGTTCACGGTTCCAGTGCAATTGGGTCATGTGTGGGTTGGTTATGCGATTCCCTCCAGCCTATTGTCTATTCAGCCTGTAGTAAACAATTGTAGGTAGGTTGATAAGAAATTTAAATTTTATAGTTAATTTCCTTTCTTATTATACCTATCACAATTGTTTACATGGAGGCCCTCCCGTCTTCTTATATGGGTAAGAATCCTTCCTCCCCGCTGATCACAAAACTGTAAAGTTGGCGGATTCAAAAAGAATGAGTCATTAGCGACGCATATGCGCACTGGCAACGGAAGTCGTGGAGTTGTACTTGGAAGAGAGCGTCCCCTACTGGGTCTGCGCCAGTTGCACTCGACCCAGTTTTGGCTTATTTTTTCTTGGTGCTTTTGCACCACTTTTCTTTCCCAAATTGCTTGGGATAGACCAAAATAGAGAGTATATTTTCCGAGTTAGGGACTTCCACTGTAGTGCAAGCCTGTAGCAAACAATTGTGGTTGGTATAATAAGAAAGGAAAATTACTATAAAATTTAAATATCAATTAATTTGGTGGACTTCATGTATTTATTTCAAGTAGTTTCCATTTAATAAGTCTTTTGAATGCACACTTTAAGCAATATGTAACTTCTCAACATGATAACCAATGGCATTCAGTGACTTGAGCATTTGATTTTATGACCCATTTTTCAGTGCCTTTTTTCTCCAAAAAATGTATTCTAACCATTTAATCCCTTATATCTTGTTTGACAGAGCTCTGTGAGCTCTGTCAAACAAGATATAGAGGATTAATAAAATATTCAATATAATGGAGGGAATTTTGCTTTACTGAATAACCCTTGTAATGCATGTTTACTTATCACTGTCAAATTTGGTATGCAAATAACAAGGTTTCATTGCCCCTGCTTTAAAAATCCAAGTTGTTTTGCCAGGCATTGTTTGTATTTTTTGTATTGCAATACATAGTGAACAATGATATGTATTGTATCATTAGCAGTGTATCCAGATTCAAGCCTATCACCATTAATAATTGCAGCCCTATCACTAAAACACATTGACAGGAGGGGTTGGTGGTCTTGTCAGCCCAAGAGATAGAGATTCATAGTTTTTTTTAAGAAAAGCTCAAGAAGCACTGGGCAACTTCCTGATTCATGGACTGTGAGTTGGAATCTGATGGTTTATCAGCTGAAAATCACGGAGTTGAATAAGTCCCCGCTGCATTTTAGGAGTAACTTGCTCCTGCTGTCTCTGTATGTATTAAAAATATTAGTGGGCAGGGAGAGTCTCTTCAAATTTGATTATACAATAGGCCTATGTTCCAGAAGAGCTACAACATGAATACCAGTGTACAGGTGTTTGTTATTTGTCTAAGGTTCAGTAATGTAGGTGACAACAAATTGGTCACCTTGTTTCTTTTGAAGGAAATGATGGGTGAATAAAAATGATATTTCACCACATTGTACAGGTCTGTGGTATCAAACATCACAGATGATTCACAAAATTTCAGCTAAGGTCCTGGGAATAAAGTTCTTGAGAATCCTAAAACAAGTACTTCAAAAGTCTGAATACTTTTCTCTCAGGAGTGAAGAAACACTGCATAATATAATTGACTTGAGTGGTTGAGTTCTTCTAGTCCATTTTTGGGCTCAAGCCTGAAGTATAGGTACCACAACATAAAGGCTTCATATTCTGTGGATGGGCTTCATATTATCTTTGAAGTGAAATTATTTTATCTGTATGTATTTGCCTTTCTACAGTTTATGGGAGAGTGCCAGCACTCTCCCATAAATTGTACCAAGACAAAGACTTCTGAACAAATTTTGATGACCAAAAATAATTTAATACTCTACCATTTAAGGAAGAAGCTCCAGAAATGAGCTATGATAATTATGGTCAATAAACTTAACCTTGGCACTTTAAATGGTAAAACGGCATCAGTTACAAAAGTATAGAATGTATTTGTCTGGAACTGTATTGTCAATCATGTAGAGCGTTTCCGCAAATCAGAAATATGAGTATAAGTCAATGTTATTTCCCTGAATGATAAAAAAGATCTGGACTAAAGCCTTAGCAAATCATAGAAAAACAATCACAGCCATGTTTGTTCTGGACAGGATTCCATTCTTGTCCGATTTGTAAACACTGTGTCAGTCCTGTATACCGACAACTTGGGCTTTCTGCACGGTCTTATTGGAAAGTATAGGAAATCAAACTACATCAGCAAGAATAAACACATGGGAATGGAGGGACTGTGTATGCTCGAATCCTTTTATATTGATTTGCCAGTTTTATCATTCACTCGGCAAGTATCTGTAAACATTGTCTTCGATACTCTTAATAAAACCGTCTCCAGAAATTGCTTGCTGGCTATTTTTATCCATTCAATATCTCATTTATTTAATTATTCAATTAAATGTATCGCAATTTGATACACCTGTAATGGATTAGCTTCAGGGCATTGTAAATATTGTTTAATTGTCATGACATGAATTTATAGCTATTAGAAATTGGGATTGTGTTTAAATTTTAATATAGCAAGGTATAGGGAAATGTTTTGATGTTTCTCTCAATATATTCTTGTGCTTTGCAAATTTGTTTTACCTCTGCAGGCTTAACCAGCCTTTTGCAGGAAAAATGTTTTACAAAAATGAGCATCTGATCTCAAGGATTGGTAACAAGCCCATTCAATGAAGAAATGTTGAAATGATCACCTCATGAATCAGTGAGGTGCTGTCTGACTATCCATATTTATGTGCTGAATGCATGGCCTTAGTTTTGCCTAAGCTGAACCAGTTTTGCATGTGGACGTTTATTTGAGAACATTTTTCAATGATCAAGATTTGACTAAATAAAATCTATTTTAGTTGAAAACAAAAAATATTAAAAGCTCCGGTTTATTCCACAGAGGTACTACTTTCATCAGCCTTACATGTAGCTTGCTGCTGGTTCAGTTTCCTTTACCTGCTAAAGAGCTAAATTATTTTTGATCATCAGAATTTGTTCTCAGGTCTTTGCCTTGTTACAATTCATGGGAGAGTGCCCAATAGGGTTTTGCATGTGCCTATTTATCCAATAGAGCTAAAAATGGGCACAGGCAAACTTGTCAATATATAGACATTCTTGTATTATATGATTTGCAAATCCAAACAATATTTTGGCAAAGAATGCCAACTTCTGTCTGTTTATTTTACTTCAACCATCTTCTAACCTGAAAGCTATCCTTCGGGTTGGAAGATATTTGATTTTGAAGTAGAAGAAATGGACAGGACAGTGACTACACCACGGCATGCTCATCTAAATGAGTATAGTGTGTCATGGTATATTTACCAATGTATGATTGTAACTTTTCTCCCACTGTGCCAAACCATGGTAGCTGTGAAAATTTAGGCCTCTCCACTATTATCGAGCTTCTGCTGCCTTTACATTGAAACAATTTATTCTGTAAAAGGCTCGACTTAATTGACGTCTATTCCTGTACTGCAGTATGACAGGAAAATTTTCCTTCCTGCCAAAAGCAATATATGATTTTGATTGCATTCTTGAGAAGTATTTTTCCTTAATGAGAATTTCACCTGATTAGTTTTCGTGGAGTGAAAAGAATATTAAAGACTGAAACTAACTCATAATGATTGATATGACAAAGTGGTGAGATCTTTTATAGTCTAGATGAATGAAATTCAATTAAAACCGTGTCTCATCTTGAAAAGCAACCAAGTCCTTTGACATTTTTCTTATGGAAGAACTTTTCGTTCAGAAGTACACTTGACTTAAAAACAAAGCGACTGCAGTTTCCATCAAAGTTTGCGGTACCGTTTTATGTCATTTCTCCATGCCAGTGGGCAAAAAAGTAATTTTTTCTGTTATATCTGTTTTCTGAAGTAATTTTTTTGCCAAAGATAAGGACAAAAATGCCTTCTGAAATAATTGAAAGTTTTCATGTTTCAGTTCAATTACCAAGACAAAATATGAAATACAGTCTGTCTTAGATCACGTTGCTAATGGATTGAAATATATTTGAATAGAAACTTCTTGAAGAATGACCTTGTAATTTTCCCTGTGGCATTATGTCGTTGTTCTACATCTCTTATGTGGATGGTCCGACCATCACTAGACTTCTGTAACTGGTGTTTCTGACCTTCACAATTACGTTACTGTAAAACAAAGACTATTATTTTGCTGTTTGTCTCATAAAATAGCCAATTTTTTGTCTGTTCGCCTCATATCTCTGGTTTAGGGTTCGTGGCTCTCAGTGAAATTTGGAATTAAGATTGTGTATGGGAATAGCTTTCACAGTATCATGGTTCATTTCTTCTCTTGTCATTGTTTGACGGTATGCACCGTGAGTGTATGTCCTGGGGCGTGGCCTCCCTCTTGTTTTCCCTGTGAAAAACCCAGGAAGTGAAGCAGCACTTGTTTACTGTGGTACAAGCTCGGTTTTAGTGGTAAAATGGGACCCGGTAACCAATGCCTGGAGTGGAAGTCTTCTAAAATGGGCAACTTGGGTATTTGCTGTACTTGACTTTATATCCATGTCGTGGTCATGATTAGCCATTGTGCAGAAATAAGACCTAAAATACCAATAAATAAATAACAGTGGCTATCTGCTTGGAAAAGTAAAAAAAGTGTAATATTCCAGAATGGAATCAAAGTAGTTTCAGCAGAGGAACCTCCTTGAATTCTTTTGTCATCAGGCCTTCCATACAGGAGACCAGGCTTTCTATACAGGAGACCAGGTATTCTATAAGGAGACCAGGTCTTCTATACAGGAGACCAGGTCTTCTATACAGGAGACCAGGTCATCTATACAGGAGACCAGGTCTTCTATACAGGAGACCAGGTCATCTATTCAGGAGACCAGGTCATCTATACAGGAGACCAGGTCTTCTATACAGGAGACCCGGTCTTCTATACAGGAGACCTGGTCTTCTATATTGGAGACCAGGTCTTCTATATGGGAGACCAGGTCTTCTATATGAGAGACCAGGTCTTCTATACAGGAGACAATATCTTCTATACAGGAGACCAGGTCTTCTATGCAGGAGACCTGGTCTTCTTTTCAGGAGACCAGGTCATCTATACAGGAGACCAGTTCTTCTATATAGGAGACCCGGTCTTCTATACAGGAGACCCGGGCTTCTATACAGGCGACCAGGTCTTCTATACAGGAGGTCAGGGCTTCTATATGGGAGACCAGGCCTTCTATACGTGAGATCGGGTCTTCTATACAGGAGACCAGGCCTTCTGTACAGGAGACCAGGCCTTATATACAGGAGACCAAATCTTCTATACAGGAGACCTGATGACAGAAGAGTTCAAGAAGAGACCTTCAGTAAGATTTCAAGATCATCTTGAATACAGGAGACCCTTTTATACAGGAGACCCAGTCTTCTATACAGGAGACCCAGTCTTCTATACAGGAGACCAGGTCTTCTATACAGGAGACCAGGGCTTCTATACAGGAGACAGGCCTTCTATACAGGAGACCTGATGACAGAAGAGTTCAAGAGGAGACCTTCAGTAAGATTTCAAGATCATCTTAAATACAGGAGACCCTTCTATACAGGAGACCAGGTCTTCTATACAGGAGACCAGGTCTTCTATACAGAGGAGACCAGGTCTTCTGTACAGGAGACCAGGTCTTCTATACAGGAGACTACAGGAGACCAGGTCTTTTATACAGGAGACCAGGTCTTCTATACAGGAGACCTGATGACAGAAGAGTTGAAGAGGAGACATTCAGTAGGATTTCAAGATCATCTTGATGATTCAATGATTTCCAGGTCAGTGTGACACAAATCAAATCACATTGTTGGGCCCTAGTGAGATATACAGAAAAATGGGCATTGATTGGGCCCAGTGATACACATCTGTTTCTGTATGGAGAGGAAAGAGCAACTGGAAGCCAACATCTCGGTGTGAGCCCTTTAACCTTTGAACCTCAGATGCCGCTCTTCTGGCCCAGTAACATGATACTTCATAATTTCATTAAGTAGGTTGACTTTTGAGTGAAGGTGTAGTATAGACCAATCAATATTTTCAACATGCAGCCCCAAGGCTGCACGTGGAAAATATTAATTGGTCTACCCCTAAATAAAGAATATGGATTCTTCCCATTGCTGCCATTGAACTGATATGGAAGATACCACTAGGGTTCAAAGGGTTAAATTAGTTTGTATAATCAAACTGACTAAGTTTATGGTACTGCCTACTTTGGCTGCCAGATGTACTTCCATTTTTAAAAGTAATTTTAATTTTACTTACTGCTCCCTTTGATAAATGGGATAAAATAATGAAAAATATCAAGAACTAGTTTCAGACAGATATTATTACATGATGTTGGTGGAATATAACTCTTGGCCACTGTAAATAGTTGCAGCTGAAATATTTTTTATCAACTCATCTATATATATGGCATTCTTAAAAAAGGTAGGAGGGCTAAAAATCGCTCCCCTTGTATGGCCGTATATTATTGGGAGCTGCTAACAGGGTAGTCTCTGTGAGATGGCTACACTGCCCCTCCCACACCTCCGGGCCTCCGCAAGGCCCGGAGGTGTAGGAGGGACAGCGTGGCCATCTTACAGAGACCACTAACATAACAGAGATCTGAAAAGATGTGGGTTTCAGGAATAGACTGTTATGGTAATCATTATTTTCTGAGGCCAGAAGGGCTAGTTTTTGCCTGCCTTAATATCGCTCTCCAGGCCAATATATATATATACACCTGGAACTTAATTAAGCACCCCCTGAAATGTTTCATGACAGTGAAGTTGCTGTTACTGATTATTATGTTTCAATGATTGCTATGTCTTGCAGCACATATCTTGTAAAACATGATGTTTCTGGTTGATAGCGTACCCCAAACACATCCCCCTCATCCATGTGAAGCATGCTAACCATGATTGTCACAAAAAACACTATCATCCACATGCAATATCTGGGTATAAAACAAGAAAATTTGTCACTTCTTTTATCTGTAAATGTTGACATGGCAAGAAGGAGAATGTCAGAGGCACTAAGATGGCAAATCGTTGGCATGCATGCAACAGGCATGTCATTCAAGGCTATTGGAAGGCAACTTAGCTATAGTCCTTCTGTCATCAGCAGACTTGTCCGAAAAAATCAACAAACCAACGATATTAAGGACCGATCAAAGCCTGGACAACCCCGAAAGACTTTTCCTCAGGAAGATCAGAGTCTGGCATGCCTGGATAGGCGTGAACACTTTGCTTCAAGTGGGGTTTTGAAGCACCTTTGGCTCCCCAACAGGCGTTTGTGCAACAGAACTGTCCGAAACCATCTCAAAGTATGGGTATGAGGTCAAGAAGGGTCATCAAATGTTCAGCTCACTCTGAACAGCAATTCAGCATCTAAGATGACATTTGGAGTGGTGTTTGGCACATCAACATTGGAATCCATTGGTCAGACGAGAGTAGGTTCTTGCTTCTTGTCACAGATGGTTACATGAAAGTGTGGAGGCTTAGAAATACTGCTTACATGCCCAGGAAATCAAAGCGTTTGTTCCTTATGGTACAGGATCAGTAATGATCTGGGGATGCTTCTCTCTCATGATTGATTGTAAACTTATATGGTGACTGTATGTGGGAATCTCAGTGGTCATCAGTACATCTGGGACATTCTCAATCCAGTTGTCATGCCTCATTTTGATAACCACCCATTGGCTACTCGTCCTGTATTCATGGATGACAATGCAAGGTCACATTATTCCCATGCTGTGAGAGCATTCCTTCAGAACAATGCTATTACAACACTACCTTGGCTTGCAATGAGCCCTGATTTGAATCCCTTAGAACACATCTGAGACTTTCTTAGACCTTGTGTGCAAGGGACCCACCTGTACAGAATTTGGCTGATTTGAAAGCTGCATTGCATGAGGAGTTGCAGCAGAAGGATCACTGGTAGCATTTGAAGGAGGGTTCAGGCTGTCATCTGGGCATGTGGTGGATACACTCACTACTGATGTCAGACACTGCTATTGTGTTCAGGAGATCACAAGTTACATTTTTTATCAGTAATTACTAGCATTGTTTCATCATGGACCATTCCAGCAACATACTGTTCGAGAAAACATTTTTCCATCAAAAACATTAGTGACAGATATATGTAATTAGCGCCATTAAAATACTGCATATTTTCATCATTGTGTTGTCTTTCATTTGTCAATAAACCATTCTTTCCACAAACAATCACTTTTGGCCATCTTCAAGATAACATGAAAGTAATGACAGTTTCTATTAACACCACTGCGAAAAAAAACAGGGGGTGCTTAATTAAGTTCAATTTTTTTTAATTCTTGTAGCATGAAGAAAATAAAACATTGTGAAATTTATAGCAATTGTAAACAAGAGGTGATTAACTCTTAACCCATTGGGTATTTTCAAAATATTTTTCATCAAATCGTATGGCTGCTGTGAAACAGCCATGACTAGATTTGATGAAAAATTCATCTAAATTAATTAAAGAAATCATTGGTCAAACAGTCCACGCAATTTACAGGGGTTAAATTTGATTAAATGTGTCCAAATTTATACTTATGTCAGTGTCAAGAGATTTTGTGTCCTGAGCAGAAATATCCTCCAACAGCATGTAAAGAGTTTTGTTTTATCAGGGTTTAAAGGGAGCACGGTGGTGGAGTTGGTAGAGGTGCAGGCTGCAAGCTGAGAAGTCCTCGGTTCGAATCCCACCTGCGGCAACTGCGTTGTGTCCTTGGGCAAGACACTTCATCTCCATTGCCTGCATGGGGGGCATGGTGGCGTTGTGTTCTAAGGCGTACTGCACGTCGATGGTGCACTTGTCTTCAACCAATGCTAACCCTGCTTGTGTGGAGTTGGTAAGATGGGGAGCTGACAGTTGCTCGCTGTTGCTCGGTGGTTCTCTCTGGGTATTCCAGCTTCCTCCACCCGTAAAACTGTCATGGTCATGATTAGCCATTGTGCATAAATATGTGACCTTAAACACCAATAAATAAATATAAATAAATAATCCGGGTTTAACAAAATTCTCGACAGCTAGGATCACCTTGAGTCACAGTTTTATGGGTGGAGGAAGCCAGAAACAACCACCGAGCAGTGGTGAGCAACTGTCACACTCCCACCATACTAACGCCGCACAAGCAGGGTTAGCATTGGTTGGAGACAAGTGCACCATCAATGTGCAGTACACTTCAGTAGACATTGTCACTGTGCCCCCACTTTGGCAATCAGGATTAACTGCCTTACCCAAGTATTACAGAGTTACACATGCTGGGGAGCAAACTGTATACCTATCAGTTTGAAGTCCAACTGTCACACTCCCCACCATACTAACCCCGCACAAGGAGGGTTAGCATTGGTTGGAGACAAGTGCACCATCAGTGTGCAGTACACTTCAATTAACATTGCCACTGTACCCCCACTTTGGCAATCAAGATTAACTACCTTACCCAAGTATTACACAGTTATGCATGCTGGGGTGCAAACTGTATACCTATCGGTTTGAAGTCCAATGCCGTAACCTCTGAGCCATTGTGCTCCCTATATAAGTTGTTAACTCCTAGCACTCTGGTAGTATTTAAAAAATTTCATTATTGACTCCATATTACCCACACAGCATGATAAATTTATCAAATTATATCTTGTTTGACAGAGCTCATTGAGTTCTGTCAAACAAGATAAAATTTTTACCTGCGTCGCCAGCGGCAGAGCAGGTCTAGTAACCGCTCGACTCCATCTGTCAGTCCGTCCGTCCGAAACACTTTTTCCATCAAGGTTTTCTTGGCTTCTATGAAAGAGAATGATTTTATATTTGGTCTGCTGCTTCATAATGATGAGTTGTATTGTGTGAGCAATTTTCAGATCTGCCGTGCAGCCACTTCCTGTTTACCGATACTTTGAAATTTTACTGTACCCACTGAACATTGAAATTTTTCGTCAAACTTTTCTCGGCTTCTATGCAAGGGATTGATTTTATATTTCATCTGGAGCCTGATAATGATGAGTTGTATCGTGTATGCAATTTTCAGATCTGCCGTGCAGCCACTTCCTTTTTGCCGATTAAATTGCATGCAGCGACGCAGGTCCAGACCTGGTATTGGTCTTGGCTTGTTTAAATTCTCAGTTGCATTGTGGGAAAAATTTTCTGCTGAAACCTTTGGTATTTTGACATCAGAGTGTAGAGGGTTAACACAGCTACTTGCACACAGAGATCACACAGTGACCACTGAGAAAAAAATGTTTTAGACTCCCAGATTTGAAATCAATTACTCAATGTAACTAATTCACTAACCAATGATCCACCAGGCTCCATCGGTGAAGAGTTAATGTAGTAAATAAGTCACTGGCCGGTGTAACAAATTTATCGAATGTGTAATGATGACATTGGTAGGCAGAATAATTGTACAGTCCTTCACTGTGACATGCTGAGATGTAGAGAATTTATATATAATTACAGATAGACATGAATGGAATGAAAGTTGGAATGTAGCTAATGTGATCGAGTATACTGAGAGTCTTCCATGAACATTGTTGATGAATGACTACAGAGCCTTGGATAAGATTTCATGTCAATGATAATTATCAGTTTACATTTTTCGCAAAGTATATTTTACACCATTTAGACTTTGACGAAACACATTTTAAAACAATTTTAAAAGTATTTTAGATTGGTTAAATTCATAGATACATTATGTGAAAAAAATTACTGCTTGAAATTTCAGAGTTTTGACATCAGGGTGCAGGGAGTTAATATGGGCACTTGAAGGTGCTCTGTCAAACAGACTCATTGTACTCTGTTAGACAAGACAATCGGGATTAACTGCCTTGCCCAAGGATTACACAGTTACACATGCTGGGGATCAAACTTTATTATGCCAGCTAATGAAACTCGCCAATCACAGCCCCTGAATAGTGGGACGGTACTGAGCCGTATTGGGTCACCTGCATCCCGAGGTGACCTAATACGAAACTCGTATTAGGTCAGTACCGCCATTTTGTTTCGACGTGGAAATTCCTCGCCTCGCGGTGCTTTTATATCCATATTGAAGAAATTGCAGTACAATCAAACGTCCCTCCGTGTCTATATGTCTGATTTTCTCTCGTTTTATAATAAATTTATTGTGAAATTTATTTTCTAAATGTAAATTTAATTATTTGAATTGAGAAATATTACTGTATTCGATCTTCCGATAACGGATAAGTCGGTCTGGCCCTAACTTGACATAGGGTCTAAGCTTATTGAGGCTAACACACAACAGTTTGGGTACGGTGTTCGCCTCGATATTTTAAAAGCTTTAGAAAAAATATATAACCCATAAATGCGTTGTTAGAAAGTTGAAAAATATATATAGTGTGAATAAATAAACTGAGAAAAAAATTGTCTTATCCCAGGAATAGATTAATTTCATTTTTTCTCGTTGAGCTCATTCTGTAGTCTCTGTTGTGGTAAATGGATAACGTCGCTTCGAAAATGGATAAAATATAAATAGCGACTGCACTATAATGAAATTGTAAGAAATGAATCACAGCTATGAAGGAAAAGATGCGAGATACATTTATTTTGTTCGAATTCTATAAAATCGGACGTTTCGGACATTTTCTGCACACTCAAGACAAAATGACAATACGAAGAAAAGCGTCTGTCGCTGTTGTCTGTGTTGTCAAGGAAATTATTCACAAACAGGGAGACAACTGTGCACGTTTGTTACAACTTACATAGCGTTTTGCACCAGTTTTGAAAATGTGTCGGCGTTCAAATTTGTTTGTTATTTTGTTTTCGCTGGCATAATAAATACGTTACAGGACGTTCAGGTGGCGGATACGGTATCATATGAGGCTCGGCAAAAACAATATTGGACTTGGAGTACCGCCTCGTCGAATATTGTTTTCACCTCGCCTCATATGATACTGCATCCACCACCTGAACGTCCTGTAACTTATAGTATACCATTTGGTTTGTTCAATTCCTAGTTGCATTATGGGAGAAATTTGCAACTTGAAATTTTTGTACTTTGACATCAGTGTGCAGAGGGTAAAGGATGCCTTTGTTGCAATCACATACATACACAGAATGACACATACATACACAGAACGACACATACATACACAGAACGACACATACATACACAGAATGACACATACATACACAGAACGACACATACATACACAGAATGACACATACATACACAGAACGACACATACATACACAGAATGACACATACATACACAGAACGACACATACATACACAGAACGACACATACATACACAGAACGACACATACATACACAGAACGACACATACATACACAGAACGACACATACATACACAGAATGACACATACATACACAGAACGACACATACATACACAGAACGACACATACATACACAGAATGCAGGGCTTATATTTCGTCTAAATTTGTGAGAATCCATTTGGATTCTCGTGAAAATGGTTGTGAGAATCCATACCTACCATGAGTGTCCCAGGATTCCATGACGCTACCCTGGTTGAACCACTGTTGTATTTTAAAATTAAAAGGGTGTGTTGGGTAAAAGGTTAACATGTGTTATCAACACATGTTAACCTTTTACCCAACACACCCTTTTAATTTTTAAATCCAAGTAAACAATAAATAATAAATAAATGATAAAATAATTTAATGAACAATATTTACCAATAAAATCTTACAAATATGGCTGTCGTTGGAACCGGCTCAATAAGCCGGTTCCAATGACAGCCATATTTGTAAGATTTTATTGACAAAGTGTCAGGATATTTCAGGTCATGTTAGCCTTCTATTGGTTAAATTGTTGCCGCTGTGTTAGTTAAAGGGTTAAATTGATTTAATTTGTTTCACGCGAATCCTAGCAGAGGTGCAGCAAGAATATACATGGATTCTCGCCGGTTTTATTGCGCGAATCTTTGTGCGAATCGATTCTCGGATTCTCATCGAAATATAAGCCCTGGAATGACATGTGTGAATGGGTTAATCAATATGGCACTAGTGTCCACACGGATGGATAAAACAAGAGGTTTAAAGTCTCACAATTTCATATTAAGACTCTGCAAGACAATAAAAACATTCAACAAGAGAGTTCATTTTCAGTGAGGGATTGCCTGGGAACCAAAACCCTTATTTTTTTTTAACCTATCAGGGATCCTTTTGGGCATCTACAGGGGCTGAATATGGGACCCTTTCCCTATGTCATTTTGACATGATTTTTTTTAACCTATTTTTTAACCTATCAGGGATCCTTTTGGACATCTACAGGGGCTGAATATTGGACCTTTTCCCAGTGTCATTTTGACATGATTTTCCAAATTCAAACCAAAAATTTCCCAGTCTCAGTCTTTTAACCCTTTACCTAACATGAAAAGCAGACGACACTTGCAAAAAAAAATTCTTGAATAACTAATTTTTTTCATTTTTTATCTCAAAAACATAGGTTATGACCCCTCGTTGGAACGAGCTCAACGAGCTCGTTCCAATGAGGGGTCATAACCTATGTTTTTGAGACAAAAAATGAAAATAAATTGGCGATTTTTGAGAATAGCGCTGGCCGGTTTTGGTCATTACATTGGGTAAAGGGTTAACTCTTCAAGGCCTTATTTTGACTTTATTCACTTTTTACTGCAACAAATCAGGTGCCTCAACAGGCAGTTTTTAATATATTTGCAAGTTACATCCCCAGAACCTTGTCAATTGTTTCTAGGAAAGTCTTGGCTGCCTATATAGGCAGCCAAGTCTTGCCTAGACAGAACTGCTAAGCCACAGAATATAGACTGGTGAAGTGTAGCAAATACAACAATTTATAATAGAGATTACAGAGACTGATCATTATTTCATGTGACTGTTTGTTATAAAACTTACTACATGTACTATACATGTACTATACATGTAGCTTCTGTATTACTGTTCACAATTCAACATAAAGGTAACATTTCTTATTCTTTGTGCAGTCCTGGAAATGAGACGGGTGCGAGTGCAATTGCTCCCGTCAGCATCATGTTTTCTATTTTATGGGAGCTTAAAAAAGCACTTGTTGAAAAATATTGTGGAGCACTAATATACTTTAAGGGCATAGAAATGTGTGTTGTTTTGAGAAAGCAGCTCTCTGTGGACAGAGGCAAGTTACTGTCATAATTCAGCAATTCCTTATACACTGAAGGTTTCTGGTGTTTGGTGACAGTTTTTCCTCGAAAATTCATATATTAACATTTTATGGGTGCAATTTACTCCAGTCTCTCATTTCATGGGAGCTTAAAACTGCACACATCAATTTTGTTCATTTTCAGCACTGTTTGTGTATTTCTTCTCTCACATAAATTCACAATTGGAGCCTTCATGACACAAATTTTCCCAATTGCATAGGCCCTGGACCCTTTCCCAAAGAGAGCAAAAGAATCCCTGCCTAGCTTGTGTATTGGGTGCACTTCTATGGCCATGCCCCCACTAGAAAGTTTTTCCTATGCTCCTGTTTGTCATTATTCGCCTTTGAAGACAGAGCATTTTATTTATTTATTGGTGTTTAAGTTCACATACATACAGTAGCTTCTGTATTAATGTTCTCAGCTCAGTGTGAAGGTAACATTTCTTATTCTTTGTGCGTTTCTTCTAAACAAATTTCCAAGTTGAGCTGTCGTGGCAGGAATTTTTCCATTTGTATGGATACCAGACCCTTTCCCAAAGAGGATAGAAGAACCCCTGCCTATAGACAAGTTTGAAAGACATTGGTCAATCATTCATTTAGTTTTTTTGCAAATTACCTTCATAAATAATGCATACCTGTCTGGACAGTTTATTTAATTATCCCAAAATTTCCTTATTAAATGTTACCAACACCCAACTAGCTTTCTATTTTTAGTTTCTTTCTTGAGTGGGTATTCATCTTCCAACCTTTGTCAGTCACCTGGGGATATTTCTAATTGTTAAACAATGGCCCCAGGTCAATTGAGTATGCAGACTGGTATTTGAAAATATCAGAATTGACAGGAATTTTCCATCATCCAGTGATCCTGAAACCATCCTGTCTGATGGTATTCCACTTCAGTGGAACAGTTATTTCAGAGAAGGTCATCAATCTTTACAAACATATGATAATCTTAAAGTTGTCTTCACCCTCTTTCTAACTGTATCCATGAACCAAGACACAAGACACAATCGTGTTGAGTTTCTTAGATAGATGGAAGCAAAACCATTTTTGGCAAATGTGGCCTCTAGATTCATATCTTTGGAGTGAAATTATTATGCCCTCGACTTTTAAAGTCGAATGGATCTAGTGGAGACTGCCATCTGCCTGTCTGTCTATCCATCCATCCATCCATCCATCCATCCATCCATTAGTTCGTCCGTCCATCAGCCCATCCACCGTACCAACATTTTTCATTGTATCTCAGCCACTGCTACTCTGATTTGAATATATCGTGTTGTGATAGAGCATAATGGGAGAATGATACCAGTGTAGCGTGACTTTCTTCAACACATTTTTTACAGAGTTATGGCCCTTTTTCACTCTTTTGACTTAGAACATTTTTGGCAGGTCAGGGGCATTGGAACACGCTTTGCATTGCCCCTCTAATTTTGTCTGTATGGATTTGCCTTGTAACAATTTATGGGAGAATGCCTGTAGGATCACTTCTAGAAATAGTAACAAATCAAAGACATGTGAACAGATTTTAACTACTAAAAATAATTTAGTACTCTGCCAGTTGATAACTTTGAAGATTCAACATACAGATTTACAGTTTATGGATCACAGGGGGTTGTCTATCTGAAAAGCATGTGACTTTGATGTTTTCAGTTTTTTCTTGATCAGTAAGCATTAGAGAATGGGTTGATGTCCACCAACTGGATGCCTGAATATCAATCATGGTCTTTATTTGAACTGTAAATAGCTTGACCATTTTAATTTTCAATTCAAAACATAGCTCATGATTCCTTATGGTGGGAGGGCAATATAGGAATGAGTTCCATCTGTCCATCTGTACTTCCATCCATCCATCCCCATTTCTTGTCATTACATTTAAAAGGAAACTGTTCAAAATATTTTTCTCAAATTTGATATTTATCTTTTTGGTGATAATATGAATGGGGATGCAAACCAGTTCTGTTCAAGTACTTCTTCAAGAGTTATTGCCCTTTCTGGACTTAAGACTTTCTTGTCATCACGTTAACATTTCAAAAAGACCATTAAACAATTTTTTTCAAAATTTGATCTATTGCATTTTGGTGATAATATCATGATTGAACTTATGTTCAAGTAGTTTTTTCAAGAGTTATTTCCCTTGTTGGACTTGAGTGTATTGTCATTACATTATCATTTCTTTCATCACATTTCAAAGAAAAATGTTCAGGAATTTTTGTCTAAATTTAATATCTCTAATAGCTTTGTGGTGATAATTTCACAGAGGGGATTGTGATCCAGCGGTGTTCAAGTATTTCTTCAAGAGTTATTGCCCTTGATGGACATGGACTTTTTGTCATCATATTACCTTTTCTTGTCATCACATTTCAAAGAAAACTGTTTAAATTTCTTTTTCCAGATTTAATCTATAGCTTTTTCTGTGATAAAATTAGCTGTCCCAATTATTTTTTTCCAAATTTAATCTACAGCTTTTTTGTGATAAAATCAGCTGTGCCGAAATATTTCTTTGAGAGTTATATAGCCGCGTGTTGGACTTTGGTGAAGGGGACTGGTCATCGTATGGCATTGTTCTTGTTCAGAGATACTTCTGGGTTTGTTTCTTTGAGCAGTCAAAGGCTGATGATGTGTTAAGCACTTGTTAAAATTAAAGAACTCTATTAGAACTTTAATAATACAGAGCACCAAATCACATGCATTAAAATACATTGATTTTTAGCAAGTAAATGTTAAAAATAATTTGATGCCATACAAATATGTTTGAAAAAAAATTTGAAATGACAGCACAAACATAGCGAAGGGGAGTTGGGGATGGGTCTGACAGTCACCCCTTCTCTGATAATTTTTCCAATTGGAACATTTACATCTGCATTGGAGCAAGCCTGAAAATAAGCAGACTGGCATCTGCAAAATGAGGTCCCCAGAGGGTGAAATTGGTGATACTACCCTTCACAGCAGGGTAGCATCACAAAATTTACCCTCTGTGAACCTCAGTCTGAATCAAGGTCTCAAGCCAAAACAGAAAGATATACCTAGAGGATAAATTGACCCACTGTATGGGATAGCACCAGCAAATTCCCCCTCTGGGGACCCCATTTTGCAAATGACAGGTTGCTTATATTCAGGCTTGCATTGGAGTCTTAGATATCCATTCGCACTTACCAGTAATCATGTACTTTCTTATTTTCTTTTGAGACTAGATCTAACACTTGGCCTTCTGTCACACACACAGACAGTCATACAAATGGCGTTACTGTTAAAACTAGAAGTCTTGTCACAATTAGCTCAGAAAATGCTCGTTAGTTAATGTGCTCCTCACAGCAGAAGAATGAAGTAGTCTGAAATACACAAGAGCGTTTACACTGTGCAATGCAAAATATAATGCACTATTATCGGGGTCAGGAGTGAAATCCCAAACTGAACTGATCCAACAGAAAGAAGTTATTGAGACTACAGTATGTGGAGGTGGACTACTACTAAATCGCTGTTGGATAGATTTTTCACTTAATAAAATTATTCACAACTTGTGAGGACAATACTCAAGAAGCACTTGCAAACTTTCATCACATGGGCCACTGGGTTGTACCCGGTGGTCCATGTGATGAAAGTTTGCAAGTATTTCTTGTGCTGTTATGAACAATTATAAATACTTTTCAAGTGGAGTATGTATGACTCTGCAATTAAGTAGTAATCCACTCTCTTCATTCTGTATGTACAGTCAAATTTTAATATTTATTTACGTCACTATATCTACATGTAGTGGAATTCAGGAATGATGGTAATAATCTCCTGTTTACTAGTATAGAATTGTACACAGATAGGCATGCTGTTTTTCTACAAGAATTGAGTTACACAAATGGTGCAGTTTGATAGGGACAAAAGTGCACTAACTTAGCGTGCTATTACTTCAAAATAGTGCACAATACAGTCATAGGACTTCAAGTTTCAACTGTATGTAGTATTCATTTCAGGTTTTTATGGACCCAGCATGACTAATTTAGAATATGATACATGTTAATTATATAAAAAGTTGTGTCACGCCTACTGTATGTATATTGTATTTATCCACATTGTGGATAAAAAAAAATATGCATATAGTAGGTGAAAACACCTAAGACTTCTTGGAAATCCATTTGTCAAATAGTGAGCGTGGTGGCTCAGTGGTAGACTGTTGGACTTCTATGCTAGAGGTCCCAAGTTCGATCCTCGTTGTGTCCTTGGGCAAGGCACTTTATCCGGGTTGCCTACATGGGGGCACAATGATGCCGTGTACTAAGGCGTATGGCACATCCATGGTGCACATGTCTTCAACCGCTGTAACCCTGCTTGAGCAGAGCTTGAACAGGGTTAGAATGTTGAGAAGCTGGCAGTTGCTTGTTGATGCTCGATGGTTCTCTCCAGGTACGTCGGTTTCCTTCACCTGAAAAACTGTCACAGTCACGATTAGCCACTGTGCATAAATATGTGACCTTAAACACCAATAAATACATTTGTCAGATGGATTTGCAAGAAGACTTAAGGAAGCCTTTTGGAATAACTTCCATTATAATATGACAATAGAAACGCAAAGAAAAGCATGAGAATAAAACTTAACAGGATAAAACTGCTATTTCTGGTTTGAATGTCCCCAAATTAGGGCAAAATGGTGTCCCCAAAATAAATGAATTTAAAGGCCTGCAGGATTTTCAGTTGAGAGATATACAGCAAAATGGGCTCCAACAGAGCTCACAGATTAAGATATTTAATGTTTAATGCTTGCAAGTTATGTACTGGGTTTGACAAGGCCATGTATTCAATGGCAGTAAGAGTAACTCTTCATCAGATTACAAATGAAATTTGTTCACTTACTATTAGTATAGTCTATAACAGCAGGCCTGGCATTATGAAACATACAGGAGGGCTAAAAATTGCCCTCCAAAATCCTCCCAGGAGGACAAATGGTCTCGCCAGGATACACATCGTCACTTGAGTTTCATTCTGTTATATCTCCCAGACAACACATTTAAGGAAGTCTTCTTGCTTCATACAGTTAAGTATAAGAATAACAAGATTGCCCACATCTATCCCTAGCAGTATATCTAGGGAGATGTGAACAGTATCTTAAGGTGGAATTGTACTTTCCCTAACAATGTTCAAATATTATTCTACATTCAAATGGCTGCATTACCAGAGAGTCACATACCACCAGTACAATGAATGTGACAGAATGTTTGAACATGAAGAACCAGTGGTGCAGTTAAGTTTTATTTTGGGGGAAATTATGTAATTCCTTTTTTGTCATATGGATAAAGTGAGCCGTAGAAATTGTGCACGTAAAATGGAAGTAGTACTGCTAAACAATCTGCGATGTGTTTAATTGGCTAGATGCAGGAGAGCTAAAAATAGCCCTCCTAACAAAAATTTGCAAAGGCTCTAGTAGGGCAACCGTCCTTGAGAATGCAAGACCTGTAATATAATGCAATTAACGGGCCAGCTTTGTACAGAGGGTAGGGTTGAATGGTCTGGTGTTTAGAAATTTTCTGCAATTAACAGGGTTATTTCATAAAGAAATATCCACTTAAGGGGACACCATTTTATTGGTTCAATTTGGCAAATCTATTATGGAGAGGGTTAATATCTACCGGGATTGAGGAAGTCACAGTGATTGAAGAACGCTACAATTATCACTCCCATATTGATGGCAGAGGACTGCTATCACACTATCTGCCGCAAGTGATATGATCAAATTGCTGGAGACAATTTCTAGATGACAATAAGATCCTGTCTGCCTCACTGCCTCGACTAATTTTAGTTGATTGGATCGAGTTATGTCAGGGATACATAAGGAGAAACTAATAATATTCAGGGCTGCTTCTACCCATAAGCTATGTTAAAACAAGATCATACCAAATCATGGTTTCATATTCTTAATTGTGTTTATCCCGACTCTTTAGATGCTGAAGGTGAAACTTGTTTTAACCCTGTACCTAACACGAAAAGCAGACGACACTAACAAATAAAATTCTTGAAGCACTAACTTGTTTGATTTTTTGCGTCGAAAACATAGCTTATGACCCCTCATTGGAAAGAGCTCAACAAGCTCTTTCCAATGAGGGGGTCATAAGCTATGTTTTTGTGACAAAAAATGAAAAAGTAATAAAAATTGAATAGTGAATTTTGTGAATAGCGCTGGCCGGTTTTAACCCTTAACGTTGGGTAATAAAAGGTTAACCCTTGAATATTTGCAAGGGCTCTATGAGAGCTGGCCACAGTGCTACTAGGTTGAAAACGTCTCTTGACTAGAAACCACCGTAAAGCCCTAGTTTTAACTTTATCAAATATTGAAAAAATTAGAGGAAGTTCTCCATGCGTTTTCTCAACTTATTTCAATAGAATTCTTAAAAACATTTATGTTTATCTGGATTTGCATTTGCATTAATTGAATTAAAATAGCTCCAAACTATTTCCCATATCTTCAGTACAAATTTGACCTGGTATTTGCATGTAGGCTAAAGAGTAACCTCCTGTTAATTGAATACAAAATCTTGATCCATTAAAAACATACTTTTGACAACTACTTATAGACCTATTGGCCTCAGTCCATTCAACAAAATCAATAGGCACTCTCGGATAAATTGCAACCAAACAATTTGTATAAAAATATTTTCTTCCACTGCTGAGCAAACCTCAAGCTAATGCATAGAATGTAAAGCCACTAAAGTGGCTTCCAACCCTTTTCAATAGAGCCATCATAGTGGCGACTCGCACTCAACCAGTTAATCGGTTGAACATTGGAATAAATACTAAGTTTATCACTAAAACGCAGGAAAATTGACCAAATCTATGTTAACTGAATACTCCTGTAAACTGATAGCTTTCACTGGCAAAATGGCTATTCAATTAACAGGATTCCACTGAATAACCTGTTTCTGACACTCATCCTTGAGAAGCTCACTGAGAGACCTTCTCAGGAATGAATATATCAGAAGGAAGTAGTAGAATCCTGTTAATTGAATAACCTCTTTGTCAGTGAAAATTATTCAGTTAACAGGAGTATTCAATTAAGAGGGATTTGCCACTTTGCTGTATTCTAGAGACAAATTGAGCATTTATTCTATTATATCATGTTTGACAGAGCTCAAGGAGCTCTGTCAAACAAGATCTAATAGATTAAATGCCTATAATGGATGTATTGAGGCCAATTTGGTCTATAAACAAGGAGAATTTGATCATTTTCAGGGTATTTCGACGACATATTGAAAGATTTTTTATTCAATTAACAGGAGTTTATTCTATAATCCATATGCATTTAACAGTGCAAATTTGTATTGAAAGTATGGTAAATGGTTTGGTGTTTGGAAATTATATTCAGTTAACAGGGCTATTCAATTACGAGATATACAATTAAGTGGGCTTCACTGTATCAATGGAGAAAAAAAGAAAAAGAGAATCTCACATTTGGCCATGCAGACCCCACCTTCCCCTACCAAAACTTACTCTCTCAAGTACTGTAATAGGACATTCGGTAACTACATTAGTTGTTGCCAGTTTTTCACTGTTTTGTAAAATGTAAAATTAGAAGTTAAGTGAAATAACAAGAAGCAGAAAATGTTTGCATTACATCCTTAACCTGTTGAATTCTTCTCATCATAAAAAGCCTCAAGTTGTAACCTTTGTCATGTAGAATGCATACTTCATACCTCTATCAGTATGATAATTGCCTCAAGTAACGAATCCTAATTAGCTATGTATACTGGGTACAATCTGATAAACTATAAACATATACGTGTGAAGAACACATTTCTCTGATGGCTAGCATTGATGTGCTGATGCAATGATACTAAAATCATATTAGTGCCATAATCAGTGTACCTGCCTGAATCTGTGAACTCATTAAGGCAAAACCAATTTATTATCGGAGCTTGGAAGTCAACTATATAATTTCTCCCTTCTATCCTGCAGAGCTCCAGTTCATTTTGTGGCTAAATACAGATTATAACAACAGTCAGTTGTTCTGTGTTATCGTATTCTGTCGAGTTGATGAGACCAGATCAACCAATCAAACAAGGCTCTGAAGTCATTGTGTTTGATCTAGTCAATGAGACAGAATATGACGATTGACCTTGTAATAAATGTTTTTGTATGAAAATTTGATTTTAAAAATTGAGTGAAACACCTGAAATGTGAACAAAACAGAAATCATCCCTTGAGTACAACGAGGCTCCATCTGCAATGCAAAAGCATTGCAGATGGTACCTAGTTGCACTCAAAGAGTCACAATTATATTAACCAGTATATATACATACATATTAACCCTTTACCTAACATGAAAAGCAGACGACACTTGCAAAAATAATTCTTGAATAACTAATTTTTTTCATTTTTCATCTCAAAAACATAGGCTATGACCCCTCGTTCCAACGAGGGGTCATAACCTATGTTTTTGAGACAAAAAATGAAAAAAATAATGAAAATTAATTGGCGATTTTTGAGAATAGCGCTGGCCGGTTTTGGTCGTTACGTTGGGTAAAGGGTTAACAAATAATTTATTTTGCCCCCTGACTTGAAAAGTGGAAGGGGTATGCAGTGGAGACCTCCATCCATGCATCCATCCTATCCCATCCATCCATCTGCCTGTCTGTCCATCCATCTGTCCTTACCAACATTTTTTCTTGTATCTCAGCCTCTGCTACTCCAATTTGAATGTTTGGTGTTATAATAGAGCATCATGGGGGAACGATACCTGTATAGCGTGATTTTCTTCCACTCATTTTTTCCAGAGTTATGGCCCTTTTTCACTCTTACGACTTAGAAAATTTTTTACGGTCGACAAATTTTTTTGCAATCAGGGGCATTAGCAGGGCTGTGCAATGCAGGGCTCTTGTTATAACTAACTCCTGATGGAATGTTTGTCCATATCGTTTATTGCCCAGAATCTCAAGTTCTCATTTGTAATTTTGCTGAGAAATGCCATGCATGTCATGAGCCTCATTTGACATGATATAAATTTTAGAAAGTTGAGACTCGTTTTCTTGTGAGTCATTGGGAGAATTACAGCAGTAATGAAGAGCTATTCTTGGCAGTCATATAATAAAGAGTATATAACCCTTTAACTTTTTCGGCAATTCATATTTTAACCCGTGCAAATTTTGCAAAATAACACTTGTATTTTCAAATAATCATTTACCTGTTACATCGCAGTTCACACAAAAATAGGCAACTTGATGCATTTTTTTTTCTTTCTTCCTAACCACAAGTGATGACCCCCTCATTGGAATTAGTTTCTCGAGCTTCAAGCTTGTACCAAATTGAGCTATAAGCTGTGGTTTAGAAAACAATTACAGATTCTAGTTGTTTTAGATAAACTTGTTCTTCCATTTGCAACTCCTCTTTGGTCATAAGTATTTGTCTAAAATTAGTAAAAAAATGCCTTGTCTATAGACACTAGGTACAAAATGCTGTTTTCACCCCACTGTTCATGAATTGTATGAAAAGTGAATAATCTCTGAAAACAATTAACCCTTTACCGAAAGTAACAGCCAAAACCGGCCAGCGCTATTTTAAAAAATCGCCAATTAATTTTAATTATTTTTTCATTTTTTGTCTCAGAAACATAGGTTATGACCCTCGTTGGACTGAGCTCATCGAGGTCATTTCAATGAGGGGTCATAACCTATGTTTTTGAGACAAAAAAATTTTAAAAAATGAGTTATTCAAGAATTTTTTTTGCAAGTGTCGTCTGCTTTTCATGTTAGGTAAAGGGTTAAACATTGATTGTCTTGAAGCAGATGTTTACTATCTGCCAGAGTTTGTGCAATTCTTGAAAGTGTGTGAGTTTTAAAATTGAAAATCTTGGCTCATGACAATGCTTGAAAATCATACTTTCTTACTAAAAGTTGTCAAAAGTCCTTGAAAAAATGTGTGATAGGTTCAGTCTGAATATGTACTTGTAAGACATGGTATTTGTTTGCCTTGATGTGTAGAGTTCTATTCATTGAAGTAATACCTACACCCAAAAAACAGGGAGTGTGGTGGCTCAGTGGTAGACTGTTGGACGTCTATGCTAGAGGTTCCGAGTGTGATCCTCGCCCGGTATGACCCGCGTTGTGTCCTTGGGCAAGGCACTTTATCCCGGTTGCCTAATGGGGCACAATGACTCTGTGTACTAAAGCGTACTGCCTGTTGATGGTGCACATGTCTTCAACCACTGTAACCCTGCTTGAGTGGAGCTTGAGCAGAGTTAGAAAGCTGAGGAGCTGACAGTTGCTCGTTGATGCTCGGTGGTTCTCTCTGGGAACTCCAGCTTCCACCACCCGTAAAACTGTCACGATTAGCCACTGTGCATAAGTATGTGACCTTAAATACAAATAAATAAATAAACAATAACACCCGAAAAACTGATTCTTGAGAACCTCTCTGAGAGATAGCTTTCCAAGGATCAGTGTGTGGCTGTTTAAAAATTGTTCACTGGTCATGTTATATTTTAGTACCACATTATTATTCTGAATGATAAGTATGCACGTACACTGCAAAATAAATCATCATCATCATCCCTCGAGTACAACAAAAAAAAGCATTGCAGATGGCACCTTGTTGCACCCAAGGGATGATTTGTCTTCAAATTATATACAAACCTCAGAGATCATGGATATAATAATTTCCGACAAAGTTCATAAAGGTCTTCCACCACAGGCGTGCCCACTTACTTGTATATCTCTTAACTAAATAACCCTGTTAATTGAATATAATTTCCCAACACGAAACCATTTACTGTACCTCCAATACAAATTTGACCTATTAATTGAATATAGGTTATGGAGTCAATTCCTGTAAATTGAATAAAAAATCTAGTAATCTGTCGAGAAATTACCCTGAATCTCACCAGTTCTCACTTGTTCATAGACCAATTTGGCCTCAGTACATCCAATACAGGAATTTAATCTATTATATCTTGTTTGAGAGAGCTCCTGGAGCTCTGTCAAACAAGATATAATAGAATAAATTCTAAGTTTATCTCTAGAATTCATGAAAGTGACACAATGCCTGTTAATTGAATACTCTTGTTAATTGAATAATTTTCATTGGCAAAGTGGCTATTTAACCCTTTACCTAACGTAACGGTCAAAACCGGTCAGCGTTATTCTAAAAAATCGCCAATTAATTTTCATTATTTTTTTCATTTTTTTTGTCTCAAAAGCATAGGTTATGACCCCTCGTTGGAACGAGCTCGTTCCAACAAGGGGTAATAACCTATGTTTTTGAGACAAAAGATGAAAAAAATTAGTTATTCAAAAATTATTTTTACAAGTGTCGTCTGCTTTTCTGGTTAGGTAAAGGGTTAATTAACAGGGTTCTACTGTATTTGAGAATTACCTTGAAGAGTTTTTACAGGTCCTGGATTTTATTCTCTCCTGGTCTATGAATCGTAATCTTTATTCTACATTTTTTTCTGTTTTTCTTTACTTTTTTTTATTTTTATACCCCCACAAAACGAAGTTTAGGAGGGTATATAGGAGTCAAGTTGTCCATTGGTCGGTTTGTCGTCGTCATCATCGGCCCGTTGCACATGTAAACTTGTGGAGTGAACTACTTCCACAGTTTTAGCTGCATTTTCATGAAACTTCACAAAAATGATCAACATGATGAGGGGAAGTGCGTGACGTAATTTTTTTCTCAGTCGGTTTCAAGATGGCCGACTGGTGGCCATATTGAATTTTTTTTTTACTCAGAAAAACTGAATGCCCCTTTTCTGTCACCCACACTAGGTGGTATGTCACAGTGGGGGGTGTACCAGGTGACAGACCATCTCTAGTTCTTTTTGTGTGCAATCAGTGAATTTTCACAGAAGATGGGTTTGTAAAACAACTAGTAATAGATTGTGCCTTAACAAGGTATGCACAAGGTACATTAATATTGTTTCACTTCACACTAAATGTCAACTGAACAGTCTGAACTGTGTGTACTTGATGATATGAAAAGACTAGGACTATAGTACACATTCTAACAGTGTATTACATCTCTGAGTTAATGCAGTTATTCCGAATGAATCTCAGAAGTACAATATCTTGCAAGAAATATGCAGCCTTCAGATTAACGGAGTATCACTGTGTGTATTCTAGTGGTATTTTATTGTGGTATTGCACTTTCATTATTTGGTTGAAATCCAGGATAAAAACCATAACATTTACTGATTGCCTGAAGGTGTGTCAACAGTTTCTGATGAATATATTTTTTACATCAGGCATGCGAGTTCCCTTTCAGAGGAATTCCGTATTTATGTTACTTGACCCCTGTGGGAAACGCAGGAAGATTCAGTAGTACTTTACACCAAATTAACCGTTGAATTATATTGCAGCTGAATGTGGTCAAGTACCAGTAATACTTTTTGAAGCAATAATAGAACATAAATCTTCAATATTTTTGTTCTTTATTGGTGTTTAACCCTTTACCCAACGTAACAGCCAAAACCGGCCAGCGCTATTCTCCAAAATCGAAAATTACTTTTCATTATTTTTTCATTTTTTGTCTCAAAAACATAGGTTAAGACCCCTCGTTGGAACGAGCTCGATGAGCTCGTTTCAACGAGGGGTCATAACCTATGTTTTGGAGACAAAAAATGAAAAAAATTAGTTATTCAAGAAATTTTGTTGCAAGTGTCGTCTGCTTTTCATGTTAGGTAAAGGGTTAATAACACTTTCAACAGCTGGGGTCACCTTGTGTTGGACAGTTTGACGGGTGGTGGAAGCCAGATTACCCTGGGAGAACCACTGAGCAGCGGTGAGTAATATCCGACTCCTCAACATACCAACTCCGCACAAGCAAGGTTATCATTGTTTGAAGGCAAGTGCACCATCAACGTGTCATAGGCCTCAGTACACGGTGCCACTGTGTCACCACATGGACAATTGGGATAAAGTGCCTTACCCAAGGACACAATGAATTTGCCATTGGTGGCGATTGAACCGTGGACCTTTTGGTTTTAAGATCAATACCGTAACCACTCAGCAACTACACACCCTTCATTCAGTTTAAGAACTATTTTCTTTTTTTTTGTTAATCCTTTATCTTCCTCATGGGAACCCTGGGAAGTGGAACAGTGCTTGTTTACTGTGGTAAAGAAGCTCTGTTTAACTGGTAATGTAGGACCTGGTAACCATTGCCAAGTGTGGAAGTCCTTTAACCCTTTACCCAACCAACATGAAAAGCAGACGACTCTTGCAAAAAAAATATTGAATAACAAATTTTTTTCATTTTTTGTCTCAAAAACATAGGTTATGACCCCTCATTGGAACAAGTTTGATGAGCTTGTTCCAATGAGGGGTCATAACGTATGGTTTTGAGACAAAAAATGAAAAAATAATGAAAATGAATTGGCGATTTTTGTGAATAGCGCTGGCTGGTTTTGAACGTTACATTGGGTAAAGGGTTAAAATGGGCAACAGGAGTATAAACAATGGGATGGACTTGACTTTACATCAGTCAGGATTCGCCATTGTGCAGAAATTGTAACCATAAACACAAAGTAACAATAAATAAATAATTCTTTACCTAATGTTCCCTGTTGGATTCCTGGAAAGTTGAGCAGTGCTTGTTTATTGTGGCAAACAGGTATGCTTTACTGGTACAATAGGATCCAGTAACTAACGCCTGTGGTGAAAGTCCTCTCAAGTGAGCAATATACAAATGAACAATTGGATGGACTGGGCTTCATACCTGTGTTGCAGTTATGATATAACCATAGATGCTGACAGTGACCTTAAATACCAATGAATATTTAAAAAATTCAAATGTTACTTAGAAGCAAATTTCCTCAATTGAACTTAAAAATCAGTCAATTCTTAACCCTTTCAATGATGATGCCCTTAATGGTGGCATCTTGTATACAGCCAAATGGCTGATCCTCTCATATTTGTGGGGAGGTTCAGTAATAATTTAATCCTATAGTCAGGCTGTGGGATTGTTATTATACCCCCACTTTTTTTCAAAAAGTCGGGTATACTGGATTGCGCCTGTCCATGTGTCTGTGCATCTGTGCGCTTGTGCATCTGTCCATACGTCTGTCCGTCCAAACTCAGATGTCTGACCGCATTATAACTTCAACATTACTGCAGATTTCGATGAAATTTCATACAGATGTTCACTATCATGAGACCTTTAAGCAGCATTAGCCGTTTTGCTGTTGGAATATTTTTTCTGTGAGTTATGGTCCTTTCAATATACAAAAATAGGCTATTTTTTGTCTGTCTGCATCGTATCTCAGGTTTGAGGCATTGGATCTCAATGAAATCTGGAATAAAAATTGTTTATGGGAAAGGCTTTCTAATAAGTCTCTAATAATATTTTTTAATTTTCACTTTTAGACTTATCCCCCTTTTAACTTTGAAAATTTGTTGTTTGCCTGTTCGCCTCTTATTTCAGGTTTGGATTATCAGATTTCAATGACATTTGGAATGATTATTGTTTATGGAGAAAGGCTTTCACACGAGTCATGTGCCTGCAGTAAAACAAAGAAAATACATGCAAATCACCTCCCCACATGTTGCATTGTGTCTTTGTTTTATAAGGTTTGGGTTATCAGATTTCAATGTAATTTGGATTGAAGATTGTTTATGGGAAAGGCTTTTAAATGAGTCATGTCCCTGCAGTAAAACAAAGAAAATACATGCAAATTACCTCCCCACATGTGGCATTATGTCTTGCTTTATAAGGTTTGGGTTATCAGATTTCAGTAAAATTTGGAATGAAGATTGTTTATGGAAAAGGCTTTTAAGTGTCACATTCCTGAAGTAAAACAAAGAAAATACATGCAAATCAACTCCCCACATGTGGCATTATGTCTTTGTTCTGCATCTCTTATGTGGATGGGCCAATCATCACTAGTCTTCAATTACCTTGCTGTAAAACAAGACAATAATTTTGCTATTTGTCTTGTAAAATAGCCAATTTTTGTCTGTTTACCTCCTATCTCTGGTTTGAGGTTCGTGACTCTCAATGAAACTTGGAGTGAAGATTGTTTATGGGAATAGCTTTCACGGTATCATGGTTCATTTCTTCTCTTGTCATTGTTTGGAGGTATGTACCATGGGGGTATGCCCCGGGGCATGCCCCCCCCCCCCTTTGGTATCCCTGATAGGGGAGGGTGTGAGAAGGGGAAATCTCACCCAAGGGCAGAACAAACAACAATACTTTGAACACCAATGAAACATAAGATATTGTCACGTGGCTCATGCAAGATAGATATCTATCTCACATGGCCTTCTCACATCAGACACACATATCTTGCATAGGATGTGGGGGTATAATAGATTATCACTGGTCCTCCTGTCCATCTCTGCTGGATGTTTACTCTGTTAACCTGTTACTGAACAAATCGGCCATATATATAATTGAGCAGTCAAAATTTTTTTTCACCAAAACCATATCATGTGACCCCTCATTAGAACAAGCTCACTGAGCTTGTTCAAAAGCGGAGTCACATGATATGGTTTTTTAAAAGCTTTTTGAAAAATTTGAAAACATAATGTACTGTAATATATATTATAATATATACACAGTACATGGAGAGTGGATTGTAACTAAATCACCCGTGGAGTGGCATTTTTACCCAAACTACAACTTTCAAATTTTGTACACATCGACAAAAAACACAAGCAATGTTTCAGCCAATGGACCTTCAGGTTTAACCTGGAGTTTCATTGGCTGAAACTTTACTTGTGCTTGTCATGCTTTGCAACAAATTTGCAATTATTGCTTGGGTGGAATCTACACTCTGCAGGTGATTTAGTGATAATCCACTCTACACGTACTGTAATGATATCATCTGCGTTGGATAAAGGCCTTGAGGGTTAACTGTGTTAAACCATAGACAGAGAGCATGTTGGCTCAGTGGTTACAGCATTGAACTTCAAACCAAAAGGTCCATGGTTCAATCTCCACCAGGGGTAACTGTGTTGTGTCCTTGGGCAAGGCACTTAATCGCGATTTCTCACCTGGAGGCATTGGTAGCGCTGTGTACTAAGGTGTACTGATCGTCGATGGTGCATGTCGTTGGTGCACTTGTCTTCAACCAATGCTAACCCTGCTTGTGCAGAGTTACTACATTGGAGAAGCTGACATTTGCTAGCCACTGCTCAGTGGTTCACTCTGGGTACTCTGGCTTTCCCCACCCATAAAACTGTTTGACAGAAGGTGACCCTGGCTATTGAAAGTGTTGTTAAACCCTGATAAAAAAGAGAAAAAAAACCCTCCCAGAAAACCCCTCCCAGACAGCTAACTTGTGCTTCACACAAAAATTTATGCATATCACATTGAAAGGATCAAGTAGTATCTTGAATTTATCATAAAACAGGTATCTCAAAGAACAAACTGAAGGCAAGTAACATGTCAATATTTAAGCAAGAGGACCCACAAGTGGAGAAAACTATAGGCAATGCCAATACAATATACTGTGCAAAAACCTTGACCTCAAATGTATTTCAAGTTTCTAAATTTATCAAAACCTTCTGCAAAAAAACATGCACATATGGAAATCTGTGGAACAAGCTCCATGTGTGTGTTGTTTTTTAACAGATTTTCAAGCAATTTTGTGATTTCCCATAACAAACAACCCTGGGAAGTGGAGCAGTGCTTGTTTACTGTGGTAAACAGGTTCTGCTTTACTGGTAAAATAGGACACTGAACCTCCCCATGGGAACCCCAGGAAGTGAAGCATTGCTAGTTTACTCTAGTAAACATGCTCTGTTTTATTGGTAAAATAGGACAACATGGGTGTTAATGATTCGTTGGATTTGACTTTATATCTGTGTTGCGGTCACGATTAGCCATTGTACAGAAATATGTGACCTTAAAGACCATTAAATAAATAAATAAATATTGTAAATATTAGCACCCTGTGTGAACAAATTAAAGGATGCTTAGACCTCAGAACAGAGCACAGTTTACAATACAGTGGAACCCTGTTAATTGAATATCCACTTTGCCAATGAAAATTATTCAATTAACAGGAGTATTCAATTAACAGGGATTGTTTCACTTTCCTGTATTCTAGAGATAAACTTGGCATTTATTCTATTATATCTTGTTTGACAGAGCTCCATGAGCTCTGTCAAACAAGATATAATAGATTAAATGTCTGTATTGGATGTATTGAGGCCAAATAGGTCAAAAAACAAAGGAAAACTGGATTGAGTCCGGGTAATTTCTTGACAGTTACAAGATTTTTAATTCAATTAACAGGAGTTTACTCTATAACCTATATTCAATTAACAGGTCAAATTCGTACTGGAGGTATGGTAAATGGTTTTGTGTTGTGAAATTATATCCAATTAACATGGTTATTCAGTTAAGAGATATCCAATTAAGTGGGCTCCACTGTACCACAATATCTTGCCTAATGTAGCCAGCTACATGTGGAGCAGAATGGAGCTGCAAAATACATGGTTGTCAGAGACTAAACTGTACTCTGTTGCACATTGATTGTATTGATTTCTGACAATTAAATGCAGGAGGCTTTGTGAACAGAAAGAACAAATTCTTGATAATTAATAAAAAAACATGTCCTTGCAGATCCCAGATGAGTTCTCTGACAGCCTGTTGACCTTGTAATAATCGGACTCATTCATCTCGTGTTAATAGTGCCTAATTTTGAGTTGTTCTGAGTGACCAACTTCTAATTAGCAGTACAGTCTTTTCATCCATCATTTCATCTCTTTAATAAAATACGTGCTTGTAGAATTATTCTTTTGTTACCGTTAGGGGTATGCCCATTTTATTACATGTCCGTTCTATGTAATCCACATCTACAGCAACACTAAACCATGCGGAAAATGAAAATCCGTTCTGTACACATGTGCGGAATGGAAATCATTGACAGACTCTTTTTGTAAAGAAGTGAAATTTCACCAGAATTTTCTATAAATCGTGCACTACAATTATGAATCGCTAGCAGGAGCTAAATATCATCACTTGATTTACAATGTGTTCTATGTGCTAGTAGGCACATCAAACACATTCGAACTCGGAGGACGAGATAGTAACACAGGTTCCCCTTGCAAATTTGGTTGGCGATAAAATGTGTTGATAGTTGTCAAATGAATTGCTGAGTGTCCTTCTAATAATTGTTTTTATAGTCGTGAAGGCATGAAATAAACACAGAATTACGGTGGAGGAAGCTGGAGTACCTGAAGAGAACCACTGAGCAATGGCGAGCAACTGTCAGCTCCTCAACATACTAACTCCACACAAGCAGGGTTAGCATTGGATGAAGACAGGTGCACCATTGACGTGCAGTATGCCTTAGTACATAACTCCACCGTGCCCCCACATGGGCAATGGGGGCAAAGTGTTTTGTCCAAGGACACATCGCGGTTGCTGCAGGTGGGATTCGAACCGAGGATGTCGCGGATTGCAGCCTGCCTGAGCCACTGCACCCCCATCCATTATATAAATAGTGTGTGATTCAGTGATTCATTCCAGCTATAAATTCAAGCATTGTTTATCTTCCTTGGTATGCAATTCAATTAGAAATTTTCTGTCGTGCAAATCCAGGTCTGCCCACTAGTGTTATTATAAAGAGTTAACTAAAATGAATGAATTCAATGCCAAAAGTGAAATTATTCATTATCTTTCCCGTGTGGAAGTTGAGCAGTGCTTGTTTTCTGTGGTAGACAAGTTCTGTTTTACTGGTAAAATAGGATCCTGAACCAGTGCCTGGGGTGAGAGGCCTCTAAAGTGGGAACCATAGCTATCAATGATTAGCAAAACTTGACTTCATACCTATGTTGTGGTCATGTTGTAGCCAAAGATGCTGAAAGTGAAATAAATGAACAAATTAATTCATTGTTAGCTCACCTTGACAAAGTCAAGCTGAACTAATCTAATTGATCTCAGTCCATCATCCGTCGTCACCAGGTTTTGGTCTTCTCCTCCAAACCACTGGGCCAATTCAAGTAAAAGTTTGTGTGAGTGATGGTCCCGAAGGGATATTGCATTTTTGTTCAACTCAACATGCCCAGCCCCATAGGGAGAGGATGAGAGAAAATGCTCCAAAATATTTTAGCCCTCCTGCATTTTTAAGAATGCCAGGCCTGGCATCATTTGGAACAATGCTACAGAACTGCTATTGTATTTAACTTGACTGCACAAGTCTTTACATGCCATATTATTATTATAAAGTCTCTGTAGGACTCCCCCCCCCCCCCCCCCATTAGTCCTACCTGGGCTCGGGAAAAGCCAGCAAGGCTTGACTTTGGTGGAGTCTCTTACAGAGACTGTGTTCCCATAAACCGTTAACACTTTCAATGTGTAAGGAGGTTCAGTTCCCTGTGGGAATCCTGGGAAGTTGAGCCATGCTTGTTTACTGCGGTAAACAAGTTCTGCTATACTGGTAAAATAGGACACAAAAACAATGCCTGGGATGGAATCTACATAGGTATAATGATTGTCTAAACTTTCCACATATGTTGCAGTTATGATATAGGCAAAGATGCTTACTGAAAGTGACCTTAAACACCAATAAATAAGTAGTTGGGAGGTTCAGTAATAATTAAATCCAACACCCCTATACAAGGGAACCCTGTTAATTGAATGGCCACACTGCCAGTGAGAATTATTCAGTTAACATGAGTATTCAATTAACAGGGATTTGATCACTTTCCTGTATTTTAGAGATAAATTGAGCATTTATTCTATTATATCTTGGAGCTCTGTCAACCAAGATATAATAGAATAAATGCCTATATTAGATGCACTTATATGAAATAGGTCTCTAAACAGTGGGTATTTGGTGATTGTCAGGATAATTTCTCGACACATTACCAGATTTTTTTTATTCAATTAACAGGAGTCTACTCTGTAACCCATATTCAGTTAAGAGGTCAAATTTGTACTGAAAGTATGGTAAATAGTTTGGTGTTTGGAAATTATATTCAATTAACGGTTATTCAATTAAGATATATACAATTAATTAGGCTCTACTGTACCTATCTGCCGGGGATGATATAAATGTTACTAATATATCAACTTTTCAACTTGCAGAAGCCTTGAATCTCCCAGCTACTTTTTTTCTGAACACAAAAATTTGTCAAGACTTACAGCCTTGCAGTGTTTTCTTGCCATGTATCCTCTTTCTTGTACTGCATGTTAACCCTTTACCCAATGCAGACGATATCAAAATTCATTATTTTAAATATAATTTTTAAAAATTTTTCAACAAATTTCAACAAAACCATATGTGACCCCTCATTAGAACGAGCTCAATGAGCTCGTTCCAATGAGGGGTCACATGATATGGTTTTGTTGAAATATTTTGAAAAAATTAATTTTTTCAACTGCTCAATTTACATATTACGCGGGCGGATGCTTGCGATTCGTTAGGTAAAGGGTTAATGGTGCACTTGCCTTCAATAACTGCTAACTCTGCTAGTGCTGATTTGATGGTTGCTCGCCATTGCTTGGTTATTCTGCCCAGGTATGCCAGCTTTCTCTACATGTAAAACTGTCTGGCATGATTTGACCCTGGGTGCTAAAAGTGTTATTAAACCTGAATAAACAAACAAACAATAAAGTCTTAGCAACAACTATATAGCATTGATGACGATTGTACATGGGTGTGGTTGTCTACGTCTTATAGTCCAATATGGCATCGGTAACTGTATTGCACTTTACTGGCTACAAATGCTATATCACCTGGTAAGAATGTGAACAATATTTTGAGGTATCTTAGCTTTCTCTGAATTGTTGTCCTGTTCATCACCTGGTTGTGTCACAGCCAGCATTGTTGGATGTGGGTTGTTATGCACTTGAAGGCTACTCTTGTCACCTTATCTCTCACCATCACCAAACAGCAGAACAATACCAAAGTCAGTGATCTACCACCAGTCACAGAAAGTCAGATACAGACTATACTTGCAACCGAGGACCCAGTATTTGTAAAATTTCCTGAAGAACTCCTAGCTTCTGTGCTTTCTTCCACAGATAACATGTTAGATGGAACAAGAGCACAAAAGATCAGCAACCCTAAAACATGTTTGCATATCTCTGGTATGCTGTGATAGAAAGGTTCCAGTTAGAACTTTGCCTTACTTGTTTCAGACCCTTCGTCAGTCATTCAAAACAAAGCTGATCTCCTCACTTTTTATTGTGTTCAGCCACAGCCTGATAAATTTCTTTATCTATTGACTAAAGAGAATTTTTTGATTTGATTGGTTGATAGATACGTGGTATGAGACCATATTCATTGAAACCCACGATACATCCGCCCAGCCACTGACAAATTTCCCATACCCAGTGGAGGCCTCGTTCCGAAATCTACAAATTGTCCATACCCTGTAGAAGACGTGTCATTCCAGTTTTACTGTGTACATGTATTATATTTTAATTTTTTATCTCCAAAATATAGCTCCTGACCTCTTATTGGAATGAGCTTGTCAAGTACCCTCCAATGTGGGGTTCATAAGCTATGTTTATGAGACAAAAAAGAAAAAAAGAAATTCAATAATTTTTTTATACTAGTCATATCGGCATATTTTCACAAAAACTCTTTTGCACAAAAATTCCACAGAAACCTGTCTGGCTCAACAATGGAAGATAAAAGATATTATGCTGTGTGTGTTCACACATGAAATAGATTGTACTTCTAAAACGGAAAGTCAATAAATAAATTTGTTACCCCGTGTCTGATCACGTGGTACGGGTTTTTACCTACCCGAAGCCAGCCGTATCCCATTTGGCCTCATGGGATACGGCTGGCTTCGGGTAGGTAAAAGCCCACACCACGTGATCAGACACGGGGTAACTAATATTAACTGGTAGAATGCTAGAGGCCACTATCAGGACTCCACTGAAAAGTGCTGAAAGCCAGTGTAGTGGCTTTACTCTGTGCATTAGCTTGTCGTTTGTGCAGCGGTAGATAAAGAAATGTTCATATTAAATTATTTATTATTTATTAAGGTTTAACAACACATTAACAGCCAAGGTCAAATCATGTTGGTGACAGTTTAACCCTCTGCACTCTGATGTCAAAAATGCAAAGTTTTCAGCAGCAAATATTTCCCATAATGCAGATTGATATTTAACCAAATATATCTTGTTTGACAGAGCTCAGTGAGCTCTGTCAAACAAGATATAATTGGTTAAATTCATAGTTAAACAAGACAAAAATGGAGTGATTGGAGAAAATTCTGTTGCACTGCCAGAGTGCCAGGGGTTAATGGGTGGATGAAGCCGGAATACATATAGAGAGAACCACTGAACAACGATGAGCAGCTGCCAGCTCCCCAACATCGTAACTCCGCACTGCAGCACAAGAAGGGTTCGATTGGTTGAAGACATGTGCACCATCGACATGCAGTATGCCTTAGTACACAGCGTCATCGTGCCCCATGTGGATAATTGGGGTTAAATGCCTTGCCCAAGGAAAAAACGCAGGAGACCGAACCGATCGCTCAGATGGTCACCCATCCAAGGACTAACCGGGCTTGTCATATTAAATTGTAATGTTACAGTTTATTGGAGAGTGCCAACAGGCACTCTCCAATAAATAGTAACAAAACAATTATTGATGGACAAACTCTTTCTAAACTGTATCTTTGAAAAAAAATACTCATGTTACAAATCACCTTTAACATTTAGCACTCTACCAGTGTATACAATGATTTGTATGTGGTAGGGTTACTGTGATAAATATTCATTCCCAGACAGACAATAAAGGCTGACACTTCCTCAGTCACTTGAGTCACATGTTACAATCAGCAAAAAACGTATTGGAACTCATCTCCACTTCAATCGAATTAACTTTGTAAACAAGACCCAAATTAATTCAATAATTTTGCTACATCTTTCATGTTGGTGAATTTCTCTGAATACAAGTATTGGATATATAGAGATTTTTTTATTTATCATGGAGCCACATAGAAAAATCAATTGATAAAGTGAATTTGGAATCAATGGCAGAGGACCTGAAGGGTTTTTATGTTGATTTTATCTTTGGGGAATTTTTCTGTTTGAACTGAAGTCAATAGCTCTCTTAAATCTGTTATTTTTTTCATTTGCTAGCTCATACATACTTCTCTTGCACTGATTCTTTATTGTGAAGCTTGAAATATTCTTTTTCCATTTCTTTGTGCCTAAGCTCATTCAACAACAATTTATAGATTTGTTTCCAGCATTTTATCTAACAGTCTTATAGATTTTGGCCTGAAAACCACGAGAAATGGTACGAATCGCATAATGTGTTGCGATTCTGTATCATTTTGACTCATTCTGATTCCGTATCATATAGATGACTCGTTTCCAGTAACGCGATGGGCTATCATAACAGGCGCATGAAAACATTCTATGTGCGTTTCAGTGATCAACTCAGCTGATTGCTTACAAAACAAAACAAAATTTCTTACAGTTAGCGACTGAACTAGTAATAGTCTAACCCCCTCCCCCCCCCCCCCCCCCACCACAATGACTAGAAACTGCACAATTCAATATTACACCTCCTTGGTTCCTGAGGATCTGCCCTCATTGCACACTCATAAATTCAAGCGGATCATCACGGGAAGTGACACTGAGATTCAACAATTGGATACGGCTTGAGCTAGAGGCCGTATTTATGAACCGATCTTTACTAAACTTCTTGGGTATCTTTGTTGTGACTGTGGGACGAGAACGAGTGTTTTTGGGTGCGGTCCAAAATTCAAGATGGCTGCCAGCCGCCATTTTGTACCGACGATGCAGAAATCTGTTTTTTGTACAGAACTTCCATGTGAAAGCTCTGATTTGAATAATTTTTTGTATGAATGTTTAGTACCATGAGATACATTACATATCATATGGGTTTTTTCTCGCACTTAAATTTTGCAAATTAGACTAACTTTGATTTATTTAGTGTTACTTTCAGCACTGTCAGTGCAAATGCCAATACGACTCGGGCTAGAGGCCGCACTTATGAACCGATCTTTACGAAACTACTTGCGTACCATTGTTATCACCGTGGGACGAGAACGAGTGTTTTTGGGTCCGGTCCGAAATTCAAGATGGCCACTGGCAGCCATTTTGTTCAAAATTAGGGGCAATCAGATTTTCAGCTGCGACTAGCAGCTCTATAAGTAGCAATGTTGGTCTGTCTGTCAGTCGGTCGGTCGGTCGGTCGGTCTGTCACCAACGAGTTTCAAAACTCAATAACGTTTGAAATACTTGATGGAATGACTTTATATTTGGCATGTAAGTGTATCTTATTGATGTCTAGCCACTGTTCAATGCATGTGTTGTTCCAAATATTTTTCTTGGAGTTATGACCCTTGATGAACTTAGAGTGTCCGTCGGTCTGTCTGTGACCAACAAGTTTCAAAACTCAATAACTTTTGAAATACTTGATGGAATGACTTTATATTTGGCATGTAAGTGTATCTTATTGATGTCTATCCACTGTTCAATGCATGTGTTATTCCAAATATTTTTCTTGGAGTTATGACCCTTGATGGACTTGGAATTTTGTGAAATTGCACCACCCGTCGCAGCTACGGCGTCGATGTCGCGATTTTTGCACAGAACTTCCACATGAAAGCTCTGATATGAATAATTTTTTGTATGAATGTTTAGTACCATGGGATACATCACATATAATACAGGTTTTTTTCTCGTGCAGAAATTATGCAAATTAGATGAACTTTGATTTTTTCAGTGCTACTTACACACAGCAAGTACACATGTCAATACGGCTCGGGCTGGAGGCTGTATTTATCAACCGATCTTCACGAAACTTCTTGGGTACCTCTGTTATCACCTTGGGACAAGAACGAGTGTTTCTGAGTGCAGTCCAAAATTCAAGATGGCTGCCAGTGGCCATTTTGTACTGAAATTAGGTCTAATCAGTTTTTTGTACACAACTTCTATACGGCTCAGGCTAGAGGCCGTATTTATGAACCGATCTTTACGAAACTTCTTGGGTACCTTTGTTATCACCGTGGGATGAGAACGGGTGTTTTTGGGTGTGGTCCGAACTTCAAGATGGCCACCAGCAGCCATTTTGTACCAAAATTAGTGCAATCAGTCTTTTGTACAGAACTTCTGTATGAAAGTTCTGATTTGAATAAATGTTGGTATGAATGTTTAGTAACATGGAATACATCACATACAGTACAGATTTTTTTCTCATGCAGAAATTATGCAAATTAGATGAATTTTGATTTATTTAGTGCTACTTATACACTGTAAGTGCACATGTCAATACGGCTCGGACTAGAGGCTGTATTTATCAACCGATCTTCACAAAACTTCTTGGGTACCTTTGTTATCACCTTGGGACGAGAACGAGTGTTTCTGAGTGCAGTCCAATATTCAAGATGGATCCAGTGGCCATTTTGTACCAAAATTAGGTCCAATCAGTTTTTTGTCATAACTTCTATACAGCTCGTATTTATGAACTGATCTTCACAAAACTTCTTGGGTACCTTTGTTTTCACCTTGGGACAGGAATGAGTTTGTTTTGGGGTGTCTTTGTTATCACTGTGCTATGAGAACAAATATTTTGGGGTTCAGTCAGACCCACTCTGGAACTCAAAGATTTCTTTTCTAGTTTAGCATCTGACTGTCACCCACCTTTACAATACTTTACCTATACATTTGTTACAGGCTACGGTCAGTATTTATGTACAGACCGTTACAATACTTTATATGTACCTTTGTTAACAGGTCAATACCTAGATGTTTGTCATTGCTGTGTCACATACTATACATGCCTTGACAAGTTGAGCTACAGTGTCATTGACACTTTCATTTGTTTCAAAAACATAACTTATGACTCCTCATTGGAATGACGTCATTGAGCTCATACCAATGAGGGGTCATAAGCAATATTTTTGATGCAAAAAATGAAGAAAAAAAAGAAGTCATTCACAAAAGCGATGTCTGCCTTTCATGATAGGTCAAGGGTTAAGCAACTTTATGAGAAAATAACATACCAAGATAAAAAAAATCGACCCTATTATACTACTGCATGTAACTGGAACCAAACCATTTTTTTTCGCCTGATGCAAAACCTTAACACAATCATAATGTTCAGCATTTTTATTAACTAAGACTTTAGTTACGTCTTGTTCTTGGGTTAATTTCATGGGATGCTATCTGGAGTAGTAGTGTCTCAGAATGTACTAGGAACCAATAATTATTGTGTATGTAAGGTCGCATTAGCATCCAGTGTGGAATATTGATGATAACTAAACTATAGCAATTACCATTTTATTCTTGAAAAGACTACAATGGGTATTATTGTGTAATTCAACAATGAGGATGTTGGCCCTGCATATTCATTATCTTGACCGATTTAATTCTTTATACAACCCTTCTTGTGTTCTAATTTCTGAACATTAGGCGCTTTACAAGTACCTAGTGGAGCTTTTACACGTTTGCCTGTAACAAGGATGGAGGCCATGCATATTCATCATCATTTAACCCTTTACCTAACATGAAAAGCAGACGACACTTGCAAACAAAATTCTTGAATAACTAATTTTTTTCATTTTTTGTCTCAAAAACATAGGTTATGACCCTTCATTGGAACGAGCTCGATGAGCTCGTTCCAAAGTGGGGTCATAACCTATGTTTTTAAGACAAAAATGAAAAAAATAATGAAATTTAATTGACGTTTTTGTGATTAGTGCTGGCTGGTTTTGGCTGTTACATTGGGTAAATGGTTAACCCTTTACCCAACGAATTGTCCGCATCCGCCCACGTAATATAAAAATTCAGCAGCTGAAAAAATATTATTTTTCGAAAAATTTCAACAAAACCATATAATGTGACCCCTCTTTGGAACGAGCTCATTCCAAAGAGGGGTCACATGATATGGTTTTGTTGAAATTTTGTGAAAAAAACTAAAAAACGATATTTAAAATAATAAATTTTGAAATCGTCTGCGTTGGGTTAAAGGGTTAATTCATTATACAACCCTTCTCACATTCTAATTTTTGAAATTAAGCACTTTACAAGTTCCTAGTAGAGCTTTTACACATTTGCCTGTAACAAGGATGGAGGAGTACATATCTTAACCCTTTCGTTATTTTAATTATTTTTTTCTCAAATTTTTTCAACAAAACCATATCATGTGACCACTCAATAGAATGGGCTCAGCCAGCACATTCCAATGAGCTGTCACATGACATGGTTTGTTGAAATTTTTTTTCAGCTATTCAATTTGTAAATTGCATAGGTGCACGTGGCAGTCCATTAGGGAAATGCTTAATCCTCTGCACTGTTGTCAAAATATCAAAATTTTCATTTGCAGCTTTTTCCCATAATGCAGATGGAAATTTAACCAATTCAGTCTTGTTTAACAGAGTTGATTGCAATAAAATTTTAACACAGCATGAGAAAATCATTTTTCAGGAGTTTTAGGGATCCTACCCCCACCCACCCCCACCCCCTTTGATAATGGTGTAAAGTTGTACCTCAGAATAATGCCACTGAGTTACAGTGAACACATAAACCTGCTGCTGATGTTGACTGATACTACCATCTTGCTTTGGCCTGTCTGCATGGATATCTTTATTTATTGGGGTTCACTATTTAACAACACTTTTGACAGCATTTCTGACAGTTTTATGAGTGGAGGAAGCTGGGTACTGAGTGCTGGGAGAGAACCACTGAGCAACAGTGAGCAACTGTAATATTCCCCAGTTTACTAACTCCACACAAGCAGGGTTAGCATTGATTGAAGACAAATGCACCATCTTCGTACAGTATGTCTTAGTACACAGTGCCACCGTGCCCCCACATGGGCTATTGGGATGAAGTTCCTTACCCAAAGACACAGCATAGTTGGTCCTGGCAGGAATTGAACTGTGGACCTTTAAATATCATTTTTTCAAATTTTTCAAAAAATTTCAACAAAACCATAATGTGCCCCCTCGTTGGAACGAGCTCGATGAGCTCATTCCAACGAGGGGTCACATGATATGGTTTTGTTGAAATTTTTTGAAAAATAATATTTTTTCAACTGCTGAATTTGCATATTATTCTTGCGGATGCAGTTGATTCGTTATATAAAGGGTTAAACTACCGGTAAAGAGTGATAAATTTAGGTAAGATTTTTGAAAATTTTAGAATTTTTTTCCGAATAAATATGTTTTGCAAATCAGATTACACATGTTTTAATCAATTAAAACTATAGAATGTTAAATTTATGATTTATGAAAATTGTAAACGTACCTTTGTTTCACTTTTTGTTTGCTTTAGCCTCTTGCTTTAGCCTCCTTATGTAGTGTAATGGCCTTATCCACAGAAATATGTGACCTTAAACACAAAGTTTTTATGCTCCCGAAAAATTGGGGGGGGGGGGGGGCATGTAGTGTTTGTGATTTCCCTCCGTCCGTCCATCCGTTGGGAAGATTTTTATGTCTGCTCCATAACTCTGAGATGCTTTGTTGGATTTTGTTGAAACATGGCATTCATGTTGCTTATGGGGAGACAATGTGTTGCGCACAAAATGTTTTTTTGTTAGATGGACATCAAGGTCATAGTTCGGGGGCATCCGTGGCCGGGCGGTCACTGTTAGTCTTGTTTCTTCATTTTTTGCTTTCAAAACATAGCATTTGACTCCCTCATTGGAATGTGCTCAACTCACACATCCCACACAATGTTTTGGAAACAAAAATTAAATGAACATTACTATTTATTCTAGAACTTTTTTGGAAACCATTTTTGTAAGGTAAACGGTTAAGAACTTTTCTATAACTCTTGGTGTTGATGACAGTCTTGATTGGTTTTCATCTATCACTGTTGGATCAATAATGGTCTAAGTATAAGAGATGGAGGTCATTTGGGGTTGATGTCAGCATAAGGAATCTAACGAATCTTATTATATCTTAGGACCAGTTGTTTAGATTAATTTCTTGGATAAGCTTATGTTAGAACTGTTAGCAAACTCTTGAATCAAGTGAACCTATTGTATATACAGCATTAGCCCAGGCTTTCTTTTGTAATATTGCTTTTGTCATTTCACTGGTTGAGTGTTGGAAGCCCATGTTTGGGCTTTACTTGAAAGTGTATGTGCTGCAATTCAGAGGCTTCAGACTCGGTGGGTGTCCTTCATATTATCTTTGAATCTTTTGTACTGTTGTTTTTGTCATTTAACCCTTTACCTAACATGAAAAGCAGACGACACTTACCAGAAAAATTCTTGAATAACTATTTTTTTTCATTTTTTGCCTCAAAAACATAGGTTATGACCCCTTGTTGGAACGACCTCGATGAGCTTGATCCAACCTATGTTTTTGAGACAAAAAATGAAAAAATAATTAAAATTAATTGGCGATTTTTTAGAATAGCTCTGGCCGGTTTTGGCTGTTACATTGGGTAAAGGGTTAACTGGTTGAGTGCTGGAATTTGGGATTTACTCTAAAGTTTCGGTACTGCAATTCAGAGGCTTCAAACTCTGGGTGTCCTTCATATTATCTTTGAATCTAATTTTTTTGATCTGTATGGATTTTCCTTGTTACAGATTATGGGCGAGTTCCTATGGGGGGAGGGGGGGGTGGAGATGTCATCTTAAATTAAACCAAGTGAATAAAAACAAAAATAAATACATAAGGATAGAATGATCAAAGACGAGAAAATGAATTTAGATGAACGGCCCAATGCTTGAAAATTTCCAGGAAAAGTTCTTGAAAATCCCTGAATTTCTACATCCAGAGTGTGTACAAATCCTGTGTGAGAAAACAAATGAGAATACAAGCAATCAGTACATTTTGGGGGTAAATACGTGCTGAATCATCTCAGTAATAGTTGTACTGTTCATGTAAAATTTCATACTTCAGAGTCATGGCCGGTAATACCTCCCACTCAAGTTCTAGTAGAGGAATTGCTATAATAGGGACCATTTGTTGGTAAAGGTAGGAAGGTACAGTGGAGCCCACTCAATTGGATATCTCTTAACTGAATAACCCTGTTAATTGAATATAATTTCCCAACACGAAATCATTTACCATACCTCCAGTACAAATTTGACTTGTTAGTTGAATATAGGTTATAGAGTAAACTCCAGTTAATAATGGAGCTCTGTCAAACAAGATGTAATAGAATAAATCATAAGTTTATCTTTAGAATACAGGAAAGTGACACATTCTCTGTTAATTGAATACTGCTGTTAAATGAATAATTTTCATTGGCAATGTGGCTATTCAATTAACAGGGTTACACTGTATTAATAATACTGCTTTGTTCAAGTCCCTTTATGCTAGATCATGCTGTTGTGAACCTTTCAATGTTATACAAGATGCTATCTATTAATTATGGAACAATTCCGCTCATCATCATTTATTGTTCTAGCCAAAACAGTCTCCACATGACACATACTCTTGTGTTCCAAATAAAAATACAGGTGGGAATAAAAGTACGGGGTGGAACATTTATCAAAATTAAATAAAAGTACAGACCCAAATAATAGTACAGGGTGGAAATCCATTAATTAGGGGTGGGGGAGTAATGCCAGTTAGTTTTATCTAAAAGCCAATTTATTTTCCAGTTTTGAGTTAAACTGCTTATTTTAGACCGTCCCGGCAGAAACTGACAACTCGATCCGGTGGAGAAAAAGCCGTCATCTGGCTAATTTGACATTCAAATTGAACAGATACAATGTCGGATATACGCCAATTATGTCCCGACCATGCAAGGCAGCAACTTGAAATTCTCAGAATGTTTTCTACTGTCCCTGCCCGACAGTTTGGTATCTTTGTCAAGTGCCGAGACTGCCTGGAAATACCGTGGATCACGTGGAAACCAAGGGCACGATTCGTCCCTACTTTATTCTCAATTCAACGACTTTTCCATTCATTATTTGCCTGTCACCGGCTGAGTTAGGCATTATATCTGTCTATTTGATGAACTTTTCAACCTTAACTATTTGCGGCTCCATGAAGCACACCGAAAGGCCACTGCACGGTTACCAATATATTCAGGGATTGATTTTACGAAAATAACAATTATTCCGACTATACCCACATGGGAACTCCTAAATATGCCAAGGGTTAAACTTTTGATAATAACGTATAAAACAAAAGTTGTCATGCTATGCTTACTGCATGCAGGCATAGAAAACATTCAGCGCTCAATGAATTAGGAATGGAGTAAATTGTGACTTAAACCTACGGAATTCTGAAAAAAGTTTTTTTCGACGGCACCAATCTTTATGCATTTGAGACAGGGATGGTGTTAAACTTTACAGCAACCTTATAACAGAAAATATTTTTGGAATTGAACTGTGAATCCGAATTTCGAAAGCATTTTTGGATATTCTATTCCAAACTACCACTGCACGCTTATCAATATTCAGTGATTTTATGAAAATTAAAATTATTCCGACCATACCCATATGAGCAGTCTCGAATCTGCCAACGGTTAAACTTTTAATAATGACATATAAAACAAAAGTTGTCATACTATGACTGCTGCATACAGCCATAGAAAACGTTCAGGGCTCAATCAATTAGGAATGGAGTAAATCGTCACTTAAACTTACCAAATTCTGAAAACGAGAGTTTTTTTGGACTGCACCTATCTTTATGCAAACAGAACGAGCATAGGATTAAACTTTACTACCAAACTTACAACAGCAAATATGCTCGGTAGGCAATTGTAAATATGAACATGTAAATTATTTTTCGATATTCCTTTCGAAAATGGAAGAAAAGTGAACTCCAAATTAGCCAATTTTATGAAGAATTTTTGGGCACTCAAATTCAAAGCCCGAAAACTGGGTGAAGGTTAAAACTTTGAATAAAATATATAACAGCAAAATTGTTTTGGATGAAGGCCCAATCCTCTCATGGAAAAGATTTTGAGACAACATGGCTCCTGCGCTGAGAAAGTGCATGTAAACCTTGGCGAAAATAACAATTATTCCGACAGCACCCTTATGGGAAGTCTCAAATCTGCTAAGGGTTAAACTTTTAATAATAACATATAGAACAAAATTTGTCATACTTTGACTGCTGCAAGCAGCTACAGAAAACATTCAGAGCTCAAGCAATTAAAAATGGAGTAAATCGCCACTTAAACTTACCAAATTCTGAAAAATTGGAGTTTTTTTGGACGTTACTTACTTTTATGCAACCAGAATGGGATAGGGTTAAACTTTACAACCAAACTTACAACAACAAATATGCTCGGTAGTCAATTGTGAATATGTACATGAAAATTGTTTGAAATTAACCCTTTCCAAAATGATGGAAAAAGCAACCAAAGTTGGCTAATTTTGGCATTTTCAAATGGTACTCTTATTCTCGCCCTCATTGTACTTGAGCGTTAAATCTGAGATTAAGAAGTAAACAGTAACTTTCTTCCACGATCATTGTTGCATCTAGCCATACCAAAATAATTGTTACAACTACTTTGTAATTAGAGAAATTTGCCATTGAAGTTGGCGAAAATAACAATTATTCCGACAGTACCCTTATGGAAAGTCTCAAATCTGCCAAGGGTTGAACTTTTAATAATCACATATAGAACAAAATTTGTCATACTTTGACTGCTGCAAGCAGCTACAGAAAACATTCAGAGCTCAAGCAATTAAAAATGGAGCAAATCGCCACCTAAACTTACCAAATTCTGAAAAATTGGAGTTTTTTTGGATGGTACCTACTTTTATGCAGCCAGAATGGGATAGGGTTAAACTTTACAACCAAACTTACAACAACAAATATGCTCGGTAGTCAATTGTGAATACGTACATGAAAATTGTTTGAAATTAACCCTTTCCAAAATGATAGAAAAAGCAACCAAAGTTGGCTAAATTTGGCATTTTCAAATGGTACTCTTATCCTCGCCCTCATTGAGCTTGAGGGTTAAATCTGAGATTACAAAGTAAACAGTAACTTTCTGCCGCAATCATTGTTGCATCTATCCAAACCAAAATAATTGTTACAACAACCTTGTTATTAGAGAAATTTGCCCTTGAAGTTGGTCAATTTTGAAGAAAAAATCTATATTCATGTCATTTTTGGCCAATGGGGGTTAATGTTGAAAGATTTGAGTGGTGATTGTGGTGTATCATATTATGCTCTAAATGTGCAGAAAATTTGAGCTAAATAACTGTAAACAATTTTGAGACATTCGAAAAATTGTGAAATTTTAAAGGTTTTGGCAGAATATTTTGAAAATACGCATTTTCACAGATATGGCAATACAGCATTTCACTAGATTTTATGACATTACATAAGTGTGCCAAATTTGGTCAAAATCGTACAGCTTGTTTTCGAGCAGTTCAACAGACAAAATTCAGGGAGGAAAAAAAAAAAAAAAAATTAAATCGGAGATTAAGAAGTAAACAGTAACTTTCTTCCACAATCATTGTTGCATCTAGCCATACCAAAATAATTGTTACAACTACCTTGTAATTAGAGAAATTTGCCCTTGAAGTTGGCAAAAATAACAATTATTCTGACAGTACCCTTATGGAAAGTCTCAAATCTGCCAAGGGTTAAACTTTTAATAATAACATATAGAACAAAATTTGTCATACTTTTGACTGCTGCAAGCAGCTACAGAAAACATTCAGACCTGAAGCAATTACGAATGGTGTAAATCGCCACCTAAACCTACCAAATTCTGAAAAAATTGGAGTTTTTTGGACGGTACCTACTTTTATGCAACCAGAATGGGATAGGGTTAAACTTTACAACCAAACTTACAACAGAAAATATGCTTGGTAAAAGTGTGCCAAATTTGGTCAAAATCGTACAGCTTGTTTTCGAGCAGTTCAACAGACAAAATTCAGGGAGGAAAAAAAAAAAGAAAAATAGAGAAGAAAAATTTTGAAAAAGAAGACTAACAAGAGTCTTTCCAAACTGGGTTTGAGAAAGCCTAAAAAATATGAATAACACCAAGAAAATAACCATCCATATCTTGTCATTTGTGATCTCTCCCAAATTTAGTACTTCCCTGAGTTCTCTGAGGAACTGCATGGTTTCCGATCACGACTCCAATAACTCAAATGATGAAACTCTTAGCCTCTTCTCCTTAGACCCTTTCAAGGTTTATTGAGGATGGGATGTGTGCTGCCATGTTTTCAAGATGATTGGTTTGAGTGTCTAAAGAATAATAGAATCCAAAGCTTGTTAACACCATAACTTTTTACAGAAGTAGACATGTCACAACTTCTATAGATGTCTAACTGAATAAGTGCATTGGAAAGCATTTTATTGAAATTATTCAAACTGATTTTTATTAGGATAGAAAGGGCTCCGTCTGTGTACACAGGTCATGATTGATGTCTATTTGAAATAATAAAAACTCTTCCTTTCTGCAGAATATGATTAATTATTACGCTCTGTCTGGACAGGACTAAATAGGGATGACAGGTCATTATAGATGATGGGCAGTGAATTATAACTAGGCCTTGGTCATTCTTCAATCAAATTTATTTCCTTTGAATTACTGGAATTATTCTTCGGAAATCAATTACTTGTTCTTACAAGATGAATGCAGGCCACAGCAATAAGCTGTTGAACCAATAATATTCATTACCATGTAAAATTTAATTCACTTACGTATTCAGTAGTTGAGGGAGGTGTTGATGGAAAGTCTCAAAAGGTGTTGAACGTGGTACAGTGTGTTAATTGAATTCCAGCTTTGTCAGTGAATTAACACTTTTTAACTGGTAAAATATCACCCAGTCACTGATGCTTGGGGTGGAAGTCCTCTAAAATGGGCAACATGGGTATAAACGATTGACTGAACTTGACTTTATGCTAGTGTAATAGTTGCTTGAGCAGCTTCAAGGTCAAGATCATACTAAAGTGCCTATATATTGAAGGTCGAAAGTCATGTATCAGGAACCATAACTCAGAAACTGCTGTGGCTACAATTATCAAACTTCACACAATCATCAACTCTTTGCATGATGCTGGCGGATATTCCCGCAGACAGGAAATCTCTTGCCATTAAATTAAGTAAAATTTAAGGATATTTAACCAACTTTTCTGCTGTAAATTGTACAGGTGTTTTAACGAAAAATTTCTTGTGTCAAATTTTCATGAATTTTTCATCAAATCTAGTCATGACTGTATGGCTGCTTCACAGCAGCCATGACTAGGTTTGATGACAAATATCGTAAAATTACTCGGCGGGTTAAGAGTTAAAGTCAGTTCCAAGCACTGGTTTTTAGGGAGAGGGCTTGGTGTTACTCCGGTGACGATTGTTGTTTAGCCATTTACTTAGCAAATTCCTGGTCAAAACCATTCTCAAAAATCATTTCAAAATTTTGTTTTCAAAGCAATGCATTAACTACAATTCCTAGCTCTGGAGCAGTCATGTCAGACTCATTCCACTTTTGTGTCTTAACCCTTTGTATCCTAGTGGCATCTTTCATATCAGTTCAATGGCAGCAATGGGAAGAGTCCATATTCTTTATTTGGGGGTAGATCAATCAATATTTTCAATGGGCAGCCTTGGGGCTGCACATTGAAAATATTGATTGGTCTACACCACACCTTCACTCAAAAGTCAACCTACTTAATGAAATTATGAAGTATCATGTTACTGGGCTGGAAAAGCGGCCTCTGGGGTTCAAAGGGTTAAGCCAGATATTGTATGAAATTAAACTGCCATCTGCAGTAATGGTTTGTGCGGTCTGTGAAATTGCTTAAATTTTAAAACTGAAATCCAGGGGGATTGAAAGTTTTTGAAAACCAGACATTCATGAGAGCAGTCTAGAAAAGTCTTTGAAAAATATATTTGGGTAATTACTTGTCCAAAATCTGTACTTATAAACTGTGGCCTTCATTGCTTAAATTGCATTTTTTTATGAAAAAATACCCGCAGCTGACAGTGATGCTGTTGTAGAGAGCTTCCCATGGATCAGTGTCAGATACGGGCAGTTTTGTTTTGGAAGACATGTATGAATGTATAAGAAATAAACACCAGAGAGGATGAAAAAAGTGCTTGAAAAGTCTTTGAAAGCCCTGGAGTTTTAGATCACTGTCTCTCTAGCCATGTGTCCATCCTTCTATCCATCTAGAACACTCATTTACGCAATAACTAGCCCAGTTGTAATCATATTTCAACAAATTTTGGTGTGTTACTTCACATTAACAATATCTTGAAAACATTTAATAACCATCCCATTCCATGAAAAGTAAGACAGTTATTGCCCTTTGTTGGTTGAAACCTTCTTTAAGGTTTTATTTATGAAAAAACTTGAACAGTGGTCATCAGATTTCAATAATTTTTGACATGCTGCTTGATGTTGATCTTGTCTTGCACAAGTTCAAAAATCTTGCTGGTTTCTCAAAAATTGGGGGAGTTACTGCCCTTAGTTATTCTATTTTATCAGCTTTACTTGACAAAGCCAAGGTAAACTATTGTCATGGTGAACATGGATGTCAGGTAGTCTTGAAGTCTGAGAATCAGTTAGTCTGTAAGTCTATCCACAGTTTGTTTAGTACGGCTGCAGCCTGCAGTTCTTTTCCGATCACCACCAGACTTCATACACATATTCATCTTCATGCTAAGATGAGAATGTCCCATTATGTTCATGGTCGGCTGCCCAAAATTGCCACACAGCAGCTATCTTGGATTTCTTAGTACAGACTACAGGTTGCATTTGTGGATCAGTTTTCTTGAGACTTGGTACAGTGGAACCCTGTGAATTGAATAGCTACTTTGCAAATGAAAATTATTCAGTTAACAGAAGTATTCAAGTAACAGGGATTGTATCACTTTCTTGTATTCTAGAGATAACTTAGCTTTTATTCTATTATATCTTGTTTGACAGAGCTCCACGAGCTCTGTCAAACAAGATATAACAGATTAAATGTCTGTATTGGATATACAGAGGCCAAATAGGTCTATAAACAAAGGAAAACTGGGGAGAGTTAGGGTAATTTCTCAACATATTATAAGATTTTTTATTCAATTAACAGGAGTTTACTCTATAACCTATATTCAATTAACAGGTCAAATTTGTACTGGAGTTATGGTAAATGGTTTTGTGTTGGGAAATTATATTCAATTAACAGGGGTTATGCATTTTTAGCTCAACTTTGACGAAGTCAAATTTGAGCTATTGTCATGGCCCGTCGTCCGTCTTTCCGTCCGTCCGTCCATCCGTCCGTCCGTCCGTCCGTCCATCCGTCCGTCCGTCCATCCATCTGTCTGTCTGTCCGTCTGTCCGTACGTCAACAATTGGCTATGGCTCGGGCTAGAGGTCGTATTTATGAACCGATCTTTACGAAACTTCTTGTGTACCTTTGTTATGACCCTGGGACGGGAACGAGTGTTTTTAGGTGTGGTCCAAAATTCAAGATGGCTGCCAGTGGCCATTTTGTACCGATGATGCAAAAATCAGTTTTTTGTACAGAACTTCTGTATGAAAGTTCTGATTTGAATAAAGTTTTGTATAAATGTTTAGTACCACGGGATACATCACATATAATACGGGGTTTTTTCTCGTGCGTAAATTATGCAAATTAGACTGACTTTGATTTATTTAGTGTTACTTTCAGAGCTGTAAGTGCCAAGCTGCTATGGCTCGGGCTAGAGGCCGTATTTATGAACCGATCTTTACGATCCTTCTTGGGTACCTTTGTTATGACCGTGGGACGAGAACGAGTGTTTTTGGGTGCGGTCCGAAATTCAAGATGGCTGCCAGCTGCCATTTTGTACCGACGATGCAGAAATCTGTTTTTTGTACAGAACTTCCATATGAAAGCTCTGATTTGAATAATTTTTTGTATGAATGTTTAGTACCATGGGATACATCACATATAATACGGGTTTTTTTCTCGCACGTAAATTGTGCAAATTAGACTAATTTTGATGTTTTTTGGGGTTACTTTCAGCACTGCAAGTGCAAATGCCAATACGGCTTGGGCTAGAGGCCGTATTTCTGAACCGATCTTTACGAAACTTCTTGGGTACCTTTGGTATCACCGTGGGACGAGAACGAGTGTTTTGGGGTCCGGTCCGAAATTCAAGATGGCCGATGGCAGCCATTTTGTACAAAATTAGGTGCAATCAGATTTTTGCACAGAACTTCCATATGAAAGCCCTGATTTGAATAATTGTTTTGTGTGAATGTTTAGTACCATGGGATGCATCACATATAATACGGGTTTTTTTCTCGTGCAGAAATTATGCAAATTAGATGAACTTTGATTTTTTCAGTGCGACTTACACACAGTAAGTACACATGTCAATACTGCTCAGACTAGAGTCTGTATTTATGAACTGATCTTCACGAAATGTCTTGGGTACCTTTGTTATCACCTTGGGACGAGAACGAGTGTTTCTGGGTGCGGTCTAGGTCTAATCAGTTTTTTGTACACATCTTCTATACAGCTCAGACTAGAGGCCATATTTATGAACCAATCTTTACAAAACCTCTTGGGTACCTTTGTTATCACCGTGGGATGAGAGCGAGTGTTTTTGGGTGTGGTCCGAAATTCAAGATGGCCACCAGCAGCCATTTTGTACCAAAATTAGTGCAATCAGTCTTTTGTATAGAACTTCTGTATGAAAGTTCTGATTTTAATAAATTTTTGTATGAATGTTTAGTAACATGGAATACATCACATATTGTAAGGGGTTTTTTTTCGTGCAGAAATTATGCAAATTAGATGAACTTTGATTTATTCAGTGCTACTTACACAATGTAAGCACACATGTCAATACGGCTCAGGGTAGAGGCTGTATTTATGAACCGATCTTCACAAAACTTCTTGGGTACCTTTGTTATCTCCTTGGGATGAGAATGAGTGTTTCTGGGTACGGTCCAAAATTCAAGATGGCTGCCATTGGCCATTTTGTACCGAAATTAGGTTTTTTTGTCACAAGTTCTATACAGCTCGTATTTATGAACTGATCTTCACAAAACTTCTTGAGTACTTTTGTTTTCACCTTGGGACAGGAACGAGTGTGTTTTGGGGTGCCTTTGTTATCACTGTGCTATGAGAACAAATATTTTGGGGTTCAGTCAGACCCACTCTGGTACTCAAAGATTTTTTCTAGTTCAGCATCTGACTGTCACCCACCTTTACAATACTTTACCTATACATTTGTTACAGGCAACGGTCAGTATTTATATACAGACCGTTACAATACTTTATATGTACCTTTGTTATCAGGTCATTACCTAGATGTTTGTCATTGCTGTGTCACATACTATACATGTACATGTCTTTGTCTTGACAAGTTGAGCTACAGTGTCATTGACACTTTCATTGAGATATCCAATTAAGTGGGTTGCAATGTAGTATAACTTGATATGATGAAAATGTCATATTTCAATCACTGTTGCCTGTCTAGAAGGGCTACCATTGCTCATATTTTTTAAGATACAAGTTATTTCTGATAGACAACAAAAAGTCAATAATTATGTCCCAGTTTACTAAAATGCATCATTAGTTTTGTGTTTTACAGATTATCAGCTCACAAATTTACTTGGCAACATTCCTGCTGTACAAAAAAATTACATTAAACATAATTCATTTTACTAGTTTGAAAAAAAAGCTGACTAATTTTCAGAGATAAAAGACTATTTGATCGTACAATAAAAAATGTATATCCCACAATACAAGTAAAAACATCTAGAGAAAAATAGAAATCTGTATTTAAGGTAGAAACTGCACATGCGATCATTCAGTTCAGAAAATATTTTTTACCTTCACTTAATTAGTGAGTTATTAGACATGTCGAGGCCACCGCCTTTGTTAACAGTAACTAAATGATAAATAAATCTCCAGCTCAGTGAAATAAATAGACTATATTTTTTTTTGCGCCATGATGATATTTTTATATACGGTAGACCTACTGTGCATTAAACATGAACATTAAAAACAAAGAAACACACAGCTGAAACACTGCTATAAATTTCTGTGGTATCAGTACAACAGTGAATAAGGATGATATCACACAGTGCAAGAACTCAATACCAGGACGTCATGATCTTCATTCATAAAAAAATCAATTCTTAGACACTGAATGATTATCAAAATAGACACTGTTAAAAACTGTACCCAAATCTCTTCATCATACAAACAAGCCACAAAAGGGAGGAATATCATAAGATAAATTGTTTATTACCCCCATGTGGGTTTCCAAAATTGTGTATTGAAGTCTCAACCTCACCTCTCTGAGTTATATATTGGCTCATTCTGATGGACTTTATTAGTTATCCTTGTGTTTTTCAGGGTGTATGGGAATTTACACCGGTTTGGGAACTCATTATGAGTTCCCAGACCGGTGTAAATTCCCATACACCCTGGAAAACACAAGGATAACGGATTTATTTCCAAGAATTTTGGTGTACTTAATACTTTAACCTACATTGTGGGTAAAAACTGACAGAAAATTTCTACTTTGCAAGTTTCTTAACTAAAACCAGACAAATATGGGTGTCATTGGAACTGGCTCAATGAGCCATATCTGTAATATTTTATTACACATAAATATTAAATTTCATGTATTTTTATTTTTGTTCTAAAATAATCAAGCGAAAGGTATGAATTAATAATTAAAAATGGGTACTTTTTTTAGCCATATAGCTTGCTCTTGTATATTCTTGTTTTTACGCTGTGGTTAAACACAAAGTAAAAAAAGCCACTGTGGATTGCAAGTTACACCGTATCTCTCAGCCAATGAAAATGCAGTATTTTGTTTCATTTGGAAATAAGTTGATATATGCCCAGAGATGGATGAGGTCTCCACTTGAATTCACCGTTCAGGAAACTCATATGGTGGTAATAACCTACATGTATTATACTCCAAATATGAACCCATGCCACATCCATGCATTCCATGTTATTGCCTGTCAATTTACATAAGAATTGTGATGTCTAGCACTTCATACAAACCTTCACATGCCCACCTCACATTCATACTGTGATAAAGTGACAGATAATTCATCTCAATTGTTATAATTTAATTTAGAGGAAAACTGAACAATCCACATCAATACTAACAGCCCACCTGCAGCAATTACAGTTTAAATGTATCATAACAGTGTTAATGTTGTTTAATGAAAAAGTCAACACACATATTATAAACGACAAGAGGAAGAACCATGTTATGTAAATTAGTTTACTGCCAACAAACTGATTGGTTACATAAATAATGTTAAGAAAGGCAGCTGCAGGTTTATCAGTCCTTACCTGTGTTATGATATATAGAATATGTTTAAAATTTGATTTATCATCGGTTATGTGCACCAAGGTGCCATCTGCAATGCTTTGGCATTGCAGATGGCACCTTCTTGCACTCAAATGCTGCTAAATGGCCTTTTCTTCGACCACCTTAGTGATTTTTGTCAAATTTCTAATAGTCTGATATGACTATTGATATTGGGTTCACAATGGAGATAGCACCAGTAGGCCGCAGTATTGTAACAATTTTGAAAAATGGGTTTAATTCGGTTTTGGACCTTTTGTTTGATTCGATTCAAGATTCAATTTGAGAGAAACATCGTGATTCGCCGGACCCTAATTTAGTGAAGTTTGAAAGTGTGCATATAATAAAAGCTTCTATGTCATATAAGTCAATAAAGATTTTAATGTGTAAACAACCCACATCAATACTAACCCACCTACAGCAATTACAGTTTAAATGTATCATTGGACAAGCCAACAATTTTGATTTGACAAATGCACAGGGAGACAAAGTAAAAACATTCATACGATAGGAAAAAAAATTATCCAGTTATTAAAAACTCTCCTCGATCAATCATAAGAAAGGCAGGCTTGGTGGCGTTGCGGTAACCAGTTCTCGTCAGATTACCGAAGATAAGCAATGTCAAGTCTGGTGGGTACTTTGAGGGGTTACTGTCTGAGTGATAAATTCTGACTCCCGCGTTGTGTCCTTGGGCAAGGCACTTCACCCCGATTGTCCACATGGGGCACAATGATGCTGTGTACTAAGGCATACTGCACATCGATGGTGTGCATGTCTTCAACCAGTCTAACCCTGCCTGTGCTGCAGTGCAGAGTTACGATGTTGGGGAGCTGGCAGCTGCTTGACATTGCTCGGTGGTTCTCTCCTGTTACTCAGGCTTCCTCAACCTGTAAAACTGTCACCGACACGATATGACCTTGGCTGTTAAAATGTCATTAAACCTTAATAAATAAATAAATAATCATAAAGCAATTTGGATTTTACTGTTTTGATATTTCCAACCCACAAACTCTTCATGTCAGTTTTGGCATGCACAGCTCTAGGCTGTGTCGGGGGACAGTGTAAATGTTGTTTAATGATGTAGTTGGGGGCAGCACAGTTGCATTGCGGTAACCGGTTCTCATCAGATCACCAAAGTTAAGCAACATTGAGCCCGGTTAGTCCTTGAATGGGTGACCGCCTGAGTGTTCAATTCGGACTCCGGCATTATATCCTTGGGCAGAGCACTTAACCCTGATTGTCCACATGGGGGCACAATGATGCCATGTATTAAGGTGTACTGCACATCGATGGTGCGCATGTCTTCAACCAATGTAACCTTGCCTGTGCTGCAGTGCGGATTTACGATGTTGGGGAGCTGGCAGCTGCTCATCATTGCCTGGTAGTTCTCTCCAGGTACTCTGTCTTCCTCCACCCATAAAACTGTCACTGACATGATATGACCTTGGCTTGTCGTTAAACCATAATAAATAAATAACTAAATGATGTCAGCACACATAGCATAAATGACAACTGGAACAACTATGTTATATAAATAAGTTTATCGCCAACCAGCTGATTGGTTAAAAAGTCAGTCAGGATACAAGAAAATGATGAATCATTTAAACACTGTTTTGAAATGTATAGACATGACCTCAGCACTAATAATGTTAATAAAGGCAGCTGCAGGTTAATCAGTCCTTAACTTTGTTATGATAAATAGAATATGTTTAAAATTTAATAAATTTAATTTAAAGCTTTCACATATCTGTTGTGTTCAAGAAGTGATTGATTTGCACTCCAAACAACAGTTTTATATTTGACATCAAATTAACCCTTCATGCCATGAAATGACTAAATCTGGATGTATCTATTTAATATTTTCATTTTCTCATCTGTAAATGGTTTAACCCTCTAACTAATGAATCTGCACCAAGGAATAATTTACAAATTGAGTAGTTGTCAAAAGGTTATTTTTTCAAAAATTTTAAGATCATATCATGTGATCTCTCTTTAGGATGAACTCATAGTCAAGCCAGAAAATAAGCAGACTGTCATCTGCAAAATGAGGTCCCCAGAGGGTGAATTTAGTGATGCTACCCTGCATAACAGGGTAGCATCACTAAATTTACCCTCTGTGAACTTCAATCTGAATCAGGGTATCAAAACTAAACACAAAGAGGTACCCAGAGGATAAATTGGCTCACTTTATGGGAAAGCATCATCAAATTCACCCTCTGGGGACCCCATTCTGCAAATGTCAGGTTGCTTATTTTCAGGCCTGCTCATAGTAGACCTGGATGGAGTGGAGTCTTACAGGGGCAATATTTGTATCTTTACCTTTACAGTGCTTCATTTCTGTCAAAGCTAGATGTGTGAAAAGTAGTTCTGCCAGCTTTGTTAACCCCTTGTTCTCTGGTTGTGCACCAGAATTTTCACCAGTCACTATTTTTCTCTGGCTTAACTACAAATGTCTGTCAAACAAGGTATATTTGGTTAAATATCAAACTGCATTATGTGAAATATTTGCTGCTAAAAACTTTGCCAATTTGACACCAGAGTGCAGAGGGTTAACCCTTTACCCAACGCAGACGATATCAAAATTTATTATTTTAAATATCATTTTTTTAAATTTTTCAAAAAATTTCAACAAAACCCTATCATGTGACCCCTCGTTGGAACGAGCTCGATGAGCTCGTTCCAACGAGGGGTCACATGATATGGTTTTGTTGAAATTTTTTGAAAAATAATATTTTTTCAACTGCTGAATTTGCATATTACGCGGGCGGATTTGGGCGATTCGTTGGGTAAAGGGTTAAACAAAAAGGAATTGGTTCAATTTGTTCAATTCCTATTTACATGTTGGGAAAAGTTTGCTGCTTGAAGAGTATACAGAGGGTTAAACACCTGTAAATAAATAATGCAGACTTCTAAAGTGAGAGTGAGCGATCAACCTTGTGCCCAGACTGCAACTTTTGAACTTATTGACCTTTCTCCTTAATTTTTTACCTTCGTCAATATAGTAATCTTTTATTATCAAAGTTACTGGTCAAAAAAGAATTATTGAGAGCAAATCTGTAATTTTTTTAGTTTGTTCATCTGTGTGTCCAGACTGTAACTTTGGAACTGATTAACTCACAGCCTTGATTCTTGGCATGGTTCTTGACCTTGACCTCTAAAAGGTCAAAGGCTGTGGCTATGTGTTGAAAGTCATGTATAGTAAATATGCATTTCCAGACAAATTGTAGATTATTTGGGATTTGTTTTCCTCAAAACAAGCTATTAATTGAAAATACCCCCATGGGAACCCCGGGAAGTGAAACAGTGCTTGTTTACTGTGGTAAGCAAGCTCTGTTTCACTGGTAAAATAGGACCCAGTCACTAATGCTTGGGGTGTGAGTCCTCTAAAATAGGCAACATGGGATATAAACGATTGACTGACCTTGACTTTATCTCCATGTTGTGGTCAAGATTAGCCATTGTGCAGAAGTATGTGACCTTAAACAATAATAAATAAATAAATAAATAATTAAAAATAGAATATGTTTTCATTTTTGGAATTCACTTTAAAAAAATGTCCACAATCCAGTATAAGTATTTCCATTAGTTCCTTGGATCCTGCACCCTATGTAAAATGTAACCAACTAATCCTGTGCATTTTGCAGCTTTAAGTCACTGTATATTTTCATGTAGTGTGTGATATAGCAGTTATCAATTTTTTTATAATCAGAAAGTGTGACTAACCTGTGCATTGCACAGGGTTAGTCACACTTTCTGATTATAACAAATTTTTCATTATTAAATGAGTAACTAACCCTGCACATGGTACAGCCTTGGTGTAAATCTCATCGAAACTCTTTACCCAATGTAATGGACAAAACCAGCCCATACTATTCTCAAAAAGCATTGAACCTCAGCTTAAGACCCCTCATTGTTTTTTTTTAAGTGAATTCCGAAAATGAAAACATATTCTATTTTCAATTAATAGTTCCTATTCACACTATTGGAAGACAGAAATATTTAGCATGGGTGCAAAAAATAGTTATGGTTTTGCCTCACCAATGTAAAGTCTGTGGGTGATATAGTTTGGTGTAAGGTTTGGCATACGTTCGAGATTTGATTCAATTTTGAATCTTGTCACTGATTCATTTTGATTCAAAACATCTTCATTATTAAAAAAAATCAAATTCTGGAGAAATTTGGATTTCATACAATTCTTTATTGCTGACTTTCTGAAGATAGCAACTCACCCTGCAATTTTCTGATGAATAATATTGTACGTATCCAGTCTAACTACCGTATTTACTCTATGTATTGGGACACTCTTTGATTTGGGACCCACATTTTTTCCAGAAAACTATATTTTTTTTATGCTCCAAAGTTTGAGACATTCAGGAGATTTGTTTCCAGTTGGCCCGTCGCTAGTAGCAGACGACACTCATAGAAAAAATTCTTGGGTAACTAAAAATTTTCATTTTTTGCTTCCAAAACATAGCTTATGATCCCTCATTGGAACGGCGCAATACGCTCATTCCAATGAGGGATCATAAGCTATGTTTTGGAAGCAAAAAATGAAAATAATAAAAAAAATTGGATGGCGATTTTCATATGTAGTGATGGAAAACGAATCACACACAACTTTATTCAGCATCAAATCAAGACCAAGCTGCGTTCTTTCCCCATTTTCTAAGAATTGGGACACCTGAGAAAATAATTATTTTTAGCTGTCCCAATACATAGAGTAAATACAGTAGATAGCACAAATTCAGTCGGAAAATTTATACAAGTGACATTTGAAGCAATAGTGGAGATTGCAGTTACACAATATATCGTCCGTTAAGAGCGCCAAGGCATCATCTTCAATGTTTTGGCATTGCAGATAGCATCTTGTTGCACGCAAAGGATGCTAAATGGCTTTTTCTTTGACCACCTTAGTGATTTCTGTCAATTTTCTAATAGTCTAATGTGCCTATGGGCTCACAATGAAGATAGACATCACCAGTAGGCCGAACTATCGTAACAATTGAAAAGTGGGTTCGATTCGGTTTTGAACATTTTGCTTGATTCGATTCAAGATTCAATTCGAGAGAAACATTGTGATTCACCAGGCCCTAGTTTGGTGAAGTTTGAAAGTGTGCATATAATAAAAGCTTCAATGTCATACAAGTCAATAAAGATTTTCGCCTATAGTGAAAATATAATGGCATCATAAATCATAGTTGTGAAATGTCCCTTAGGGAAGTAGTTGTAAAGGGGTTATGGTGGTATAGCTTCTCTGGTGACAGAAAATCAATTGAGACATTAATAAGTCATTTATTGCACCACAAAATCTATAATTAGTATGAAAACAGCTATTTCCGCTACCACAATGGACTGCTCTCCTCTACAAACCAATTAGAAATAATTTACAGAAGTAACACTAGGTTTTTTCAATCCAGTTTACTTGCTCAACAATCAGTCCTCCGAAACTGAAGAGTACATTATTTGATTCTTGTTTTAGCCCAGGGGCCATTTGGTGATATTTCACTTGCCAATCACCAGTCATGAAGAGTCTACCAAGTTATTATTGCCATTTTTCTATAGTTCACAGAGGAAATTGCTATGAAATAGAATATTAATAACATAAAGTATGATGATATGGCACAGTCAACAACTGTTTAGATAGGCGTATTTATCTTTCTGTTGCAGAGGTTTTTTGGTACACTTACGCTGTGTTTTAATGATTCACAATACATTGAGGAGGGATTAGTACTGCGTGCTACTGAGAAATTAAACATCTACATTAACCCTTTACCCAACGCAGACTATATCAAAATCTATTATTTTAAATATTTTGAGCCCGTTCCAATGAGGGGTCACATGATATGGTTTCGTTGAAATATTTTTAAAAATTTAATTTTTTCAACTGCTCAATTTGCAAATTACAGTGGCGGATGCGGGCGATTCATTAGGTAAGGGGTTAAGTCACCTTTAACCCTTCACGAAATGTGTCTATTTTTCCCACTGGGAACACCAGGAGGTGAATTTACTGTGGTAAAGAAGCACTATTTTAGTTATAATATGGGACCCAGTAACCAATGCCTGGGGTGAAAGTCCTCTAAAATGGGCAACATGGTATAAACGATAGGTTGGACATGACTTTAATCCATGCTGTGGTCATGATTAGCTGTTATGCAAAAATATGTAACCTTAAACACCAATAAATAAATGGCTATTTTTCACCAACACTATTTCCCAAATTGGTCCCAGTGAATCTAACTTTGGGTCAAATCATAGCAGCCAGACAATTTTGAATCAAATTGAATCTTGAAACGAATCTCATGGCTATTGAAGAATAACAGATCAAGAGAGGAGTGCGGGTGGCAAGGCTCGAACCCTCAACCTCCAGCACACAAAGCAACCAATTTACCATGAGACTAAGAGATAAATATTACGTCTTCTTACAGCAGTAATTATCACCATTCTTCACTCAGGTATTGTCTGCAGTGCTGATTTGTATTGTTAACTCTTTACCCAATGAATTGATGGTATGTGCCCGTGTAAAATGCAAATTCAGCAGCTGAAAAAATATTATTTTTCGAAAAATTTCAACAAAATCATATCATGTGACCGCTTCTTTGGAACGAGCTCGTCGAGCTCGTTCCAAAGAGGGGTCACGTGATATAATTTTGTTGAAATTTGTTGAAAAAATTTAAAAAATGATATTTAAAATAATAAATTTTGAAATCGTCTGCGTTGGGTAAAGGGTTAAGTCAGTCAACCAAAAAAGCGAAAAATGCCAGAACAGAATCAAAGTAGTTTTAGAAGTGAAACCCTCTGTGAACTCTTCTATCATCAGGTCTCCAGGAGACCTGATGATAGAAGAAGAGTTCAAGAGAAGACACTTGGTTAGATTTTCAGAACAATGCAGTTACCCCTTTCAGGATCAAAACAAGACCATCACGCCCATTCCCATGAGGAATCGTAAGCTGTGTTTTGAAGGTACAAAGGGAACATTTTTAGTTATTGAAAAGTTTTTTTTCAGGTGTTGTCACTACTTGTGAGAGTAAATGGTTAATTTCATGATGGCTCTGCAAAAACTTGCGAAACGCAGAAACTTAAAATTATCAGTTACATTTCACTATTAACTCTTAGAAGATGGGAGTCGAGTTTTCTTGCCTGTGATGTAATACGGCAGGTAATCTGGCTGTGGCGGTTTGGCTATCTTTGGGCTGGGGGAGAATTAAACACTGAGCAGGTGCTTCTAGTCAAGTGTCATCTGCCTGAATAGATGACACTTCACTAGAAGCAGATGACACTTGACTAGAAGCACCTGCTTTACTGTAAGTTTTTCGCAGTATGTCATGTTAAAAAAAATTCGTTCTGATTCCCCGGTTTCAAAGAGTTAATGATTTGGAAAAACATTATACCTTTATGAATCATTTGGTTATTAGAGATGTACAGTGTTAAAATTTCTGGTTTGGTATCGGCATCAGATCTGTTAAGTTTCCCAATTTTGCTGGGAGACTTCTTGTTTGAAGCCCAGTCTTCCACTCTCACGGTAACATCCTATTTTTTCCTGCTTTGACACTTTTTAAAATATTTATTCAGTACCATCACATTTTTCTGTTCAAAAGCCTTTGAGATCTGATCATAATGATTGAAACAAAAAATATGCATACAAGTGAATTATATTAAATAAAGGATTCTTTTATTATAAATATTTCATTTATATCCACGTTTTTTCCATTTTATTCATTTCAATTGAGCTGCATAGTCAATTTATGAGTGCCGAAGTTAAAATAGGTTACTTGAGCACCTCACCGCTTGACATCTATCTTCACTTAAATAATGGTTCCTGATGAATAAAATGTACTAAAAGAATTAAATGATATATCTTTATTTATTTAGGTAAGTTATCCACTCTTTTTTTTTATTCAGTTATCCAATCAATCTGTAAAGAGCTCAATGAGCTCTGTCAAGATATAATTTATTAAATTCTCAGTTGCATTGTGGGAAAAATTTGCTGCTGAAAACTTTGGTATTTTGACATCAGAGTGCAGAGGGTTAAAATCATAGTAGGACTTAGTATTCAGCTTCATTTCCTACTGCAGACAAAAAGATCAAAGGTCATGGAAACTGAGTGAGCACAAGTGTGAATATAAGACGCCTGTCAATCTTGATGTCTCAAATGATAGTTCAGATGGAGCCAATTTACCTTGGATCATTCATGTTCCTTAACCTTCAAGTTGTATTGTATTTATAGAAAGTCAGTCCTTTGAGGTTTTTGTTCACACACATTTGTGATGAGGTCTGTTAAAAAAAATGTCTGACACATTCAGTTGTCTGCCCTTGAGAGTCAAGACACAGGCCTGAAGCTAGGGTCTCAACATTTTCTGACATGGTGGAATGGATTGCCAGAAGTTTATTTCGTTTTATTGGGATTTAACAACAGTTTTGCCAGCCATGGTCACCTTGGGTCAGACAGTTTTACGGGTGGAGAAAGCTGGAGTCCCTGGAGTGAACCACTGAGCAATGGTGAGCAACTGTCAGACTCCCCAACGTACTAACTCCACACAAGCAGGGTTAGCATTGGTTGAAGACAAGTACACCATCAACGTGCAGTATGCTTTAGTACACATGCAATCAGGGTGAATGGCCTTGCCCAAGGACACAATGCAGTTACCCCTGGCAGGGATCAAACCATGGAGCTTTTGGTTTGAAGTTCAGTGCTGTAACCACTGAGCCACCACACTCCCTGCCAGAAGTGATAATTTTACAATAGTGTGTCCAGGTCATTGTCATTACGAACTTGAAACCTATATACTTCTTTAACACTTAACTCGCTGAGTATTTGTAAAATATTTTTCATTAAATCTAGTCATGGCTGCTGTGCAGCAGCCATGTCTATATTTGATGAAAAAGTCAGGAAAATTTGACTCAAGAAATCACTGGTCAAAAAGTCGATATAATTTGCAAGGTACATTTTGGTTAAATGTGCTCAAATTTTACTTAATTTTGTGGCAAGACACTTCCTGTCCTAGGCAGGAATATCCACCAGCAGCATGCAAGGAGTGAAAACAATAAGGTATCACCTCCGAATTTCATTTCTGGGTTCACATATGATTCACTGTGCTTGTGATCATAAAATTGGTAAAACTGATGATTAGGGGACTCTGTAAATTATGTATTACTAGTGGAAGGAAACATGCAATGCATGGCTTTGTCCAAGGCCGCACTTCAGGGATAAATATTTTTAAAATTTAATCGCTTGTATAACAGGACAATTCAGTTTTTAGTTTCTTTCCTTGTTCCAATTTATAAGCTGTTTTACGTACAGTAATAATAATAATTCTTCGGCTTTCCACTGATTTGTCGCTGTCCTCTAACAAGGAGGCCTACATTAACCCAGTGTTCCACCGGGCAAATGGTCAATAAGTAAATACCCCTATTTTGTGACACAATTGCCAATTCTTGGTAAATAAGACAAAATATTGCCACCAAACATGTTGATTTAGTTATATTGGATAGAAATACATACACCTGCAAAGTTTGGAGTCAATCAGGCCTGTAGAGGCTGAGAAGATAGAGCATGTCACTCACGGCAAACTGAATTCATAACATACAGAATAACTCAAATTACATTTATATATTTATTATTTATTGGGGTTTAAGGTCACATATTTCTGCACAATGGCTAATCATGACCATGATAGTTTTACAGGTGGAGGAAGCCAGAGTACCCGGAGCCACCGAGCAACGGCGAGCAACTGTCAGCTCCCCAACATACTAACTCCACACAAGCAAGGTTAGCATTGGTTAAAGCCAAGTGCACCATCGACGTGCAGTACGCCTTAGTACACAACGGCACCGTGCCCCCAGATGAGCAATGGGGGTGAAGTGTCTTGCCCAAGGACACAACGCGGTTGCCGCAGGTGGGATTCGTACTGAGGACCTCTCGGCTTGCAGCCTGCACCTCTACCTTCTGAGCCACCGTGCCCCCAAACTCAAATTATAGTATAGATATATTCTCCATCATGTTGTCAGTAATGAGTTTGTTCTTTTTTATTAACTGGTAGAGTGCTGGAAGCCCATATTTGGGCTTTCTTCTGAAGTGCAGGTGCCACAACTTAATGGTTTCATATTCTGTGGATGTACCTCATATTATTTTTTAATTGAAAGTATTTAGTCTGTGGGGATTTGCCTTGTTACAATTTATGGGAGAGTGCCACTAGGCACTCTCTCATAAATTGTAACTAAGCAAAGAGACATAGACAAATTTGGATGACCAAAAATAACTTAGCACTCTACCAGTTAACCAACATAAAATTAGGCACTGGGTTGGAAAGACGATGGAAGACTGAATAGAATGAAAGTGGACTAAACTGCCATTTAATAATTGATGTCTTCTGTGTGGCAGCAAAACCGAAAAGCAACAAAATTTAAACAAAGTGAAAAATATAAATATGATTATGTGAAAGATATATATGATATGTACATGAAAAGGGGAAGTGGGAAAATAAGACGCCACAAATAGTCCCCATTGGCCCCAAGTAGCTGAAAGTTGACTAATGCCACATGAACAAGGGAACCGCCACATGAACAATGGGTACCATTCTGCGTCTATAATGTCAACTGTACACACTTTCCTCTTAGTATTCTGCTTGCATTATTCAAGTGCCACCTGCTGATGAGTGATGGAAGAAAATGATAAAACTAGGGAGAATTCATTTCCCTTAGGGTCATTACAGTTGTGGTAAGAGGTGTCACTACTAACCTTTTGCATACTGTGCTGACCCTAACTTTTAAGTCCACTTCAAGATGTGTTTAACCCTTTACCCAATGTAATGGCCAAAAGCAGCCAGCGCTATTCTAAAAAATGCCAATTAATTTTCATTATTTTTTCATTTTTTGTCTCAAAAACATAGGTTATGACCCCTCGTTGGAACGAGCTCATCGAGCTTGTTCCAATGAGAGGTCACATAATCTCTGTGTTTGAGACAAAAAATGAAAAAAATTAGTTATTCAAGAATATTTTTTGCAATTGTCGTCTGCTTTTCATGTTAGGTAAAGGGTTAACAGTATGATATTCTTTACACAATGAAAAGTGTTAAAATAAATAATATGATGTCTATCCAAAATCTTCATTATTTGTTGAGAACATGATTTGCAGTGCTTAAAATTTGCAAATGGTTCTCGCAAGGAAACAAGGGAGTGCAGTGGCTCAGTGGAAGACTGTTAGAATTCTATGCTAGAGGTCCTGAGTTCGATCCCCATCCGGGATGATCCATGTTGTGTCCTTGGGCAAGGCATTTTATCCCAGCTGCCTACATGGGGGCACGATGATGCCGTGTACTAAGGTATACTGCGCATCAATGGTGCAGAGCTTGAACAGAGTTAGAATGTTGAAGAGCTGACAGTTGCCCATCGATGCTCAGTAGTTCTCTCCGGGTACTCTGGCTTCCTTCACCCGTAAAACTGTCATGGTCATGATTAGCCATTGTGCATAAGTATGTGACCTTCAAAATACAAATAAATTACAAGGAAAACAACAGAATCAACTCAGTCGGTTCTTGCAAAATGTTCATTTGTTTCTTGTCATAGATTCTGAAAGTGTCCCCAAAGACCAGCAGAATTCTACGAATTTTTTGTTCTTTCATAATAAGGCCGTACTTTAACTTAAGCAGTGGCATCTAGTGGAGACTCGGCTACCTGCACAGAACTGTAAATTGATTCTCACAGCAGAAGTTGACAGGCATCAAAACTGATTCTCCCAAATCAGAACAAATTTGAAGGCGTGATATGGAATGAAAAGAAATACAGAAAAGTTGAGGTGACGCGACATTTTTCACATAAAACTGCAGAGTCCCTATTCTTCAACTTCACTAAAATATTTGATGTTCGCATGTAAAATGTCTTAATTGCATGGCGACTCTTCACAGATTGACTTTGACTGCCAACGTACCAACATAAATTCCACAGCAGACCCACATTGCTACTGGAGGTAAGAACCATTACAAAAATGTACAATCCAAATAGCAACCAACTACCTAATACAGATAGCAGATGACACTTGCAAAAAAAAACTTCTTGAACAGTTGAAAAGTGTTCCAGGATACCTGCCCAGAAATATCCGGGGCACCCCCTCCAGAGGGGAAGACATTCTAGGAGAACCCACACCCCACACACATACACAAACACTGGATAGCTTCTACACTATAAAAAAAATGAAAATACAGAAAGAGAAAGATTTAAATATTTCTGTAAGCATTTTCATCCTTTTAACTGGTAGAGTGCTAAATTATTTTTGGCCATCAAATTTATTCACATGTCTTTGCCTTGTTACAATTGATAGGAGAGTGCCTATGGGCACTCTCCTTTCAATTGTAACAAGGCAAATCATAACAGGCTAAATAATAGCACTTCAAAGCTAATATGAAGCCCAGCCACTGAATCTGAAGCCTTTAACTGGTAAAGTGCTGAGTTTTTTCTGACAACAAATCAAAGCTCATCATATACTGCTCTATTACATTTAATTGGATAGTGCCTTATAGGCACTATCCAATTAAATGTCAGAGAGCAAGGTATTGTATAAAAAATCTGATTCATATCGGGAACAATAAAGGTTTCCTCAAGCAGAATATAGCTACAGACAGTTGTTGCCTGTCACTTTTAGTAAAGCCCAAAATAGGGCTTCCAGCACTCTACCAGTTAAGTTGAGTACCTGCACTTCAGAATAAAGCCCAAATATGGGCTTCCAGCACTCTACCAGTTAACAGTGGAAAACAAATTCTGAATTGTTTTAATAAATGTCACATTCTCTTGCTCTTGGTAACAAAATCCACTGGTAAATACCAATAACAAAAAATAAAAATTTGTAGCATTCTTTCATTTGATGTAAAATAACTGAAATGTTTTAATTATTTTTATGTCAGAAGTGGAGGAGTGTAAATCACAAATGCGAAAAGGTTATTCATGGATAAAGCCAAATAAAAAAAAAATGTTTTGATGCTCAGGCCAGGGCTTATATTTCGTCTAAATTTGTGAGAATCCATTTGGATTCTCGTGAAAATGGTTGCGAGAATCCATACCAACTATAAGTGTCCCAGGATCCCATGATGCCACCATGGTTGAACCACTGTTGTATACTGATAACACATGTTAACATTTTACCCAACACACTTTTTTAATTATTAAAACTAAATTTGATAATTTTTAAACAATAAATAATGAATAAATGATAATATAATTAAATGAACAATATTTACCAATAAAATCTTACAAATATGGCTGTCGTTGAAACCGGCTCAATGAGCCGGTTCCAATGACAGCCATATTTGTAAGATTTTATTGACATAGTATCAGGATATTTCAGGTCATGTTAGCCTTCTGCTGGTTAATTTGTTGCCGTTGTGTTAAATAAAGGGTTAAATTGACTTAATTCTTTTCACGCGAATCCTAGCAGAGGTGCAGCGAGAATCTACATGGATTCTCGCCGGTTTTATTGCGCGAATCTTTGTGCGAATCGGTTCTCGGATTCTCGTCGAAATTTTAGCCCTGCAGGCAGTCCCTCACTGAAATTGAACCCCCTTGTTGGACATTTTTATTGCTTTTAGTGTCTTTCAGTATTGCTACAAAATTGGCAGATTCAAAACTTTTTATGTTTTTTGATTGACGAATGTAACTGAAATCTGAAGAGCATATCTAAATACAGATTACATCCTGTGGCTTTACAGTTGTTCTTTGGCAAGTCTTCGCTGCCTGTATTGACAGCCAAGACTTGCCTACAAATGACTGTCAAGGCAATTAGAATGTAACAAGCAAGTTTCCCCAGAGAGAGCTAGTTGGCTCATTTTCATAATCGACTAACCGAGAGCTATAGCCGGATAATACCGGATAATATCCGGTTACCCGTGGTCATTATTTCACCGAATATGGGATAAAAACTATAGGAATTGGAAAGCAGTATTCTCAAACTGTTCCGTAGTGTGTATACAAACAAACATTGTCGAGTACTCAACAACGTTCGTTTGTATACACACTATGGAATAGTTTCTGCGATTACTCATTACTCACGGAAACTGATGATCATTAACAAAGTCTTGAACGCCAAAGTTGATTATTTCTCAATATACACAATGTGGCTTCGAGGTTTAATCTATCACAAAGGAGAAGCGGCAGATTTACTACGTTTTCAACGTGGAATGACGATCACTATCGATATTTCGGATAACCGGTTGACGGTTTTTCTAATTGGTTAGGTAGCTAACTGGTTTCAAACCGATTATCTGGTTAACCTCCCCGTGGGAACCCCGGGAAGTAAGCAGCACTTATTTACTGTGGTAAACCAGTTCCGCTTTACTAGTAAAATAGGACCCAGTCACCAATGCTTGGGGTGTGAGTCCTCTAAAATGGGCAACATGTAGCTCAACGATTGACTAAACTTGACTTCATCTCCATGTTGTGTCACGATTAGCCATGGTGCATAAATATGTGACGTTAACCACCAACAAACAATCTGGTTAACCATTTCGGTACTAGAGAGAGCATGTTGGGGCACCTGTTCTGTTGCAGCAAAAATGTGATCAAAGTCAGAATTAGGCCCTTGAGGGTTAAAACTAAATGAGTTAATTTGTGTAATTATGCACTTTCTTATGTATGTGAAAAGACAGTGGAAAGCCTCTCAATCCGTGCTCATTATATGAAAGAAAAAAATACAAATTAAAAATAAAAAACTCTCCCGCCCTCCCTCCCTCCTTTCCTCCCTCCCTCCCTGCTTGGAAAACAAATTGCCTGAGAATCAATTAATTTATTTTGTGTCGCCTAACAATAAAAGTATATTTCAATGATCATCATCAATAATTAAATATTGCCCGCACTTCCTACATCGACCATGCATTATGCACTAAGACGAATAAATCCTAGCATCACAATACTACAACAGGAAATAGCAATATTTTAGTCCTGTGTCTCCCAATCTTTTCTTCCATTATCAGAGTTGACTGCAGAGATATTTTCATAAACAATGCTTCATTGTTCTATCATCTATATATGGCAGGCCTAAATGTGTCGACTTCATGTCAGTTTGAGAAAGTCATTACCAAAGCTTTTAACTGCTGATACAGTGGAACCCACTTAATTGGATATCGCTTAATTGTATATCCCTGTTAATTGAATATAATTTCCCAACACAAAACCATTTACCATCCTCCAGTACAAATTTGACCTGTTAATTGAATATAGGTTATAGAGTAAACTCCTGTTAATTGAATAAAAAATCTTGTAATATGTTGAGAAATTACCCTAACTCTCCCCAGTTTTCCTTTGTTTATAGACCTATTTGGCCTCAGTACATCCAGTATAGGCATTTAATCTGTAATATCTTGTTTGACAGAGCTCATGGAGCTCTGTCAAACATGATATAATAGAATAAATACTAAGTTTATCTCTAGAATACAGGAAAGTGACACAATCCCTGTTAAGTGAATACTCTGTTAATTGAATAATTTTCATTGGCAAAATTGCTATTCAATTAACAGGGTTCCACTGTATTCAGTAAGCTATTCTTAGCTTACTTCTGTGCTTTATCCATGAAATCCAAGGCATGAAACTGCCATGTGCCAGTAAATTTGGATTTCCCCTTGGGAACCCCAGGAACTGAAACAGTACTTGTTTACTGTGGTAAAATAGGACCCGGTAACCAATGAATGGGGTGGAAGTCCTCTAACATGGGCAAAATGGGTATAAACAATTGGCTAGACTTAACTTTATATCCATGTTGCTGTCCCAATTAGCCATTGTGGTGGAATGATTGTGCAGAAATATGTGACCTTAAACACAAATGTTTGATTGGTTGGATGGCTAGGCACATGAGCGCATGCCTATTTCAGTATTTCTTCCCTTTCAGTTTTCACACTGTATGACATTTAGATTTTAACCCTGTACCCAATGCAGACGATATCAAAATTTATTATTTTAAATATCATTTTTTCAAATTTTTCAAAAAATTTCAACAAAACCATATCATGTGACCCCTCATTGGAACTAGCTTGATGAGCTCGTTCCAGTGAGGGGTCACATGATATGGTTTTGTTGAAATTGTTTAAAAAATAATATTTTTTCAACTACTGAATTTGAATATTATGGCCGATTCGTTGGGTAAAGGATTAAGATCTTGGGAAGAGGTTAACCCTTTACCTAACGAATCGCCCGCATCCGCCCATGTAATATGCAAATTAAGCAGTTGAAAAAATTAAATTTTTCAAAATATTTTAACAAAACCATATCACGTGACCCCTCATTGGAACGAGCTCATTGAGCTCGTTCCAATGAGGGGTCACGTGATATGGTTTTGTTGCAATTTTTGGAAAAATTTAAAAAAATGATATTTAAAATAATAAATTTTGATATCGTCCGCATTGGGTAAAGGGTTAAAGGGAAATGTATTTATTATAACTGCTCATGAAATTTGCAAATGCAGATGAAACAAATTTGAATATTGTCAAAAAATCATGAGCCCAAGAAGTAGATTTGAATATGCTTTTCAGATTGAATGTAGAGTTCTTCTTGAAGAAGTTTGATTGGTTCAAAAATTGGTAACATAGAGAATTTGAGTCTTCCGTTTTTTCCATTTTTGTCTGGAGTTGTGTATTTCATTCTATCTATTTTTTTTTTGGTAGAATCAATAACCCTTTACCCAATACAGATAATATCAGAATCTATTATTTTAACCCTTTACCCAACGAATCGCCCGCATCCGCCCGCGTAATATGCAAATTCAGCAGTTGAAAAAATATTATTTTTCAAAAAATTTCAACAAAACCGTATCATGTGACCCCTCGTTGGAACGAGCTCGTTCCAATGAGGGGTCACATGATATGGTTTTGTTGAAATTGTTTGAAAAATTTGAAAAAATGTTATTTAAAATAATAAATTTTGATATCGTCTGCGTTGGGTAAAGGGTTAAATATCATTTTTTTAAATTTTTCAAAAAATTTCTACAAAACCATATCATGTGACTCCCTCATTGGAACTAGCATGACAAGCTTGTTCCAAAGAGGGGGTCACATGATATGGTTTTGTTGAAATTTAAAAAAAAAAATTTTTCAGCTGCTGAATTTGCATATTACATGGACGGATGTGACCACTTCACTGGGTAAAGGATTAACTGGCAATGTATTCCTTTCTGCATTCTGAATGTTCTCCATGTTCCATATTTCATATCACCTGTGCATGATTTCAACTTATTTTATTTATGTGATAATCACATGTGTGAATTAGGGTTTTTTGGGGGGTTTGGCAATTCTCTTGTCAACAAGTTACACCGATGAATACTTCAAATGTGAAATCTTCATTAGCAAGCAGTTCAGATGCTGCATTACAAATACACTGAAGTGGCTTCTCTGAAGTAGAAGGATGTCAACAATGATTTTCTTTCTCATTACAGAAAAAAATATTGTCTGGAAAAATATTCTGTGCACTTTTTGTACTGATTTTGTGAATTATGGATTGTCATCATCTTAGAATAGTCTGGTCTGGTCATTACCTCCACCTCTCACTTCCCTGCAGGGAATTTATATGGAATATCTACCAGAGAGTCTCTGTGAGGACTAGAATCATCTGAAAAGACCATTATTTCAATCACACTACAACGGAATTTCTCCATTTTTTGCCCTTTTTCTCCACTTGTATCCCTGAACATATTTTCATATCCTCCGCAGCAGGATTAATGCCAGGACTGATTTGAGGAGCTCATTAGAGTCATGTATTTAGTTGGTGGCATTCCATTTTTAGAAACGCGGTTCAAAAGTGCTCACTGAGTCAAACATTATACCACATAACTGCATTACATCATCATCATTTAATTCAGAACCTTCTTCAGACTAAAATTTGTCCCATTCCCAATGTGAAATAGGCATTAAAATTCCAGTTATTGCGTTTATCAGAAACTACCAACTTCTGGTTGGTACCTGTGGTACTCCAGGTTCTAAGGGCAGATCACGACGAGTCAAAGACGAGTCGTGATCTAGCCTTAGAACTCTGAGCGGGACTTGGATACATATTTTGTACATCCACATAATGGTAATAATCATTTTATCTTACAATATATTGGGGATAAGTCAAGAATGTAGACGAATATTTAACAAACTATTTATTCGTACGGATGAACAAAAAGAAAAAAAATGGAACTCATGCGAAAGGAACGTGCTTGTATCCAACCCCCTGATACAAACATCTGTATCAGGGGGTAGGATACACGACAGTTGTGGAGTTAACACAGACAAAATACATGTTGATTGTAAGATAAATATTTTGTACATCCACATAATGGTAATAATCTCTATATACCAAATGAACTGTTGATCAGTGTAGCAGCTGAGTATGGTCAAGTACCAATAATGCTCTTTAAAGCAGTAATGAAACATAGTCCTCAATATTTTTGTACTTCATTCAGTATAACAATTTTTAGCTCAACTTGACAAAGTCAAGCTGAGCTATTGCCATCACTTCTCGTCCGTCGGCGTACGTACGTACGTTAGTACGTTAGTACGTACGTCCACAATTTCCTTTGGCACACCTCACAGGTCGCATTTATGATCAGATTACTTTGAAACTTGGTATGCTTGTTTGGGATGACCTCTAGATGGGAGCTATCGATTTTCTTCAATTTCCGTCAAAAAATGTTGCCGCGGCCAACGTTCTTAGAACTTAGTTTAGTCAGACCACAATATTTCCCTTTGGCACACCCTACAGGGCACATTTATGATTTGATTGCTTTGAAACCTGGTATGCTTATTTAGGGTGACCTCTAGATGGGAGCTATCAATTTTCTTCAATTTCCGGCAAAAAATGTTGCCACGGCCAACGTTCGTAGAACTTAGTTTAGTCAGACCTCAATATTTCCCTTTGGCTCACCCTAAAGGGCACATTTATGATCAGATTGCTTTGAAACCTGGTATGCTTGTTTGGGGAGACCTCTAGATGGGAGCTATCGATTTTCTTCAATTTCTGTCAAAAAATGTTGCCGCAGCCAACGTTCTTAGAACTTAGTTTAGTCAGAAGACTCAATATTTCCCTTTGGCACACCCTACAGGGTACATTTATGATCGGATTGCTTTGAAACCTGGCATGCTTGTTTGGGGTCACCTCTAGATGGGAGCTGTCAATTTTCTTCAATTTCCGTCAAAAAATGTTGCCGCGGCCAGCGTTCTTAGAACTTAGTTTAGTCAGACCACAATATTTCCCTTTGGCACACCCTACAGTGCACATTTATGATTTGATTGCTTTGAAACCTGGTATGCTTCTTTGGGGAGACCTCTAGATGGGAGCTATCGATTTTTTTAAATTTCCGTCAAAAAATGTTGCCGCAGCAAACGTTTTTAGAACTCAGTTTAGTCAGACCACAATATTTCCCTTTGGCACACCCTACAGTGCATATTTATGATTTGATTGCTTTGAAACCTGGTATGCTTGTTTGGGGAGACCTCTAGATGGGAGCTATCGATTTTCTTCAATTTCCGTCAAAAAATGTTGCCGCAGCCAACGTTCTTAGAACTTAGTTTAGTCAGAAAACTCAATATTTCCCTTTGGCACACTCTACAGGGCACATTTATGATCGGATTGCTTTGAAACCTGGCATGCTTGTTTGGGGTGACCTCTAGATGGGAGCTATCGATTTTCCTCAATTTTCATCAAAAAATGTTGCCGCAGCCAACATTCTTAGAACTTAGTTTAGTCAGACCACAATATTTCCCTTTGGCTCACCCTACAGGGCACATTTATGATTAGATTGCTTTGAAACCTGGTATGCTTATTTACGGTGACCTCTAGATGGGAGCTATCAATTTTCTTCCATTTCCGTCAAAAAATGTTGCCAGGGCCAACGTTCTTAGAATTTAGTCTAGTGAGATCACAATATTTCCCTTTTGTACACCCTAGAGGGCACGTTTATGATCGGATTGCTTTGAAACCTGGCGTGCTTGTTTGGGGAGGCCTCTAGATGGGAGCTATCGATTTTCTTAGGTTTCTGTCAAAAAATGTTGCCACTGGCAAAAAAAATAACGTTGGTATCAATGATCTTCAATTTTGCCATTTCATTTATAACTTACCAAGTTCAAGTTTGTCAAGTTGAGCTACAGTGTCATTGACACTTTCATTTTTTAACTCTTGACTTAATGTTACAGCCATATCTGGTCATCACTATCACAAAAACTGCCAGTCAAATTTATTATTACAACCCTGCTTTACCATGGTTATATGGGGATCCTTGTGTCTATTAGCTCATCAATGTATGCATCTGTCCATCCATCCAACTGTCCATCTGTGCAGCTGTTCTTCCATCCAACTTTTATCCACAACTAATCTCACACTTTCCATCGGATACTCTTGATATTTTGTATGAAGAATGACCGTGATATGAAACTCTGCATATTATTATACCTTGTTGCTGTACCTTTTTTCCCAAGAGTTATTTTCCCTTTTCACTTACATTATTGAACAAGTCTATTATGACATTGTATCCACAAGTAGTCCCAAATTTTAATTTGATTGGTTTGATATTTTGTATACTGAAGAACCATAATTAGAACATCCGCACATTGTTTGTAGCCATTTGAAGATTTGTGGACTGTTGTGCAGCAAGAATGGTGGTGGGGGTTTCTTTTTTTGTCCCTATGTCCTGATAAATTCAGTCTTTTGATTGGTCAGAATGCCTTGGACAAATAGCCATGGCAAAGGGTGCACCCACCATCTAATGTATATGAGAGCGTGCAACATCCAGGATATAAGTGCACGTGAAACAACGGGGGTATATGGTTGAAACGAAAGCTTTGCACGTTTGCTCGCCTCGATATAAAAATTGACTCCAAAACATGAAAAGTGTCACAAATATCATCAGATTTCCGACAGTTCGATCATATTTTTTTTGTTATAAATTAAATAGTCAAATAATTAAAATGAAACAACTTGAGAAAAATAAAATAAGAGCAAATAATTTGTCCTCCGAGTATGTACCAGTGGGCACATAGAACACGTTGGAACTCAGGGGATGATATGTCAACAAAATACTGTTTACTCGTTTCCTTAACGACCCAAGGAATGTAACTCTACCTGTTGTCTTCTGCATTTAGAAAAACAAAAAAATTGCGGAGCGTGAGAAAGACATGTTTCAAACAGGACAAAAACATTATCTCAACCGTCATGTATGGCTCGGTGTTTAAAAACTGACATCCAGGTTTTAAATCCCCATATACCATACATGTTGACAGAGATAACTTATAGTGTCATCCTGAGGTGACATTTTTTCTGATTTTTTAAATTTCTTCCTTCAATTCATTGTTTATGACCTCTCATTGGAGTGGAATGTACTCTTTGTCAATGGTGGGTCTGAAGCTATGTTTTTGAAGCAAAGATGGAATTTTGTTGGTTACTCAATAATATTTTTAGAGTGTCATCTTCTCATGTTGGGTAAAATGTTAACTCGTTCAGAACCACATACAAGGACTATATTTGTTGCCAAAAAAGAACAATGAACTTTTACAAGTTATTCCTGAAATGTTTTCAAATGTCATCTTCACACCGTGTTGAGTAAACTGTCAACCAGTTCAGAACCATATACAGTAGAATCCTCTTAATCGAATATCCATTTTGCCAGTGAAAATTATTCAATTAACAGGAGTATACAATTAACAGGGATTTGGTCAGTTTCCTGTGTTCTGGAGGTAAACTGAGCATTTATTCTATTATATCTTGTTTGACAGAGCTCATAGAGCTCTGTCAAACAAGATATAGTAGAATAAATGCCTGTATTGGATGTAGTGAGGCCAAAAAGGTTGATAAATAAGGGGAATTTGGTGCGTGTCACAGTTATGTTTTCGACATATTACAAAAATGTATATACAATTAACAGGAGTTTACTCTACAACCCACATGCATTTAACAGATCAAATTTGTACTGAAGGTATGGTAAATGGTTTTGTGTTTGAAAATTTTATTCAATTAACAGGGATATACAATTAAGAGATATCCAATTAAGTGGGTTCCACTGTACAAAATATTGCATCAGATATACTGTATCAGAGTTAATCTCTAATTTCTAGTCGAGATGTAGCCTCAGAAATAAGAGTGAGACACTGATCCAAGAGTTTGCACATAAACATGCTGGTGATGATAGATTTCTCTCCCACCACTAAGGTACTGAGACATATATAAAGTCATGTGACACAGCTGGAAGAGATATGCCTGTCTCACCCCATCCATGTGACAGCTATCTCACCTCACCCACATGACCAACCTATATTGGCTTATTAGCATATTTAATGAGTGCAGGACGATTCCGTTATCCCACGTTCTTCTGTAAACAAACAACATGATATCACATTTCAGAAATATTAGCAGATGAACATTTGTTGAAGAAAATAGAAATAAAATCACAGACCGCAAAACCAAAGGACACTTGACTCTTTTATATGAATTTTTGAGAATGAACGCCATTATGTGTGGAGCGATTTGCACGAAATTCCTGTGGAAAAGTTATGCGAATACACTATAGAATTCATAATATGACATCATCGCAATGTGTGAATGTTCATTTCGTTACAAATCTTTAACCCCTGTCTTGCCAGCGTTTTGATTTAATTTTGTGGTATGTACAGAACTTTTGTGCACACTTTCTGATAAGCAAATTAGTTTTTTTTCAGAAATGGACAATAAAATTGCTCGATATAGCTGCACATGCCCCTGAATTACTTTTGATGATGTCAGGCTGTTTTGGTATTGGGGAAAAAAATTAAACCTGATGGGCTCTGGTGTGAGATGGGGAAATCTCACCCTTGCGACAAGATATTTGTCCAGAAACTCTGCAAGCCTCATGTCTGGCCCTTACCCTCAGGTGAGATTTCCACTTCTCACACCCTCACCCACCAGGGATAATAATATTCTCCTACCACTGTGGTACTGAGATATATATAAGTCATGTGGGACAACTGGGAGAGATATGCATGTCCCACATCACCCACCTGACAGCTATCTCACCTGCTAGTCTGCGTGTTTTGAAGTATATATCTTTGGTATATACCACACTTCTTATCAACATGCTTTCCAAATATCTTACTGGTTTTCTCCTAGATTGAATGCAGTAAGAAATATTTTTTCCTGGAAAATATGGTACTTTTTTATTAATGGCATTGCACCCCTAAAATGGTAGGAGAAAAATCATCCCTGATGGGTATCTGGGTGAGATTGGTAAATCTCACCCTCGGGGAAAGATATTTGAGCCAGACACTTGGCAAGCCTTGTGTCTGGCTCAAATATCTTGCCCCTCAGGTGGGATTTCCCCATCCCACCCAGATACCCATCGAGGATAATAATAATTTCACAATTCTCAATTGTAATTATTTGATTCACACTTTTTACCTAAGGAATCTGCCCAAGCAGACTGTCATCTGCAGAATGAGGTTCCCAGAGGGCGAATTTGGTGATGCTACCCTGCACAGCAGGGTAGCATCACTAAATTTACCCTCTGTGAACCTCAATCTGAATCAAGGTCTCAGGTCTAAATGGAAAGAGGTACCCAGAGGATAATTTGGCACACTGTGTGAGATAGCATCAGCAAATTCACCCTCTGGGGACCTCATTCTGCAAATGACAGACTGCTTATTTCCAGGCCTGAATCTGCCGCATCCTCCCACATAATTTACAAAATGAGCTGTTGTAAAAGCAATATTTTCTAAAAATTTCAACAAAACCAAACCATTTCATGTGACCCCTCATTGGAACAAGCACGATCAGATTGTTCAAATGAGGGGGTCACTTGATAGGGTTTTGTTGAAATTTGGGGAAAATTGTGATATCGTGTGTGTTAAGAGGTTAACTGCCATTTTTAATTTCAGTCTTCATTTTCAGACTCATAAAAATGCTTGTCATTTTGGTTGAAACTGTTTCCGGCTACCTTTTGCGATCTGAGAATATACTTATTGAGCATGTGCACGTTCCACATTCCGAAAAGACTGTGCACTGTAACAGTATAATTGCGTGTTGTTCAAAATTGAATGCTTCCACTGATTCAGATATAAAAGCAGTGTGGTTCCATAATTTAACAATTATACTTTTGAGAAGTATTTTTCTCTCTTAGAAACATGCAAAGTCCTTCGTAAATGATTTCTGAAAGCTTGTAATGTTCTATAACTTGTAATGTAAACAAATCATAACCAAGCATGTGGTTGTATTATGCAGTTGCAAGATAGAGATTTTGTATTGGGCTCCTGATGCTTATTGCATTCGGTTAATTATGGACTCAGTATATACTTATTGTAAGATAAAGGATGATGACAGGGTTCCTCCTTTAGGGAATTTGTATGAATATTTATAAAGTACCACTAAAGGTTTCCTTGAATTTCCTGGAATTTAGAATTGCTTGTCAAGGACCTGGAAAGTCTTTTGATAGGGCCCTGTGAAGCTTTGGCATTCAGTTCAATTTGGAATCTTAAGCTACTGTTCAGTACGATTTGAAAGCGGCCACCTGACTGGTTTCCTTTCGTGTCCTCTTGCAAACAATATTCTATTAACAGGGTTAAAAAAATAAAGGGGAAAATGAATCCAATGATAGTATCTTTCTCAAATCAGTTATTCTTCACTCAGAATATTTCACTCCAAAGTGTAATCCCACAGCAATGTAGAGCTCATAAAATCCATGACATTGTTTGCATAGAAAAATAGGTGAACTGGTGGTTTAATTGGTCTCCTGTTAGAATATTACCTGCACACCATTACTACGACTATTTCGACTGGAACCGATACTATAAAAAATCTCAAATTACTGCTGGTGCCAGCAGCTGTACTGGTATTGGTTCAGATTGTGAATCCTCATTGGAAAAAATAGCATACTAATATAAAATTGAGAAATTTGGTTTACCATTTGACAATAAATATACCACATAATATAGGCAATGCAACAATTGTACATAAATGTTACTTTGTTGTTTCAGTGACAACCATGACTGCTTTCATATTGATGAAAGGAGCTAGGGCAAATGTATTTTCTATTCAGACAAAAAATTCTGTTGTGAACATATTGTTAGAAAGATCTGTCTTAACCCTTTAGCTAACATGAAAAGCAGACAACACCTGCAAAAAAAATTCTTGAATAACTATTTTTTTCCATTTTTTGTCTCAAAAACATAGATTATGACCCCTCATTGGGACAAGCTCGATGAGCTCGTTCCAATGAGGGTTCATAACCTATATTTTTGAGACAAAAAATGAAAAAATAATGAAAATTAATTGGTGAATTTTGAGAATAGCACTGGTCTGTTTTGGCCATTAGGTTAGGTAAAGGGTAACTCTTACCAATATTGTTTTCACACCGCATTATTTTATCAGGGAGAAAATCTTACCTGGTTTATCAAAACACTGTATGTACATTGTTTTTATCTGATAACTGAGAAATATTCACAATAAAGGGCTTACTTCATGCCTGGCATTTTCAGGAGAGCGATTTATTTGCTTGCCTACTGCTTGCTTTAAAAATTAAGGAGGGCGAAAATTAGCCCTCCTGGCCTTAGAAAATAATGATTACTATAACAGCCCATTCCTAAAACCCACATCTTTTCAAATCTCTGCTATGTTTGTGGTCTCTGTAAGATGGCAACACTGCCCCTCCCCCACCTCCGGGCCTTGGCGAGGCCCGGAGGTGTTGGAGGGGCAGTGTAGCCACCTCACAGAGACTACTTTGTTAGCAGCACCAAATAAGATGTACAAAGCCCATTAGGCAGAATTCATTAATACTAAAACTTTATTTTGCCACTCGTAGCTTTTGTAAGCTTGAAGAGAGCTAATCGCTCCCCTAGGCCATGCGAGGGGAGCGATTTTTAGCCCTCCTGCATTTTTAAGAGTGCCAGCCCTGTTATTTTATGGTAGACTGCACATAATTCTAGTAATCTGCACACATGAAATGCTGCATACAGGCAAATAAATTGTTCTTCACAGAATGATTCAAAGGACGATCAGAATCCTGTTTTTACTTCTTCATGTCAACAAATAACTAACAAATGAAACGTAAGTTGTTTGATGTCTCACATAAAGCACTGAATAATCGAAATCAAATTGAAGGTCGAAGGGCTTATGCATAAAGTAAGGTCATGAAAATGTTATACAATACCCGTTGTATATATTTCTAATATATGCAGCTGGTGTTATACTCTATGGTTATCAGATAAATACATAAATACAATTTTCCTATTTTATATACATATGGCAGATATATATAGGTTAGTACCACCATGTGACTTTCTCAGATGGTGTATTGAAGTCAAGACCCTCTGGGCATATTTCGACGGGTCCTAATGGATGCGTTGATATATGATGCAGGGGCAAGGTCGAGACTTCAATATACTAACTCTGAAACCCACATTGTAGTACAGTAGAATCCTCTTAATTGAATATCCATTTTGCCAGTGAAAATTATTCAATTAACAGGAGTATACAATTAACAGGGATTTGGTCAGTTTCCTGTGTTCTGGAAGCAAACTGAGCATTTATTCTATTATATCTTGTTTGACAGAGCTCTATGAGCTCTGTCAAACAAGATATAATAGAATAACTGCTTGTATTGGATGTAGTGGGGCCAAAAAGGTTGATAAATAAGGGGAATTTGGTGCGTGTCACAGTAATTTTTTCGATATATTACAAAAATTTAGATACAATTAACAGGAGTTCACTCTACAACCCATATGCAATTAACAGATCAGATTTGTACTGAAGGTATGGTAAATGGTTTTGTGTTTAAAAATTATATTCAATTAACAGGGATATACAATTAAAAGATATCCTAATTAAGTGGGCTCCACTGTAATAACCAATTTATCTTACAATATTCTTCACTTTCTTGACTTGTTCACATAATTAAGTGATTGGGTATAGGTTTTAACGGCGTCTGTTTTGACAGTCATTCAGCATCTGTGAAGTGATTTTTATGAATGAAGATCATGATGTCATGGTATTGCATTCTAGTGCTGTTCAAGGTATAATCCCTATTCATTGTTCTACTTGCACTATAACCACTGAAGTTTTTAGTAGTGTCTTGGCTGTGTGTTTCTGTATTTTATTTTTCATGTCTAATACATGGTAGGCCAATATAAAGGTATCATGATGGCAAAAATAATCTATTCTTATTTATTTCGCTGAGCAGATGATATTTATTTATCATTTTAATTATTAATGTCATCAAAAACGATGGCCTTGATTCAGGCCTGGCATTCTTAAAAATGCAGGAGGGCTAAAAATCGCTCCCCTCGCATGGCCAAGGGGAGCGATTAGCTTTCCTCAAGCTTACAAAAGCTAAAAGTGGTAAAATGAAGTTTTACTATTAATGAATTCTACCTAGTTGGCTTTGTACATTTTATTTGGTGCTGCTATCAAGGTAGTCTCCGTGAGATGGCCACACAGCTCTTCCCACACCTCTGGGACTTGGTAAGGCCCGGGGGTGTGGGAGGGGCAGTGTGGCCATCTTACACAGACCACTAACATAGCCCCTATCTGTGGGTTTTAGGAATAGGCGGTCATGGTAATTATTATTTTCTAAGGCCAAGAGGGCTAGTTTTCACCCTCCTTAATTTTTTTAAGATGAGCAGTAGGCGAGCGTATAAATCGCTCTCCTGAAAATGCCAGGCCTGCCTTGATGTATGTAATAACATGATGCCAGTTGAGTGCATGTAAACACATTCTCTTTCAGAATCAAATGATCACATGCACGGTTGCTACCCTCAGTACAGATTTGTATTTTGACCAGACATTTTATTTGTATTGGGGAAATATGTTTTTGTTGTAGAATGAATTTATATGTCTATATATTTATGTGTCCTATATAATTCATGCCTCGGACATAAAAACCATCTCCCTTATTCAAACAGATTATGAATGTTACAAACAGTGTGTAGTGTGCTGGCATACATTTCACTTTAGAGGTATCGGAATGAATCTGTCAGACTTTGCATGTTCAAGATCAATATTCTTGAAATGGATACTTTGTAGGTGCCTTTTCAGGGTGAGAACACTGGGAAGTGAGTCAGTGCTTGTTACTGTGGTAAACAAGTTCCGTTTTGCTGGTAAAATAGGACCCAGTCACCAATTCTTTGGGTGCAAGTTCTTTAAAATTGGGAATTTAGGTATAAACGATTGACTGAAATTGACTTATCTCCATGTTTTGGTCACGATTAGCCATTGTACAGAAATATGTGACCTTAAACACCATTTATTAGCTCCGCTGACAAAGTCAGCAGAGCTTTTCTTATACTGATTCGTCTGTCGTCCGTCGTCCGTCGTCTGTCGTCCGTCGTCTGTCGTCCGTTGTCCGTCTGTCCGTCCGTCCTTCCGTCGTCAACATTTTATTTGTCCGAGCCATAATTTCTAACCGCTGAATATTTTTCCACCAAACTTCATAACAATATGTATTATCAATAGACGGTGTGTCATCAATTATTCTGCGGTCTGTAAATCCACAGGGTCAAGGTCACAAGTCACAGGATCAAGAAAATCTTTATAACGTCATGTAATGTCAATAGGCGGTGTGTAATCGATCCAAGCCATAATTTTCGTGACAACTGAAAATTTTTCGGCTAAAGTTTGTAACAATATTAGTATTAGAAAACATGCCCATGCGATCAGTGGCCCTCAGCGGAGCTCTCTAGGCGTGACAGGCCTCTTGTATAAATAAATAAATAAATTCAATTAACAAAGCTCCACTATTTATTTATTTATTGATTTTTAAGGTCACCTATTTCTGCCCAGTGGCTAATCCTGACTGCAGCATGGATATAAAGTCAAGTTTAACCAATCGTTTATACCCATATGTCCATTTTAGAGAACTTCCACCCCAGACATTTGTTACTGGGTCCTATTTTACCAGTAAAACAGCAGGGCTTCAATGTAATTGGAAAACAAGTCGCAAGCCACATGAAGACAGGGCTAAGGTGTAAAAGTGATGAGAAATATGCCGAGATGTACCATTACAGAACTATTGGCATTGACATGATGTGACATTGGTATGTAGCAGTCATGAAGGCAGTTGATATCCCATGTAAGTGTCTTACATGGGCTTTTCATATCACAGGGGTTTAGTGGTGATAAAAAACATCTATGTAGTAGAGTTTCACACTGATATAAGCATTAAGAAGCACACACAAAATGGACCTGTTGGTTGATGACCATTAGTTGTAACTTTGCTGATGGTTTTTATTATTAGCTTAACTTGACAAAGTCCAGATAAGCTATTGCCATCACGCGTGCAGAAGTCTGTTAGACTGTGAGTCTGTTCACATTTTCCTTTAGCACAGGCCACACCCCCCAGTTCTTGTCCGATCATCATGAAATTTCATATGCAGGTTTGATCTCATGTCTGGATGAGAGCATCCCCATTTCGTAGTGATCGGTCAACTGTGATGGTTGCCTGAGCCCAAAACCCGAAAAACCTTTAGCTCAGTCTGCAGGTCATTTTTATGAAGGGATTTCATTGTAACTTGGTAGGATGACTCTGTATAATGTCTAGATGAGAACGCCCCCTTTTGGACATAATCTACTAAACATGCTGGCTACCCAAGCCCGAAACCCCAAAAGTTTTACCACTGTCTACAGGTCATATTTAGTATGGAAGGATTTCATTGTAACTTGGTAGGATGACTCTGTATGATTTCTAGATGAGAATGGAGGGATTTCATTGCAACTTGGTAGGATGACTCCATATGATGAGTAGATGAGAATGTCCCCATTTGGTCGCGATTGGTCAACTGATGACTACAGGGGCCCGAAAACCTTTAGCACAGTCTACAGGTCGTATTTATGAAGGGATTTCATTGTAACTAGGTAGGATGACTCCACATAATGTCTAGATGAGAACATCCTCTTTTGGTCACAATTGGTCAACTGTAATGACTACAGGGGTCTGCAGCTCGAAAACCTGTAGCACAAACTACAGGTCATATTTATGAAGGGATTTCATTGTAACTTTGTAGGATGACTCAGTATTATAATAATGTCTAGGTGAGGATGCGCCCTTTTGGTTGCAATGGGTCAACCATAATGGCTACACAGGCCCGAAGCCCGAAAACCTTTAGCACAGTCTACAGGCTGTATTTATGAAGGGATTTCTTTGTAACTTGATAGGATGCCTCGTTTTGGAATAATTTCAGTGTAATAACTTGGTAAGTTTGGTTGACATACATTAACTGTGAGGGCCACATATATTAACCGTGAGGGTTACATTAACCCACCCCTCAATTCTTTAGTACAGTCTACACCTCAAATTATTTTCAGCTCATCTTGACATAGTCAAGCTGAGCTAATCTCATCGCGCTTCGTCCGTCAACACCATGTTTTGGTCTTCTCCTCCAAAGCCTCTGGGCCAATTCAAGTGAAAGTTTGTGTGAGTGATGGTCCCAAAGGGGCATTGCATTTTTGTTCAACTCAACTTGCCCAGCCCCATAGGGAGGGAGTGGTGGAAAATTCTCCAAAATATTTTTAAAATCTTCTTCTCAAGAACCAGTGTGTACAATGACTTGATATATGCTATGGAGCTTCCTTTTGAGGTGTAGAATCAAATTTGTTCAAACAAAGTTCGTGAAGCATTATTTGGCTTTGTAATTGGAGGGGTAAGATTTTTGGCCCCGCCCCAAATTTCTATTTTCTGAACAGATGGTCTGGTATGAACCAAATTTGGTATGTGGTATTATTGGGTCATAAGTACTTGACCCATGCAAAAAAAAAAAAATTCCCGCATCCCCATGGGAACCCTGGGAGCTAAAAATAGAAGTATTTTCAAGCGCACATATTTCCCAAACCACACGGAACAGAGAGCTGTTATTTGGTATAAAGTACCCGTAGGACCAGTCGAATTGAATGGTAAAAGAATATTGCCATCGGTTATGTTAGGGTGTTCTGTAATGGGGGGCATCGAAAAAATGCTGAGTCAGCATATTTGCAAAAATTTTAAAAAATCTTTCTCCAGAACCAATCATCAGAATTTTTCGATATTCAGTATACAGCATTCATAGGGGAGTCAGATACAAGTTTGTTGAAATAAAGCTCATTGGTTCATATTTGGGCTCACTGCAGGAACCCGAATTTTTAACATAGGGTAATATGGGGAATATTCTTTAAAAATCTTCTTCTTCAGAACCACCAGTCAGACTCATTTAATGTTTGGTATACATCATTGTTATGAGGGTCAGATTCAAGATTGTTCAAACCAAGTCCCTAGGTTAATATTTGGGCTTCCTACAGAAGCCCAAATTTTAACTTTGTTCAATATGGGGGATAATTTAAAAAATCTTCTTCTTCAGATCCACCAGTCAGAATGCTTTCATATTTGGTATGCAACATCTCTAGGGGGGTCAGATTCAAGCTTTTAACTTAGTGCAATATGAAGAAATTTCTTTAAAATTTCTCTTCTTCAGATCCAACAGTCAGCATGCTTTCATATTTGGTACACAACATCTCTAGGAAGTCAGATTCAACTGTGTTCAAATTGAGAGCCTGGGTTAATATTTGGGCTCCCTATGCCGGAATTGTCCATTTAGCTGAAGAATTACAAATTTTGTATTCAGTACCCTCTAGAGGTGTGTAACTAAGATTAATACACATAGGTTGTATCAAGGGGCTTCATAGGGGAGCTCTACATTTTACTTTATGATCAACTGAAGAAAAGGCATGATGCCCAGATTATTTTTGTCACTCCTGAGGGACTCGAGGATTGACAGTGTAGCCTATGGAGATGGCTTGCTTAATGTACTCATTCTTGGACTCTGTTTATATTGTGTTCTGTTCAAGCTGAGCGCTTCAGTCCCGGTGGGACCTCTTGTTATTGAAAACATAGCATACAGGGAACAGAAATTAGCATATTCTCAATTATCATAATTCTTGTCGTATTTCATAGGCCTTTCATAAACATTGAACACTTTCCTTTTCATCAAACACAACACACAGTCAAGTTAAGCTACAGTGTCATTGACACTTTCATATTATAGATTTACCATTTTGTCAGGTACTGTGTTTGTGGTGGTTCATTGTATTCACTTTAGAAGTACAGATTAATAATTAAAAAGAAGACTCAATATCTGAGACATTCTCCGAGTTCTCTCACAGAAACATGTCCTCTCACTGCATACCAATTCATTCTCATCTGATACAGTGCATAAGGCTGATATTTTTAAAGAAAAATATCACCTTAGGTGGTCTCTTTACATTCTTGCTTGAAACTGTTTTGTCTGGCTTTTCTTTAACGTCATAATGTCACTTAAATGCCTAATGAACAATCAGATGCTTTGTTACATGATGTTCTTACATGTAGGCCAGATTCCATGATGGTGTACCTAAAAACTTTTCTCAGTAAAGTGGAGCCCACTTAATTGGATATCTCTTAATTGTATATCCCTGATAATTGAATATAATTTCCCAACACAAAGCCATTTATCATACCTCCAGTACAAATTTGACCTGCTAATTGAATACAGGTTATAGAGTAAACTTCTGTTAATTGAATAAAAAATCTTGGAACCTGTCGAGAAATTTCCCTGACTCTCCCCAATTTTCCTTTCTTTACAGACCTATTTGGCCTCGGTACATCCAATATAGGCATTTAATATATTATATCTTGTTTGACAGAGCTCATGGCGCTCTGTCAAACAAGATATAATAGAATAAATGCTAAGTTTATCTCTAGAATACAGGAAAGTGACACAATCCCTGTTAATTGAACACTTCTGTTAATTGAATAATATTCATTGGCAAAGTGGCTATTCAATTAACAGGGTTCCACTGTATCTATATTGTTTCGGGTAATGTTGAATACTCACAGCAGTCATGGTATAGAACACTTGATCCTTCTGTCTGTAAGTCTTGAATTGTCTATTCATCTTCACAAAAATTCTTCAGTATAGGCAAAACTGTCAATGAACATTTCTAAATTTCCTTTACAATCAGTGCCTGGACCCAGATTTTGCAGCAACTGTTCTTCATGGTTCTCTTATAACCCTTTACCCAACATAACGGCCAAAACTGGCCGGCGCTATTCACAAAATTCACCCATTCAATTTTTATTACTCTTTCATTTTTTGTCACAAAAACCTGGCTTATGACCCCTCATTGGAGCGAGGTCAACAAGCTCGTTCCAATGAGGGGTCATAAACTATGTTTTTGACACAAAAAAATCAAATAAATTAGTGCTTCAGGAATTTTATTTGCAAGTGTCGTCTGCTTTTCATGTTAGGTAAAAGGTTAAAAAACTAAGTTTTTGTACAGGAATAATTGGAAGTATTAATTTGAGAGTGAAAATCAATCTTCCTCATATCACATAGTCTTGGCTTCTCTGCTAAATGCAGATTATTGAATGAATAAATGCAGAAATAACTCATGATATTGACTTTTCACCATTCTTCCTGCTTTGGCAGTACAGTTAAAGTTTGAATGAATTGTTTGTCAAATTCTCACGTGGGACCTCATGGATTTATGGTGCAGAACAAGCAGAAAAAAGTTGAAGTAAAATCACATGTATTTTCTGTACAATGATTGCAAAAGCAGTTTCTTTCGCAATCAAATCACAATCCGATCACAGCACACTTACACCAGTGGGTCAAGATTTTGTAAATAAATTGCTGAGAAATTAAGCATCTCAGATTCAATGTGTGACAGATCGAGAGAGAAGTGTAGTCGACCTCTAGCACACAAAGCAACCGCTTTGCCATGAGACTAAGAGATCTGGACCAACCAGGTTGGTTGGTAAATGGCCTTTATACCTTGATCGCTTCACCACACTCAGGATCATTTTGTGATTCAACTCTGGATCCATCTCAGAGCAGTTAAAACATCCACAGTGCTTCACCACAGCACTCACAATACCACCAACTGCTGAGGGATGGTCACGGCACCAATGTAAAAGATCACAAGAGAAGAGCAGGAGCTGTGGCTTGAACTGTCAACCTCTAGTACACAAAATGACCGATTTACCAGGAGAGATCCTAACCAACCAGCTATGTAATTGCATTTCTTTTTCCACAAATGAGATTCTACACTATCACAGAGAGGAGAGCTGACAGGGAATTTCGACTGGATCATAATCAAGTTGAGATCCGGTCAAAATCCAGTGTCTGCATTTGTGATGAGAGTATGTATTTTCATTTCATTGGCAATATCAGCTTCAGATATTCATTGTTGCTGAGCTCACTCAGCTTTACAAGACTCATAGTCACAGACTGTTATTACCAGTTGGGGATGAATAAGGAAAAAGTATTCTTATAGGTATTAGCAGTACCGTGAAGCAACTTAACTGAATATGTCTTAATTGAATTACACTGTTAACCCTTTACCCAACGCAATGGCCAAGCCCGCCCAGTGCTATTCTCGAAAATTTCCAATTCATTTTCATTATTTTTTTCTCGTTGAGCTTGTTCCAATGAGGAGTCATAACCTATGTTTTTGAGACAAAAAATGAAAAAAATTAGTTATTCAAGAATATTTTTTGCAAGTGTTGTCTGCTTTTCATGTTAGGTAAAGGGTTAACTGAATAACAACCAAACACAAAACCATTTATGTACCTTCAGTACACATTTGACCTGTTAATTGCATATATCCCTATGGGAACCCCATGAAATGAAGCATTGCTTGTTTCTGTGGTGCACAAGCTTTGTTTTACTGGTGAAATAGGACACAGTAACAATGCCTGGGGTGGAAGTGAAGTGGTCAACATGGGTACAAACAATTGGCTGGAATGTATCTTTATATTCATGTTGTGGTCATGATTAGCCATCGTGCAGAAATGTGACCATAAACACAAATAAATAAATAAGTTGCATACAGGTTAAAAAGTAAACTCCTGCTGATTGAATGAAAAATCTTGTGATATGTCCAGAACATATCCTGACAGTCACCAAATTCTCCTTGAGTAAAAAAACCTATTTGGTCTCAAATGCATCTAAAACTGCTGGAAATAAACAAAATTGACGGGTGCAGTTTTAAGCTCCCGTGAATTAATAGACGAGGGAATACTGTCACCAAACAACAGAAACCATAACCCTTTGAACTCTAGTGGTATCTTCCATGCCAGTTCAATAGCAGCAATTAGAAGAGTCCATATTCATTATTTGGTGTTGACCAATCAATATTTTCAACGTGCAGCCTCAGGGCTGCATGTTGAAAATATTGATTGCTCTACCCCACACATTTACTGAACAGCCATCCTATTTAATGATGTTATGAAGTATCGTGTTCCTGGCCAGAAAAGTGGCCGATTGGGTTCAAGGGGCTACATGTAAATGTATATGGAATTGCTGAATTATGACAGTAACTTGATACTGGCTGCAAAGTGCTGCTTTCTCAAAACAACACACATTCATATGCCCTCATAGTATATTAGTGCTCCACAATATTTTTCAACGAGTGCATTTTTTAGCTCTCGGAAAATAGAAAACATGGGCGCTGACGGGAGCAATTGCACTCACACCCATCTCAATGTCCAGATGGGAGCTACCGAATTTTTGTGAATTTCGTTAAAAAAAAAATAGACGCCAGCAGCCATCTTAGATAAGACATCTCTCACCCCATCTTTTTCAAACTTCATATGTAGTTTTGGTGTGATGTCTAGATTTGGATATAAATTGTCCAACAATTTCTTTAGCACACCCTACAGGCTGTGACTCTCACCCAATCAGTCCCAAATTTCATATGTGGCTTTGGGGCAATGTCTATATTGGGAGCTATCAAATTTTTCCAAATTTCATTGAAAGACTTGCCTGTCAGCGGCCATCTTAGATTTGGCATTTAAATGAACAATTCTCTTAGCACTCCCTACAGGCTGCATCTCTCACCCAATCTTTTTCAAATGTCATATGTAGCTTTGGTTTGATGTCTAGATGGGAGTTATCGAATATTTCTGAATTTTGTTGAAAAACATGGCCACCAGCAGCCATCTTGGATTCGGATATAAATTGCCAACAATTCCATTAGCATACCCTACAGGTTGCATCTCTCACCCCATCATTTTTAAATTCCATGTATACCATTGGTGTGATGTCTAGATGGGTGCTGTTTGATATAAAGATGGGAGTTATCATATTTTCTGCATTCCATTGAAAAAGATAGCTGCCACCGATCCATCTTGGATTTGACATATAAATTGTCAACATTTCCATTAGTTCATCCATCGTGCCCCATCCCTCACCTGATTTTTTTCAGATATCATATGTAGTTTTGGTGTGATGTCTTTACCTGTAGAAACTTAAGTGAATGACATGGCATTACTTGATCTTTCTGTTTTGTTCAGTCCCTTCTTGGACAAGTTGAGCTGCTGTGTCATTGACACTTTCATCTGTATTTAGGTTATATTCAGTTAACGAATCTTTGGGAAGGGGATGGTAATCCAAGCCTGTTATTTAAAGGAGAGCGACCACTCTCACACTCAATGACTCTCCTAGACTAAAATTTGTGAGAGTGGTAAATGTCGTCTTTGTCACATACAAGGGAGAGTCATGAAAGTGAACTTTGTTCAGCAGCGGTGATTGGTATCGCTCATCTTAATATGTGATCTGGCACTTCAGAAAGCTTACTGATAGCTAATCTCTGTGAGGCCCCTACGCCTGGCCTTCAGCTTAGTCAGGTCAGGTGTTGGGGCTCACAGAGACTAACTGGTAGCCATTTTGCTTTCTTATCGGATACTGACAATAATTGTCTGACTGCATACATAATTGAGGTAGAAATCCTGACATGTCCTGCAAGAAATTATTGCATTTTTCAAACCTATATTAGATGCTATACTCACAATCCAAACAATAAGATGCAAAGGTATGGTAAAATTACCAATCTCAGGAACAGACCCAGTGGCTCTCATATCAAATTAAGGTGGGCCAAAAATAGCCCTCCTAAGTTCATTTAAGGTGGGCTACCATTGCTCTCCTCCCATTCTAAAAATGACAGGCCTGGTAATCTTGTTCAGGAATACCAACAAATAAAAAAGCTGTGTCTGTTCCCTCTTTCTTTTCAACCTACTCACAATTGTTTACAATTGGCTGTAACATAAGTGCAAGCCCTACTTCGGAACTAACTCAAGCTTTTAGAATCTTTTCCAAACGAGTTGGAAAAGTACTAGAGTGCAAAAGCACGAAAAAGATCGAAAAAAGGGTCGAGCGAGACCAGCGCTCGAAATTACAGGTACTCTCTCTGCACACCTCTTGCGTTTACCGAGCGCATGCGCAACAACCGTGACGTCAATTCCTTTATTTTCCGCCATTGTTCATGGTCGGAAATTTTTGTGACTCGTGCTTTTTATGCTATGAATTCTTCGTGAACAACTTATTAATCATCTTTAGTGTGCTACTGGATTGTATCCTTTTTCAAGCTACCAAATTATTATTATCATTTAATGTTAATTTGTATTTTTATTGCTGTTCTTTTCACACTTTATCTTGCCTTTCCCCCACGTGTGAACACGACCTTCGTACTGTTTTCCGTCGGCGGGAAGCTTGATTATTGTATTGATATCATGCCTAAGACTATTCCTTGTACCTCTTGTTTGCAGGTGAAACATGTGGACGATTCCCATACCACATGTGTCACTTGCAACAATTGCACTCAGGCCCAATCATGTGGTATCTGTGGGGTTTGGTCCTCTAAATTTTGGGCTTCTGTGAACAAGGTGGTTCTTTCCAGAGCTAGAACCCCTCGTTCTCGGGTAAGAGTAGCCGTGCCATAGCAGACATTTCTGCTGGTGCACGTGGTGACTCTGTCACACAGGATTCGGATCTGACTTCTGTGGCGAGTTCCTCTGCAACTGTTGGCGGTGTTAGTTCAGTGATACCTGACGAGGAGACCGCGGTCTCTTTGTCTTCGGATGTCACTATTGAGGCGTCTGTTTTCGTTGAGAGCTTTTCCGAGGTCAGCTCGGTAACCCTCTCCGATCTGCCTCCTACACTGTCGACCGTTGTTGAGGAGGTTGCTACTCCAGATCCTATTCTGTCTGATGGTGGCTCTTCCATCTCCTCTGGGGATGGTCTACAGTCTCGGGGGACCGAGGCTGTATCTGCTGGTGTGTCTGTGTGTTCTCAGCCTCCCCCAGCCTCGCGGCGGGGCTGTGCGGGTTTGCTGTCTGCTCCGTCTCATCTGGCTAGGTTTGCTCCTAGTTGGTTGAGCCGGCCGGTCGCTTCGGCAGCGATTCCTCGTCCCTCGAGTGAATCGTTTATTGTTCCACCTTCGCCTGCTAGTGTGCCGGCTAGCGGGATGGTGTTGGGACGTTGGCATCCAGGGCCTGCTGTTCGGCAGCGGTCAGTGACAGCCCCGGTTAGCTGTCACTCTCGGAACCTTCCTCCGGTGATTCCTCACTGTGTTCCGAGTCTGGGTGTCGATCGATGCTTGCCGTCGGTCTCAGAGGATAGGCAGTTGGGGCCGTCTGCTGCGCAGAGGCCAATGACAGGTTCCTGTCATTCTTGGGACAATCCTCCGGTGTCTTCTCACCGTGTCCTAGGTCCAGCTACCGATCGACGTGCGCCGTCGGTCCCTTTCGAGGATTTGCAGGCAGGGCCTTCTGTTTCGCAGAGGCCAGTGATGGCTCCTGGGCGTCACAATCGGGACTATCCTCCGGTGTCTTCTCACCGTGCTCCTATTCTGTCTGCCGATCGACGTTCGCCGTCGGTCTCTTCTGAGGATTTGGGTTCTTCTACCAGAAGGGTCCATTGGGAGGACACTCCGTCGGGCGATTCTGCTGCGACGGATTCTCAGGGTGACCTGCGCCAGGCCGTTTTGGCGCTCACCCGGTTGCTTTCTGGCAACCCTCAAGTTGGCCTCCCTGTGCCTCCTGAGGCACAACCTCCTTTGGTCGGTCGCCGAGATGTCTCGCCTGGCCCCTTGGATACTGCACAGTATTCACAGGAGGTTTCTGCTGGTCAGCCCGAGTTGGGCTACGTCTCCTCTGCTAAGGAGGATGACGAGTATCTTGAAGGTGATGGTCCCCCCTCGTCATTCTTGGGGCAGGCTTTGGATTTCGTCTTTGGCTTATTGCCGGACGTTCAACCTTCCGACCAGCCTTTTGTGACCGTCCGGCCGCGGTCCACTGTGGAGCGCCGTAACCCTGTTGAGCCTTCTAGCTCCGGGGCTTTGCGTCCTCTGCAATCGGCTCAGGTGGTTGAGTCCTTCCAGGGCTTAGACGCCAAATTGCGTTCTAAGGCCCTCAAGGGTTCCTTCTTTTCTAGAGCTGATACCTTTCTGCCTCCATCGCGGTTTCGTGTTTACGATTCCGTCTCTCCACCAGTCTTCCAAGGGATGACTACTGTGGATGAGGATTCTTCTTCCCTCGGGTTGACTAAGCCTAAGTCGGCAGTTCTCCCGATGTCGGTAGTTGAGTCTATGGTGGGCCTGTCCCGAGAGATGCTGGGTATGTTATCTCTCGCGGACCATGTCGTCGCTGCTCTGGCTGAATATTTTCCACCAGGGGAGTTTGATGACGCTCAGGCGCCTTTTCGCGTTTTGTCACAGGCTCTTATGAACTTGACTCACGCTCACGCCTGTAACACGGCCAATTTGGAGCTGGCACGCCGGGATGCGGTTTTGGATTCTTTACCATCCCTTCCTTCTGAGCAACGTGCTGTTCTGAGGTCTGCCTCTTTGGTAGGACCTCAGTTGTTCCATGGTTCCGTGGAAGCTGTTTGTGGCGAAGTTCTTCATCATTCGAAGGACCAGCTTTTGCTGAGACAGCTTGACCCACCTGCTTCTGCGGGTGGGGGTCGTTCCAGGCCCGCCAAGCGTGCTGCTGCGTCTGCCTCGTCGGCGACGTCGGCTATGCCTTCGGCTCCGTCTGCTCCTTCTGCTCATAAGAAGCGCCGACGTGGCCAGGCCCGCTGGCAGCCTCAGGCTGGAAAGTCTCAGGACTCTGTCACTTCCCGAGGTGGTTTCTCCTCTCGGGGGCCTCGTCGAGGCCGCAAGTGAAGGTTCTCACCTCGATTCGCCTCCAGTCGGGGGAAGGCTGTCGCTGTTTTACGACCGTTGGACAGAGATAACGTCGGACTCTTGGGTCCTCGACGTCATTCATTCCGGTCTGCGACTGTCCTTCCATCGGCACCCCAGTTTATCTCGGGTGCCCCTTCCGACTCAGGTCCCTTCAGATTCTCTGCGTCGGGACCTTCTGGTGCAGGTGATCGACAATCTCCTCACCAAAGGGGCGATCGAGGTGGTCAGGAACACCCTTTCACCGGGGTTTTACTCGAGACTTTTCTTGGTGCCGAAGAAAAACGGCCAATATCGTCCTGTCATCGATCTGAGTACCCTGAACGAGTACATAATTGCTCCTCGTTTCAGTATGGAGACTTTCCGGTCGGTTCGACGTTCAGTTCATCAGGGCGATTTTGCGGCCAGTATCGACCTGAAGGATGCCTACTTCCATGTACCCATTCATCTGGCGTCACGGAAATACCTTCGGTTCTCGTTTCGGGATCGAGTTTTTCAATTCAGAGCTCTCCCGTTCGGTTTGAACCTGGCTCCTTGGGCCTTCACCCGACTGATGTCACATGTGCTTGCTTGCCATCGCACTCAGTCGGCAGTGACTTCGTCCGCCTACCTAGACGACATCCTCCAATGGCACCACGATGCTGCTGTTCTGGAGTTCGATGTCCGGCAGTTTCTTTGCCTGCTAGCGTCGCTGGGTTTCAGAGTCAATCGCGAGAAGTCGGATCTTCTTCCTTCTCAGCGATTCCGTCATTTGGGGATGGATTTCGACACTCTTCACAATGTAGTGTCGGTCCCCCAGGCTCGGGCGACGATTCTTTCCGCCTTGACTCGGGACCTGCTTCAATCTTCCTCGGTCTCGGCCAGGACTTTCCTTTGGATGCTGGGCCTTTGCGGTTCGGTGACAGATCTCATTCCGCTCGGTCGCTTGTTTGTCCGACCTTTCCAACACTTCCTGTTGGATCATTGGCGTCCGAATGTAGATCCGCTGGACCTGGAACTCACTATTCCTCGGTCTCTGCTTTGTCACCTCCGCACTTGGGCAGATATTCCCTGGCTGACACAGGGTGTTCCGTTGGATCTTCCTTTGGCCGATCGCATCCTTACTGCGGATGCCAGCGATCGGGGCTGGGGTGCGACGTTGGACCCTCTCGGTCTGTCTAATCACGGAGAGTGGGACAGCGAGCAGGTGGGCCTTCATATCAACCAGAAGGAGCTCCTTGCTCTTCTGTTGAGTTTTCGGCTTTGGATCCCTCATCTGTCGGACCATGTTGTCCTACTTCTTTCGGACAATTCGACAGTAGTGGCCTACATACGGAATCAGGGAGGCACTCATTCGATTCCCATGTATCGGCTGTCTCGGGATCTTCTTCTGTTGGCGCGGGATGTGAACGCTCGGGTGTCCATTCGACACATTCCCGGGCGTCTTAACGTCCTAGCAGACTCCCTGTCCCGACGCGACAGTGTCCTTCCAACCGAATGGATGCTACATCGGTCGGTGTTTCAGGCGATTTGCGAGCAGTGGGGTCGTCCTCAGGTCGACCTTTTCGCTACTCGCTGGAATCATCAGGTAGAGACTTTTGTCTCCCCTTGTCCAGATCCTCTGGCATTTGCAGTCGACGCTCTGTCTCTGGACTGGACAGGTTGGGTCGGCTATGCCTTTCCTCCTGCACCGATTCTTCCTCAAGTTTTAGCGAAGATTCGTGCTTGCAGTTGCAGGATCATTCTGATCACACCCCTGTCTCCACAGAGGGTGTGGATCAATCTGCTGCGGCCTCTATTGGCCGATCGACCGATTCGTCTACCTCTACGTCGCGATCTTCTTTCACAGGGTCGTCCCAGGAAGTATCACAACAACCTGGCGAGCCTGTCCCTTCACGCCTGTCTTTTATCAGGTCCAGTCTCCGATGTAGAGGTTTTTCGAGATGATCAGTGGAGTGCATTTCTGCATCGCGGCGACCTTCCACTGGAATGACTTATGCCGCCAAGTGGAAGGTTTTCTGCCGCTGGTGTTCAGATCACAATGTGAATTACCGTGATCCGTCTATCGCTCAAATTGCGGATTTTCTGGTTTTTCTTTTTGACTCCAAGGGCCTCCAGCCTATTACGATTAAGGGCTATCGGTCTATGCTGTCTGATACTTTCTCTTATGTGGGAAAGCGGTGTATCGGTCGTAATCTTTTCCTCTCCAAACTTATTCGGCACTTTTCTTTGAAGAGGCCTCGAGTTTTGCGTCTTACACCCAAGTGGAACTTGGCATGGGTGTTGCACTGTTTGGAGGGGGCGCCTTTCGAGCCTTTATCTGAGACCGACATGCGTTTTCTCACCTATAAGACGGCTTTTCTTCTAGCGTTTGCTTCTGCTCGTCGAGTCAGTGAGCTTCATGCGCTATCTGTTGATTCTGCCTTCTTCCGAAATGAGGCTAACAGTGTCACATTCACTACTGATTGCTCTTTTCTGGCTAAGAATCAACTCCCCGATTCGGTACCTCCTCCCATCTGCATTCGGGCTCTCCCTGCTGTAGATGGACGGAGGCCTCTTCTTTGTCCTGTTCGTGCGGTCAAGACTTACATTACTCGCACTCAGTTCATTAGGAGGGATCGGAAGAGATTCTTTCTGTCTCTCATTCCTAAGCGGCAGTCTATCTCTTCCCATTCTATTTCCAGGTGGATCTGTCTTGCAATCAAGCTGGCTTATTCTCGCTTGTCTGCATCGGATCTTGTTTCGAACCAGCTTAATGCTCACGAGGTTCGTGCCATTTCTACATCCTGGGCGTTCTCCAATTCTGTTTCGCTCAGTGATGTTATGAATGCGGCTTACTGGAGGAATGCTTCTACCTTCTCCTCCTTTTATCTCCGCCACCTTCAGCAGCAATCTGAGGACCTTTATTCTTTAGGCCCTCTCGTTGCTGCTCAGGCTGTTGTGCACCCTCGTTAAATTGTTTTTGTCGAGGTTGCGCTTCTCTCAGCCTTGTTCTTTTCAGGTGCCTTCTCTCTATCTTCATTACAGGTTTTCGTTTTTGTTCTCTGCCATCCTTGCTTTCGTTCTGCTACTCTTGTTGGTATTGGTTATGTGATTCACCTCCTCCTATTGTTTATTCAGCCAATTGTAAACAATTGTGAGTAGGTTGAAAAGAAATTAAAATGTTTTAGTAAATTTTGTTTCTTAACATACCTACCACAATTGTTTACCGGAGGCCCACCCTCCTTGGGGATATCTTTGATATCGATGCCTCTCCGCTAAATCACAAACTTCTCATTGGCGGAAATACGGAATTGACGTCACGGTTGTTGCGCATGCGCTCGGTAAACGCAAGAGGTGTGCAGAGAGAGTACCTGTAATTTCGAGCGCTGGTCTCGCTCGACCCTTTTTTCGATCTTTTTCGTGCTTTTGCACTCTAGTACTTTTTCAACTCGTTTGGAAAAGATTCTAAAAGCTTGAGTTAGTTCCGAAGTAGGGCTTGCACTTATGTTACAGCCAATTGTAAACAATTGTGGTAGGTATGTTAAGAAACAAAATTTACTAAAAAATTTTAATATTCTATAATCTGGATGATGAGTAAGTGTTTTTGCTGGCTGAAGTTTTTCAGTGCCTTGATGCACTTGTGGCCCAGACAAATGGACATCACATCTGAAAAATGAGCACACTTTCAATGACAATCAATTTGCTGAATGTAATAAGCTCTCCAAATTCTTTATGGATTGTGATTAGAATCTATAATAAAATGACTCCATAATTCATCTGAATTAATAGAGCTTTCATCCATTAGAAAAATGGTCCATTATACTGCTCAATAACATTCAGTGTAGTATGATTTTCATATTGACATTTTGGGCTTTTTTTTGGTGAAACGCTTGTATTTTTATACGGCCCCTGGCACTGATCGATTAATGTTACTACAGTAGAATTCTGTTAATTGAATAACCTCTTTGTCAGTGAAAATTATTCAATTAACCCTTTACCCAACGAATCGTCCTACAAATTCAGCAGTTGAAAAAATATTATTTTTCAAAAAATTTCAACAAAACCATATCATGTGACACCTCATTGGAACGAGCTCGACGAGCTCGTTCCAACGAGGGGTCACATGATATGGTTTTGTTGAAATTTTTTGAAAAATTTAAAAAAAAAGATATTTAAAACAATAAATTTTGATATCGTCTGTGTTGGGTAAAGGGTTAACAGGAGTATTCAGTTAAGAGAGATTTGCCACTTTACTGTATTCTAGAGATAAATTGAGCATTTATTCTATTATATCATGTTTGACAGAGCTCAAGGAGCTCTGTCAAACAGGATATAATAGATTAAATGCCTGTAATGGATATATTGAGGCCATTTGGTCTATAAACAAGGAGAATTTGGTCATCTTCAGGGTATTTCCACGACATATTGAAAGATTTTTTATTCAATTAACAGGAGTTTATTCTATAAACCATATGCATTTAACAGGGCAAATTTGTATTGAAAGTATGGTAAATGGTTTGGTGTTTGGAAATGATATTCAGTTAACAGGGCTATTCAATTACGAGATATATTATTAAGTGGGCTTCACTGTACTTAAAAAGTACTTTTAGTGAACACTTCAGAACACATAGGTGTTAGACTGATTGGAATGCATCTAACACACTGGAAAGGGGCTATTCAACAAACAGGATACCACTATTATGACAAAAAACTAAGTGACTTGTGACCTTTGGTGATTACTCTATGAGAAGATACTGTCACTTGAAAAAAACAGACAGTGTACCAAATATATAACCATTGTTGAAACTAATGTTACCCAATTCAAATCCAAAAGGCAGGGATGTTGCAAAGATGACTGATTCTGGTTCACCAGTCAGAATGTTTTCTCATTTGGTATACAACATCTCTAGGGTGGTCAGATTCAAGTTTGTTCAAATTGGGTCCCTGGGTTCATATTTGGGCTCACTATGGTAGGTCAAGTTTGTTCGAATCGGGTCCCTGGGTTAATATTTGGGCTCGAATTTTCACTTATTTAAATTTGAGGGAATTTCTTCAATAATCTTCTTCAGATTCACCTGTCAGAATCCTTCCATATTTGGTATACAACATCTCTTGCTGGGGGTGGGGGTCAGATTCAAGATTGTTCACATCAAGTGCCTGTGTTAATATTTGAGCCCAAATTTTAACTTAGTGCAATATGAGGAAAGTTCTTTAAATCTTCTTCTTCAGATCCACCAGTCAGAATCCTTTCATATTTGGTATTCAACATCTCTAGTTCACTATTCAGATTAGTCTGATTTTAACAAAATTTCTTATGCAGCATGAGTGGGGAAACAGATATTTGATATATAAAAAAAAATTAACCCTAGCTATTTTGGACTCGCTCTGTACTCAAAATAGAAACATAATTCCAAGTTAAACTTTACAAGGAGCCAGGTGGCTGAAGAATTAGAAATTTTTTATTAAGTCCCCTCTAGAGGTGTGTAACTAAGATTAATCCACATAGGTTGTATCAAGGGCCTCCATAGGGAGCTCCACTTTTTACATTATGATTAACTGAAGAAAAGGTGTAATGTTTGGATTGTTTTAGTCACTCTTGAGGGGCTCAAGGATTGACAATGGATCTCATTGAGACTGATTGCTTAATGTAGATTCAGAAGCGCGGTGGCTCAGTGGTAGACTGTTGGACTTCTATGCTAGAGGTCCTGAGTTCAACCCCGTCCGGTGACCTTAAACACCAATAAATAAATAACACACCGTCAGATAAAAAAAATTCTGACTGAATGAAAGACTGCGCAAAATCACCCTTAGAGGCACATTCAGAGATGAGTTCCCCATCCGGGACGACACACGTTGTGTCCTTGGGCAAAGTACTTTATTCCGGTTGCCTACATGGGGGCACGATGATGCCATGTACTAAGACGTACTGCACGTCAATGGTGCACATGTCTTTAATCACTGTAACCCTGTTTGAGCAGAGCTTGAACAGAATTAGAATGCTGAGGAGCTGACAGTTGCTTGTCGATGCTCGGTGGTTCTCTCCAGGTACTCCCGCTTCCTTCACCCATAAAACTGTTGCGGTCACGATTAGCCATTGTGCATAAGTATGTGACAGTAAACCCCAATAAATAAATATATAAATAATAATAATGTAGATTCATTCTTGGCCTTGGTTTATATTGGGTTCTGTTCAAGGTGAGCGCTTCAGGCCCCGTGAGGCCTCTTGTTTAATTAACACAAACCATATCAGTACAGTGGAATCCTGTTAATTGGATAACCTCTTTGCCAATGAAAATTATTCAGTTAACAGGATTATTCAATTAACAGGGATTGTGTCACTTTCCTGTATTCTAGAGATAAACTTTGCCTTTATTCTATTATATCTTGTTTGACTCAGCTTCATGAGATATAATAGATTAAATGCCTGCATTGGATAATGCCTGTATTGGATGTACTAAGGCCAAATAGGTCTATAAACGAAGGAAAACTTGGGAGAGTCAGGGTAATTTCACGACAGGTTACAAGATTTTTTTTCAATTAACAGGAGTTTACTCTATAACCTATATTCAATTAACAGGTCAAATTTGTACTGGAGGTATGGTAAATGGTTTTCGTCCCTGCTCCTGCTTCATTCAGACACTTTCTCATTTTCTTCTTTTTGATCTCCTTTAAATCTGTTTGTGTGTTGTTACCAAGTTGACTGTAAAACGCCGCCACATTTGCCAAAAATGTGAAATATATTTATAGTGTGGAAACAGCTTAACATGAGCTTTTAGCTTTTTGTTGAAGCCACAAATATGTAATCTATGTATTGTTGTATAATAATGCAACTTGGAAATAAATAATGTTTAAATTAAATGGTTTTGTGTTGGGAAATTATATTCAATTAACGGGGTTATTCAGTTAAGAGATATCCAATTAAGTGAGCTCCACTGTACACCAAATTGGTCATACTGAGCTCCTAACAGTCCAAATCAGGTATGACAGACACAAGTCCAAGTATCAAATATAGTCTTTTTAAAAAAATGTTCATGATAACGAGGAAGAGAGAATTGATATCTTATACTCCAATCGTCACAAATGTGTCCCGAAGGAAACATGTTGGGGGGGGGGGGGGGGGGGACCTCCTCAGCAAGCCCTCTGTTGAGTGCTAAATTATTTTTCAAAGGTGATTTGAAACATGGGTATTTTTTTCGTAGATACCATGCTACCAGCAAGAGTAGCCTTATTTTAGCAAGATTTTATTCATAAATAATTGTTTTGTTACAATTTATTTAAGAGTGCCAAAATTGTAACTGAATAATTTTATATAAAATTTTTTTTCTTCTATTGCCAAGCAAACATCAAGCTAAATACATGCAGTGAAAAGCTACTAAAGCACTTTTCAACATCGCCATGATAGTAGCTTCTAGCATTCAACCAGTTCACCCAGTTAAAAAAGTCATGATAAGTAGCAAAAGAGAATTTGATATCTTACCCCGGTATACTCCATTCCTGATGAACGTGTCCTGAATGAATGTTTTTCTTTGTTTTGTGATTTTTTTTTTTTGGGGGGGGGGGGGGGGGGGCAGGGGGTGGGGGGGGAGGGAGGGGGCAGGTATAGGATGAACCCCCTCAGCAATACCTTTGTCAAGAGGGCAGTATTTAAGGAATGGTTGAATTCATATACGACATTTGCCTAGTGCACTCACCATGAATATCCTGACTGCTACTATTTGACATATCTCCAAAAGCTCTGACAAAACTAGATGTAATGGAATAAATGCTCAGTTTATCACAAGAATACAAGAAAGTGTCCAAATTCCTATTAATTGAACTCTACTGTTTTACTTAATTGCATCTCTGGCAACACTCACACTGTGTCCACTGTTTAACCCTTTACCTAATGAATTGGCCAAATTCTCTTGCGTGATTATCAATTTAGCAGTTGAAAAAAATATAATTTTTCAAAAAGTTTCAATAAAACCATATCATGTGACCCCTCATTGGAATGATCTTATCAAGCTCATTCCAATGAGGGGTCACATGATACGGTTTTGTGAAAATTGTTTGAAAAATTAAAAAAAAACAATAATTAAAGTTATAAATTTTGTTATTCTTTGCATTGCGTAAAGGGTTAACAGTCTTCAGTCCTTTCGCTTGAAAATTCTGGAAAGAAGCTTGAGAGTAAATAATACCTGTAGGAAAGTTATGAAAATAAAAAATTCTGGAAAGAAGCTTCAGAGTAAATACCTGTCAGAAAGTTATGAAAATTTTGATATATTTGGTCTCATTCAATCTGACCAAAATCAAGATTTGTGGAGACCAAGACATTGCATTAGTTATGAAATGATCTTTAGTGAAGTTATACCCATTGCCCAAGTGGGGGCACGGTGACGCTGTTTACTAAGGCGTACTGCACGTCGATGGTGCACCTGACTTCAACCAATGCTAACCCTGCTTGTGTGGAGTTAGTATGTTGGGGAGCTGATAGTTGCTCGCCGTTGCTCGGTGGTTCTCTCCGGGTACTCCGGCTCCTCCACCCGTAAAACTGTCGTGGTCATTGATAAAATGGTAGTCTTACCTGATAAAGTTGAGAAGTAGAACATGTATTTTTCCAATTACGCCACCACATATATCCACACATTACACCGATGAACAACACCAAAAGCCTCGTGTTTTTATTCATTCGTTTTTTTCCGTCTCCTTCCGGAAGGTCCCGAACATATCCGACTCGTATCAATTGTAGTTTTTCTGACTGTATAATTTATATACATCGGCCGTAAATATGTACATGTAGATTTGTTGAACATAACGTACAAAGGCTATTTCTCACAATATTAACAGTCATGATTAGCCATTGTGTAGAAATATGTGACCTTAAACACCAATAAATAAATAAATTAGTGAAGTTATAGTGTGGATTCCAGCTATGAGATTAACCTTTTATCTAACATAAAGTGCCAAATCTAACCAGCACCAAATCTAACCAGCACCATTTTCAAAAATTATTACTCAGCTTTTGTTATTTTTCCATTTTTGATTCAGAAATGTAGTTTATGGCTCCTCTGTGGTGGGACAACCTTGTTGAGCTCTTCCACTAAGCGTAATAAGCGCTATGGTTCAAAAGCAAAAAACGAAAAGAAAATATTGCAAGTTTCTTTCTCTTGTCATGGTAGTTTAACCCTCCGCAAACTGATGTCAAAATATCAAAATTTCACACAGCAACTTTTTCCCATAATGCAATATATCAAATTAAACTAGAAATTTGAAGTTCTGTCAAACAACATTGAATTTGTTAAATAAGGCGTGGTGGTTCAGCAGGTAGAGGTGCAGGCTGCAAGCCGAGAGGTCCTCAGTTTGAATCCCACCTGCGGCAACTGTGTTGTGTCCTTTGTCCTTGGGCAAGACACTTCACCCCACTGCCCACGTGAGGGCACGGTGGCATTGTGTTCTAAGGCATACTGCACGTCAATGGTGCACCTGTCTTCAACCAATGCTAACCCTGCTTGTGTGGAGTTGGTACGTTGGGGAGCTGACAGTTGCTCACAGTTGCTCAGTGGTCCTTTCTAGGTACTCCACTTCCTCCACCCATAAAACTGTCTGGGTCATGATTAGCCATTGTGCAGAAATATGTGATCTTAAACACCAATAAATAAATAAATAAATAAATAAATAAATAAATAATTTGTTAAATTCCAATATGCATAATGGAAAAAGTTTTCAGCTTGACATGTTGGTATCTTAACATCATTATGCAGAGAGTTAACAGTTATAATGATATAGAGGATCTCCAATGAGTCAAAGTTTCATATGAAATTTCTGTACCGAGTTACTAAAATCAATCTGAGCGAAGATTTACCAAGGTTCAGATTGATGTTGTGAACAAGATTCAGAAATTTCATGTCAAATCGTGCCGATTGTGAAATTTATCCTTTTAGCTAATGTGACGGCTAAAGCTGGCCAGTGCTGTTCACAAAAAAGACAATTTTGTTTCTTAAAAATTTCTACCTAAAAAACATAGCATATGACCTCTCAGTGGAATGAGCTTTCCAAGTTCATTCTAATGAAGGGGTCATAACCTCTGTTTTCGAGACAAAAAATAAAAACTTTCAGTTACTGAAGAAATGTTATCCACAAATGTCATCTGCTATTTGTATTTGTAGACAGTTAATGAAAAATAAGAGAAGGTTAATAATTCATTTCCACTGCTGAGACCAACTCACTGTGTTATCACGTCAACATTGACTTCTGATGTCATTCCTGTATTGGAGGTATTGGAGTGTTTTCCATAATGAACTATTGGATCGAGCTTTAACCCTTTGAACACTGGTTTTATCTTCCATGTCAGTTCAGTGGCAATAATTGGAAGAGTCCATATTTTTACCTGTGATGAGCAGCTCTATATGTGGCAATGCCAGTCTGTCTGTCGGTCGGTCGGTCGGTCTGTCGGTCGGTTGGTCGGTCTGTCACCAACGAGTTTAAAAAACACCATAACTCCTAAAATACTTGATGGAATGACACCATACTTGGTATGCAAGTGTATCTTCATGATGTCTACACCCTCTCAATAGTGCATGTAGTGCATGTCATTCGGATAATTTCTGTCATATTTATGGACTTGTCACAACAGGTTTTTTTTGTCAGCAACAAGTTTTTTTTGTCACCAACGAGTTTTAACTGGTAGAGTGCTAAATTATTTTTGGTCATCCAAATTTGTCCACGTCTCTTTGCCTTGTTACAATTTATGGGAGAGTGCCTAGTGGCACTCTCCCATAAATTGTAACAAGGCAATCCTCACAGACTAAATAATTTCAGTTCAAAAATTATATGACGCACATCCATAGAATATGAAGCCATTAAGTTGCAGCACCTGCACTTCAGAATAAGCCCAAATATGGGCTTCCAGCACTCTACCAGTTAAAACATCACTGGTGTTGCATGAATCGTCGCTGCTTCGGCACTGTGACAGTGCGCTCAAGTTTATATAGGGGTAGACCAGTTAATATTTTCAACATGCAGCCTTGGGGGCTGATTGGTCTCCCACAGATTCACTTAGCATCCATCCTACTTTATGAAGGTATGATTATCGTGTTCCTGAGTCGGAACAGAGGCCTCTCATGTTCAAATGGGTTAAATTGAGAGGAAATAGTGAGAAAAACAGAAAAGTTTTCAGAAGCCACCGGTGCACTTTCAACAAGAGCGAGGTTAAAACATCAAGAACAAATATCCTGCATTTTCTTGTAATTTAGAAGAGATTAATTGGAAAAATTGATGTTATCAAGTATTTGAGAGGCTTTAAATAGAATTTAAAGGTGAAACTTTCGAAAAATTTAATGAGATTTTAGAAACAAATTTTTCAGTTTGAAGCAGAAAATTGAAATTAGATTTAGTAATTGGAATTGACGAAGTAATTATATTAGTGGAGTTCATCCAGCACAGGATTTTGTATTGTCAGTTTTCATTTCTGCCAGTAATACCTTAATCAAATGTTTTGGGGGACGTTCCAATACTCTAGGTCTGTGCAAGAGGTTTTTCAAAATCAGAAACTTAGATATATTCCAAGTCTGAAGTTTGACATTTTTTCAAATTACACATTTTTTTGTCCGAAGTCTTCGAATAATCTGCAAATGACCATTTAAGTCCCATGTGGGTTTTGTCATTTGTAAAATACTGAATGAACAACAGGTTACGACAAAGTAATACAACATCACTTTATTAAATTAAGAATCTTGCATGTTTTACCAGAAAAAACTTGGCAATCTTTCGAACTACCTCAACCCAAAGGGTGAGTATTGTATCCACATATGAATAGAGTGCATACAAATTATCATGATAATGTGCATGTCCTGTGATTTGTATCAGATTCGAGGTGATGTCCAGAATGGGATCTCGATGAGCCGGCTTTGCCGGCGAGTGGTGATCCCATTCTGGACACCACCGAGAATCTGATGCAAATCACAGGACATGCACATTATCATGATAATTCATTTATCTAACAATTCTGTCACATAAACAGATTAAATTGCAAATTACAAAAAAAAACATATTTTATGAAACAAGATTGTTGGGCACTTTAACAAACAATGAGTAACGCGGTCACCGCAAATTTTCGAAGTTGCGTGCGTTGTAAAATGATTCACTCTCAATGACACTTCCTCTGGTGATATGCTTGAATGTACTTACAAGTGTGTAATATTTAATTGTGCATTTTCCATTAATTGTGTGTGTGTGTGTGTGTGTGTGGGGGGGGGGGGGGTCATTGGCTATTAATAGTTCTGTCGCTAATTGTAAGGAATTTTGTTTTGTTTTGTAAGTGATCAGCTAAGTCGATCACTGAAACGCACATAGAATGTATTCATGCATCTGTTATGACAGCCCGTTGCGTTCCCGGAAACGAGTCGCCTATATGATACGGAATCAGAATGAGTCGTCTATATGATACAGAATCGGAACATATTATGTGATACGTACCATTTCTCATGGTTTTCAAGCCAAAATGTGTATGATTGTTAGATAAATAACGTTTCAATCTTAAAAGAATTTTCATCAAAATAATAGCAACAACTAACATGTGATTTGAACCCTTGCATGTTGGTTGTTAACATTTAAATCCTATTAAGATGTAAAAAACATCCCTTGCATAGTAAAAAACAGGGAAGATGGAGAAGCACCTCAACACTCTTTTTCCTTTGGGTTACCACCATGGTATATAGAATAACCAAGCCTGGAAATAAGCAGACTGTCACCTGCAGAATGAGGTTCCCAGAGGGTGAATTTGGTGATGCTACCCTGCACAGCAGGGTAGCATCACTAAATTTACCCTCTGTGAACCTCAATCTGAATCAAGGTCTCAGGTCTAAATGGAAAGAGGTACCCAGAGGATAAATTGTCACACTGTGTGAGATAGCATCAGCAAATTCCTGTGCAGGGTAGCATCACTAAATTTACCCTCTGTGAACCTCAATCTGAATCAAGGTCTCAGGTCTAAATGGAAAGAGGTACCCAGGGATAAATTGGCACACTGTGTGAGATAGCATCAGCAAATTCACCCTCCGGGGACCTAATTCTGCAAATGACTGACTGTTTATCTCCAGGCCTGGACTGTGTCATATTTTACCTGTAAACAGAGGTTCTTTAGCAAAGAACCACTGTTTACCAAAGCTTCACTTCCCAGATTTCCCAGGCAAGGCCAAAATATCCTGGGCTGAAATTTCAATGGCCAACACACTGTAGATCCACATATTATATAGTACTTTGACAACAAAAGCAGTTTATTCCATGATCAGATCGTGGTTTGATCATGACACAGTGCATTTAAAATAACCCGCGAACAGGTTATGATATAAGCCCTTTATTTCCAGGCCTTTTGTCACCACATGATCATACAGTGAATTCTTTTAATTGAAAAACCAATGTCTGCAAAAAGTTCTAACCATTGAGCTTACAATCCTTCAAAGGGCCTTTCACAGAAACTGTCATTCACGTTTTATCTCCTCATTGAAACAAGCTCATTGGAGTTTTGTAAATGAGAGGCCCTGACCTGTGTTTTTATCAGAAGAAAACTGTTCATGTCATCTGCTGTTTGTTGTTTCACCTGTATCTTTGTTTGGACTATTAATTGCCATCACTTGATGACCATTGTTTCAGTGCTGGAAATGAACAAAATTGACGGGTGCAGTTTTAAACTCCCGCGAAATCAGAGATTAGAGTAAATTGCACCCGTAAAATGTTGGTATATGAATTTTTGAAGAAATACTGTCACCAAACTCCAGAAACCTTAACCCTTTGAACACGGACAGCCAGGGGGTGCAGTGGCTCAGTAGGTAGAGGTGCAGGCTGCAAGCCGAGAGGTCCTCGGTTCGAATCCTACCTGCGGCAACCGCGTTGTGTCCTTGGGCAAGACACTTCACCCCCATTGCCCATGTGGGGGCACGGTGACATCGTGTACTAAGGTGTACTGCACGTTGATGGTGCACTTGTCTTCAACCAATGCTAACCCTGCTTGTGTGGAGTTAGTATGTTGGGGAGCTGACAGTTGCTCGCCATTGCTCGGTGGTTCTCTCCGGGTACTCCGGCTTCCTCCACCCGTAAAACTGTCATGGTCACGATTAGCCATTGTGCAGAAATATGTGACCTTAACCCCCAATAAATAAATAAATATAACACGGACAGCCCTTTTTCCGACCAGGAACCTGATCCGTCATAATCTCCTTAAATAGGGAGGCTGTTCAGTAAATGTGTGGGGTAGACCAATCAGTATTTTTAACGGGCAGACCTGAGGCTGCATGTTGAAAATATTGATTGGTCTACCCCAAATAATGAATATGGAAATTCTAATTGCTGCAATTGAACTGGCATGGCAGATACCGCTTCTGTTCAAAGGGTTAAATGTATAAGGAATTGCTGAATTATGACAGTAACTTGCCACTGACCACAGAGTGCTGCTTTCTCAAAACAACACACATTTATATGCCCTCACAATATATAAGTGCTCCACAATATTTTTCAACGATTGCATTTTTTAGCTCCGGTAAAATGGAAAACACGTTTGCTGATGGGAGCAACAGCATTCGCACCCGTCTCATTTCCAGGACTGGCTGTTTGTTGTCTGTCATCTGTTAACTTTTGCATTTCAGTCTTCTGGTTAAGAATGTATGGGCCAAATCCCAAGATGATTGACATACTTTATCTTTGGGGGTTACACTTTCAAACTTGTTCGATTTCAGTTTCCTAACTCCCATTTGAGCACAAGAAATTCGCCAAAAATCTTCTTTTTATAAAGCACGAGCCATAATGCTCTGAAATTTGGTATACAACTTCCTTTAATAATCAAGATTCAAGTATGTTCAAAAAGATTTTCTCAGGCTATATTTAAGCTCATTCCGAGAGGGGCACAATTTATCCCCCCCCCCCAAAGCTCCACAGTTTCTGTTGAGGCACATTATTTGTATAGCTTTACTAACAGCTTACATAAGCCATTGTAACTGCACATTCTTTTCAATACCCCTTGTCTTGACAGGTATGAGGAACTGACCAATTTCACTTAAACTCAAGCCATAAAATGGAACAACTAACTTCTTTATCACTGCTCAATTATTCTTTCTGTTTACTCCATCTTTCAACATGTGTGGACCTCACTGTCAGCCACAGTATGGCCTTAAATGTGTCATTAAATTCCAATGAACCAGTGAAGAAGCTCATGTTATTGTCCTTGAAGTATATTAATTAACCCTTTACCTAACTTGAAAGGCGGGGCATGGTGGCTCAGTTGGTTGAGGTGCAGGCAGCAAGCCGAGAGGTCCTCGGTTCGAATCCCACCTGCGGCAACCGCGTTGAGTCCTTGGGCAAGCCACTTCAGTTATCCATCCTCCACATACTGTAGTATCAATATTTTCTTTCTGTTTGATCGGTTCAGTTTGTGGTTTTACTACCGACCTCGCTAATAGTGCATTATATTTTGCATTTCACAGGTAAACGCTCTTGTGTATTTCCGACTAATTCATTCTTCTGGAGTAAGAAGCACATTAGCTAACGATCATTTTCTGTGCTAATTGTGACAGGACTTCTAGTTTCAAGTGTAGCACTGGTCGGTTTTGGTCATTACATTGGGTAAAGGGTGAATCCAGAAAACTCTAATTTCAGCTCCTTCGTAGCCCAGAGAAAAGATTGCACTAGGTTTTTGTTATAGAAGTTTACAGGCTGAAGCTTACAGAATTAAATTTTATCTGCGCAATAAAAGAAAATGATGCAGAAACAGGCCTGGCATTCTGAAGAGTGCTGCATGCCTACTGCATGCCTACTGGACCTGCTTGAGACAGACTTTAAAATCTATTATCATTTTGTCCCCTGAGTTCCAATGTGTTCTCTGTGCCTACTGGCATAGTAAAAAACAGGGAAGATGGAGAAGCACCTCAACACTCTTTTTCCTTTGGGTTACCACCATGGTATATAGAATAACCAAGCCTGGAAATAAGCAGACTGTCACCTGCAGAATGAGGTTCCCAGAGGGTGAATTTGGTGATGCTACCCTGCACAGCAGGGTAGCATCACTAAATTTACCCTCTGTGAACCTCAATCTGAATCAAATGGCACAGAGAACACATTGGAACTCAGGGGACAAAATGATAATAGATTTTAAAGGCAGTCTCAAGCAGGTCCAGTAGGTGTGCAGTAGGCATGCAGCACTCTTCAGAATGCCAGGCCTGTTTCTGCATCATTTTCTTTTATTGCGCAGATAAAATTTAATTCTGTAAGCCTCAGCCTGTAAACTTCTATAACAAAAACCTAGTGCAATCTTTTCTCTGGGCTACGAAGGAGCTGAAATTAGAGTTTTCTGGATTTTTTTTAACTCAGGGGACGATTTGTCAATGTTGCATTGATTCGCAATAATTCTTGACCCATTCTGTGTCGCATTTCGATACATGTTAAGTAAAGAAGACAGTCACATAAGAACTAAATGCAACATTTTGACTAATGAGAAGATGTGTGTGCCAATTTTTCAACTATGTTGCTGAATGTAGTGCAATTTTTCAGTCACAATATTAATAACGTGAAGGGAATATAACCAAAATAGCATACAAGCTTTTGCATTGAAAATTTCAGGTACAATTGCACTCCCAAGCAATCTGAGGAGGGCAATTGTTTTGCACTCCTGGATTTTCTAGATTGCCAGGCCTGCAGAAAAAAGTTAATTGAAAAAGTTAATGCAGTTGAGTATCGTATGACATTTGTACATTTTTTAAAAGTCATTTCCAGTTCAGGATTAATTACTTGGATCAAAATTCACATGTTCAATTTTGTCTCTAGGTTTGCATGATGACAACAATTTATTGGTTGTCAGCATGAAACTGTGAAAAGGAAATTTAATTTTGAATCTTTCAGCTGTTTTACCTTGGAATTCATCAACCTCCCCATCCAGGCATGATTTAACTTAATTTGATTAATATGGACTTTACATTGTGACACAGCCAGTTGTCTTGTAATCAACTCTCAGTATATTTCACAGGTCTCATTGAGAATTCTCCATAAAACTCCAGGTGTGGTTGTCATTTGTTCTGCATTCATCCTTTTTATATTCTGACAAAAATAATCTCAGTTATGGTTTCACTTGACTCTGCACATTGTGTCAAAATACTGACATTGTAAGCAGAAATCTTTTTCCCTAACAATAATAATACTTGGGCCTTCAGTTAAATTGTCATGGTCTTCTAATGGGGAGGCCTTGACCAACCCTGTGTCCCACCAGCTACTCTCTCCCTCACTCTCCCTCCTAGTCTCCCAGCATTCAGACACAAACTGTTTTTATAATTTTCCCCATTGGTGCTTTCTCAGTATCACCAACTATAATGTTCACCCTTTCTGCCATCCCTCGTACTTATCTCATGTTTTCACCCCATTCTTTCATTAGTTTCATAAGAAGTCTCATTCAACTGGGCTGGTAGGGGCATTCTAAAATGAAATGTTCCAGGTCTTTTCCTCCCTAAGCTGCACACTTAGACCCTCTTTCCTCCCCTTCATGCCCACCCCCAAATCCAGTGACTTTGATCTCACAACGATTCATTGATTCAGAATGCCCTCTCCCACTCCAAAGATGCATCTGTTAATTCCTTACAGGCTGCTGGCAGATATTCCCATCCAGTGCAGGATTTCTCTTGCCTCTGAAATATCTATTATTTTGGCATATATAATCCAATTTCCACCCTGTAAATTCAATGGGTTTTTTCACCAATGATCTCTTGACCTAAATTTTGATGAATTTTTTATCACATCTAGTCATGGCTGCTGTGAAGCAGCCATGATAAGATTTGTTGACAAATATCTGTAAAATACTTAAGGTTAAGAGTTAATCCTCAAGAGCTAAACCATCTTTCTTACTTAGCCCATCCAACTAGCTTTTGGTCTTAACTGCCACTCTCTCCATTTTCTATTGTAATCCTCGAGCACCCTTCCCCTGATGAAACTGCTTCCCTGCTCAAGTCCACCTTCTTGATCTTCAGTCTCCATGGTAAAATTCTCCATTAGCTCCCTCTAATACAATTAAGAATTTATCCAATTCATTCTCAATGCAGTTATCCCTGGTGGGGATCGAACTATGGACCTTTCGATTTGAAGTTGCCTACTGTAATCACTTAGCCACTGCCGTCCCTAACCTGCTAATACTCGTGTAAAAATTATCATTGAGCTCTGTCAAACAAGACTGAATTTGCTAAACATCTAGTTAAATTATTGGAAAATTTGTTTCTTGAAACTTTGTTATTTTTCAGTGTGCAGAGGTTTTAGGTACGTATTCCTCCTTCCTTGTTACAAGTAAACATTTGTTCCTTGAAATTTTGATATATTGACATCGGTCAAACTGGGGGTGTGGTGGCTTAGTAGGTAGAGGTGCAGACTGCAAGCCGAGAGGTCCTCGGTTCAAATCCCACCTGCGGCAACCACGTTGTGTCTTTGGGCAAGACACTTCACCCCCATTGCCCACATGGGGGCCCATAGCTGTGTATACTAAGGTGTACAGCACGTCGATGGTACACTTGTCTTCAACAAATACTAATCCTGCTTGTGTGGAGTTAGTATGTCAGTGCCAGTGCTTGGTGGTTCTCTCTGGGTACTCCGGCTTCCTCCACCCATAAAACTGTCGTGGTCAGGATTAGACATTGTGCAGAAATATGTGACCTTAAATACCAGTAAATAAATATATAAATAAATAATCTGTGAAACTCCAAACAGTTATCTCCCTTCATAATACCACAAGATTCCGGCAGATTATGCATTATGTTGTATTGGTTCTTGCATTTACGCTGCGCATGTTGTAAATTGATCTGAATTAATTACATGTAAAAGAATTTTGAAACATACTCCTGGATTCAATGATAAATTAGAGAAAACAGAATTAATATAGCTTGCGTATGAATACATTGATAATCGTGTGTTATTTGTAAATAAATAACAGTGCATGTTTCTACATATCAAAGCATTATTCCACAAGCAAGCCTGAAAATAAACTGTCTGACATTTGCAGAATGAGGTCCCCAGAGGGTGAAGTTGATGATGCTATCCCATACAGTGGGCCAATTTATCCTCTGGGTACCTCTTTCTGTTTTGTTTTGAGACCCTGATTTAGACTGTGGTTCACAGAGGCTAAATTTAGTGATGCTACCCTGCTATGCAGGGTAGCATCACTAAATTCACCCTCTGGGGACCTCATTTTGCAGATGGCAGTCTGCTTATTTTCTGGCTTGTCCACAAGAGCTATTTTTTATCACTTCTTTTCGTACAAGTACAATCAGTTTTCTTTTCAATTTTCTTTTCTGCATGTCATATTGTTTAATTTGAAATACATAGCAATACACCGTTGCAAACTAGAAAAAACATTTCACTACTGATGATTTTTTTGGTGACTTTGCTGCTGCCATGTTTACTTCCCAGTTTTCATTTTTTCTGTAGGTGGAAATACCATAAATCTAAGTTTCGATAATATTTGTTTGGTAACTTACAGACGTGGTCCATCCAGTATTATCTAGAGAGATAACCTCTTGGAGTATGGCTATCTGCCTCAATTTTATCTTCATCTGAATATGTCCAATTCTTTTTCAGACCTGCTTTGATGATATACATCAATCACTTTGCCCTCTCAGTCAGTCTGTAAATCAACTCGTTTCTAAAATTCAATGTCTAATCAAGACCTACCAGAAAAACTTGGGTGTGAATGGATCAAGTGATGTTATTTTTAATGGATAGGAAAGTTCATAGATTTCATTGACATGAAGGATGTGTTGAACATGGACTTTTCTGTTGATTTTGGCAGGCCAAGTGTTCTCAGGCAGACAATTTCTCCCACTCCCTACTGTCTCCCTGAGATCAAAATAAGGCCAAAACTGTTTTCTGCTTGCCTCAAATGCATGATCTCTGAGCTGAGCGTGAGGAATCACTGATCTTCATGAGTACATGTTGGTTGTGTCGTACTGTAACAGGCACTGCATGTCCAGTATGGCCAGCGTTATTTTGGATTTGCTGACAGTTTTTATGGACGCCGTCCAATTGCCATTGGCATAATTTCATACATGTGTTATGAGCACAGGCTGCTATTTAATAAATTATGACTTATAAAATTGAAATGGATCACATTGAAAAAGGAAACCGAGTTAAGCTATCATTCACAACATGAAGTACGTGTAGTGGTATGAACTACGATAGGAAATGAAACAGTATAGCCTATGCAATCAAAGAGTGTGTGTGTGGGGGTGGGGGGGGGGGGTGGAGGTGGGCAACTCTTACTAAACATTCCGACAAACTGAAAATCTCTTTGGTAAGTTACGAAAAAGAATTTTGCATTCCATGAAATAATTGTTCGAAAATGGGTATCTCCTAAATTTATGTAATAATAATAAATATGATTTAAAATCTACTTGGTATGTCTGTGACAGGCCAATAAACTATTGGCACACCTAATGTGGAAGTGGCTAGCCTCGTAGAAACTAACGCAAGTGACTTATAGCTCACTTGGATTGATTTAAGATGGATGATTGTGGCTCCCCCTGGGATTTTGAAATGGCCAGGCTTTAATTTCAGGAGTGATTTCTTCAACAGATTGCCTTGATATGAGGCCATTAGAGAATATAAAGGGTGGGGTTCATGCCTTGATATGAGGCCATTAGAGAATATAATGGGAGGGTTCATTTTAGAATGAAATGGTAGGCAAATTAGTCTTTACAGTGCTGTTTTACTGGGGCATATGTGTTAACAATGCCATTAATTGTTCAAAAATGGGTATCTCCTAAATTTATGTAATAATAATAAATATGATTTAAAATCTACTTGGTATGTCTGTGACAGGCCAATAAACTATTGGCACGCCTAATGTGGAAGTGGCTAGCCTCGTAGAAACTAACGCAAGTGACTTATAGCTCACTTGGATTGATTTAAGGTGGATGATTGTGGCTCCCCCTGGGATTTTGAAATGGCCAGGCTTTAATTTCAGGAGTGATTTCTTCAACAGATTGCCTTGATATGAGGCCATTAGAGAATATAAAGGGTGGGGTTCATGCCTTGATATGAGGCCATTAGAGAATATAATGGGAGGGTTCATTTTAGAATGAAATGGTAGGCAAATTAGTCTTTACAGTGCTGTTTTACTGGGGCATATGTGTTAACAATGCCATTTTATTACATGCCTGTTCTTTGATATCCCCATCTATAGCAACAATAAACCATGCGGAAAATGAAATCTGTACCACACATATGTATGGAACGGAAATCGTTGACGGACTATTTTTATAAAGAAGCAAAATTTCACTGGAATTTTCTACAAATCGTACACTGCAATTACAATTTGAATTGCTGGTGATAGCTAAAAATCGTCCCCAGAGTTCCAATGTGTTCTATGTGCCAGTTGGCACATAGAACACATTGGAACTCATGGACGAAAGAGTAACACAGGTTTCCTCGCAAATTTGGATGGCGATAAAATGTGTTCTTTTTGTTGATAGTTGTCGAAAGAATTGCTAAGTGTCCTTCTAATAATGGTTTTATAGATGTGAAGGCATGTTATAAATACAAAACAGTACGCGTGTGTGAATGGGTTAATCGATATGGCATTTGTGCCATCGCAGAATGATAAAACTCAAGGCCTGCCACTTGTGCCATATCGACTAACCCATTCACACATGCATGTCGTTCTGTGGATGCAGCATCTAATTTTGGGCCTCAATATTTGTAAATGTGAAAGACAAAATGAGTTTATCTGATAAGGTTTTATTCCTTTCAAAGAAACTGAATTGATTGAAGAGGACACTGGTCTTGGCTTTAGATATGTACACGAGATATGTGAGGTTGTAGGACCTGTATTTCATCTAAATTTGGGAGAATCCATTTGGATTCTCGCGAAAATGGTTGCGAGAATCCATACCTGCCATGAGTGTCCCAGGATCCCATGAGGCCACAATGGTTGAAGCTCTGTTGTATACTGATAACACATATTAACTCTTTAACCAAAGACAGCTTTTTAATTTTTAAAACATAAACTAAATTTGACAATTGTTTAAAAAATAAACAATATTTACCAATGAAACCTTAGAAATATGGCTGTCATTGGAACCGGCTCATAGAGCCGGTTCCAATGACGGCCATATTTGTACAGTTTTATTGACAAAATGTCAGAATATTTCAGGGCAAGTTTGCCTTGTATTGGTTAATTTACCTAATTTAATTGTGTTAGGTAAAGGTTTAAATCAACAAAAAAAAATTCACACGAAACCTAGCAGTGGTGCAACGAGAATCTACATGGATTCTTGCTGGTTTTGTTGCGAGAATTTTTGCGAGAATCGATTCTCGGATTCTCATCGAAATATAAGCCATGGAGGTTGCAGTTTGTATACATGAGAGTTATTCATATCCCAGGATGATTATTTTTCTCAGACAAATATTCATTTTTTTTCTTACCTTTAGTTATTCATATGATTTTTATTCCAACTTTTTCTATCAATTGCCATATAATGACCATTATATCACAATTTTCAATGAGACCATAACATGCAACTTTTGTTGAATATTCATTTTCAGTAATTGCTTGTCTGATCGCTAACAATAAAAACAGTCTTTTTAAACTGGTCAGGCGCATTTCATCAGAATATATTGCATTTGTTTTTAGCATGACTACAGAGATTTTCTTCAAGGTCTTGTTATGGGCCCTTTTCCGAATACAATTTAGTCTCAGTTTTTTCCACGCTTTCACCAGCTGCTAATTCCCTATCCCAGAGCATGCAGTTAAACAGTCTTCTAGAATTTCTACTGCACGACAGCTGAATACATATACATTATCATGACCATGTGCATGTCCTGTAACTTGTATCAGATTCAAAGTCGTGTTTACAATCAGATCCGATTGTAAACATGACTGAGAATCTGATACAAATTACAGGACATGCATTTGGTCATGATAATACATTTGTCTAACAATCCTGTTACATAAAGACTGTTTTTCCGTTTAAATTGGGATGGAATTGGTCGAAATTTTGAATTTCATATTTTAATGCATAATAATAATGCATATAATGATATTATTTGTCATAGCGCGGTGTTTACCGGACATTGAATCTATATGATATGGAATCAGAATGAGTCGTCTATATGATACAGAATCGGAACACATTATGTGATACATACCGTTTCTCGTGGTTTTCAGGCCGAAATCTAAATGATTGTTAGATAAAATTTAGTGTCAGTTTTTTCCACGCTTTCACCAGCTGCTAATTCCCTATCCCAGAGCATGCAGTGAAACAGTCTTCTAGAATTTCTACTACAAGACAGCTGTATACCTCCTGGCATGGCAGTGATTCCTAGTCAAGGCTTGGCTGCCTGTATAGGCTGCAAAGCCTTCACTAGAAAGCATAGCCAGGGTAATTTTATCACAAGGTTTCTATAAGGAGGTGGGGAGTCCCGTTTAGGGTCACATTCTCCTGGCCAGTTTACCGCCCCAAACCATATATGTTCCTTTGTAAGTTGGTCATGCACTGCAAACAGGGTTAAAAGACAGAACCTACAATCTAGAACAAAGATGTATCATGTTATGCTTTGGAGGTAAAAATGGAAAAACATAATGAAATTTGAATGACACACCAATAAATTTTGAAAAAAACAATTATATATATGAAATACAAATTTCTACTGCTGAGCAAACAACAAGGTAAAATACATACAGTGTAAAGCCACTAAAGTGGCTTTTAGTACTTTTCAGTTAAGTAATGATATTGGCTTCTGAACAGAAAAGAATCCTCCGTATAAGGAATTCCACATGATTTATTCCCAGAGTGATGATGGAGTTTATTATGCCCCCAACTTGGTCGGAGGGGGTATCTAGTGGAGAGCTGCGTACGTTCGTACATTCGTACATTCATGCGTAATGCAAATGTGTCCATCCAACATATTTGCTGCTCTAGCATGGTGATTATTTGTCGGATTCAAATAATTTTTGCAATGCTTGTACCTCAACATGGGGAAAGAGATCCTACTGCAGAATTAATATTTTCGCATAAACATTTGCAGAGTTATTTGCCCTTGTTTTTTTTATTGAAAACAGCATACAGGGAACAGAAATTAACATATTCCCAATTATCACAATTCTTGTCTTGTTTCATAATCCTTTCATAAACTTTGAACATTATCTTTTTCATCAAACATAACACACAGACAAGTTAAGCTACAGTGTCATTGACACTTTCATTATATTAGTACAGATTGCTACAGCACATGTCAAGTTTTTGATGGTATAAATGCTATCCATGGTATTGCAGGAGGGGGACACATGCCACACTTTGCGTTGCTCTTGTTTATTGAGGTTTAATGACATTTTCAACAATAAGAAACATATTTTGTTGGATGGTTTTATGGGTGGAGGAAGCCAGGGTACCATAGATAACCACGAAGGAGCTGCAAGTAACAACTCTCTAACTTAACCCTTTCAACACTGGTGCCCTGGAAGGTATCATTTCAGTCATTTCATTTCAGTCAATACTGTCAATAGCAAAATGGGCGAAACCATCCTGGTTTTTGGGAGGTTCAGTAATAATTTAATCCAACAGCTCTGTTGAGCTGTTGTATTTACTGAGCCTCACTTCATATTTTTTGCTCTTTATATCATCTCCTCGTCCACTACCAATTTTTTCTTCACGTAAATATTTATGCACACCGAAAGGGTTAATAACCCAGCACAGACAGCATCAGCATTAATTGAAGGTGATACTATGCTCACATTTAAAAAATTGGGATTAAAGGGTAATTTATTTGTTGGTGTTTAAGGTCACTTTCAGCATCTTTGGCTATCCTATGACTGCAGTATAGGGATGAAGTCAAATGTACTATGAGATACAGAAATTCAATTCAGTTCAATTCATTTCATTTTATTTCATTTTATTTCACAGCATACAAATTTAAACAAGAAGTAAAAAAAGACAAAATTACAAAATCGTAGATAGGTGTATTCGTTTGGGGAATGACATAGTCTTGTGACCGTCATCCCCCATGCCATTGACTTGGTTAAAGACATCAGTCATTAGGCTGTGAAGTTGAGAAGATAATATGAATTTGTTATATTACACGGTGATGGAAAAATTTCTACCATTACCATTGTACAGTCTTCTCATTAATGTAATGGAGTGATTTGAAAGTTTTCAGGTTTCATTCTAATCATATTCTAACTCTTGTGATGTTTCTCCATTAATGAGAAGAATGGCAATACCATATTAACCCTTTACCTATCATTAAAAGCAGACGACACTTGCAAAAAAAATTCTTGAATAACTATTTTTTTTCATTTTTTGTCTCAAAAACATAGGTTATGACCCCTCATTGGAACGAGCTCTAGACTTCAAAGTTTGTGCATGCCTACAGCATAAACATTTTTGGACCCCTCCTCCCCACCAAAAAAAAGAAGAAAAGCTCCCTGTGTACTCCCACCCTAGTATAGAAACCTGGTTACAAATCAGATCACAGGAGGGCATCAGTCCAAATGACAGACTTGTGCAAGTGTTCAGGAGGACATCTGCCTCAATAGTATAGTCATTTCAATGTGATGGGAACCCTGTACCACAGGCTTTCCTGCAATACAAGCCATTTTGAGGTGTTAACTGTAAAAGTTCTTGATCCGACTTAGACAAACTCTGTGGCTTCACAACAAAGACTTAAACAGTCAAGAAGAGGTCTTGTGGACAATAGACAGATTTCCTTGGAAGTGATTTTAGATGCAGCTGAGACTTGGCAAGAAAATCACTGCTATTTTAGCCACTAGACTCACAAGGTGAGATGTGTTGTAAAAATTCGTGGAAATTTCCCAGCCCCTTAAAAGAGACAGGAATGTTTTGATTAGATTTATTGTGTGAACACGTCTTTTAGAATCCCATTGTCATTTGGTCGGTCTGTTAGTCCATCAGGTGGTCGGCCCATCAGTAAGTCGGTCTGTGACCCAACAAGTTTTGAAAATAAATAATCAATAACTTTTAAAATGCTGGGTGTAACAACATCCTATTTAATGTACAAGTGTGTCTTTCTGATGTCTAGCTCCTTGTTCAACACAGGTGTCGTTCAGAGAATTTTGGCAGTTATTGCCTTGTTTTAATATTCCTGTCTTGGGAAACATGTTCTTCAGAATTGTGATTAAAAAACTGAACAGTGAATATTGACCAGATCATCGAGAAATGGTCATGAATAACCTTGAATTTTATCTGCCCTTCTCTGGAGGAACCCTGTAATAAATTATTCTCATCCTTGAGACAGTGAGTCCTGGCAACCCACTGGGTCAACACTAATTCTGTTTGAGCCTGGTTAGTAAGTTGAAGAATTGAACATTACTTGCCATCATTCAGTGGTTCTCTCCACTGAGAAACTGTCAAGAATAGCCTTGAATTTTATCTGGTCTTGCTTGCAAGAACCCTGTAATAAATTCTTCTCGTCCTTGAGTCAATGAGCCCTGGCAACCCATTGGGTCTATGCTAATTCTATTTGGGCCTGGTCGGTAAGTTGAAGAACTAAACATTACTTGCCATTGCTAAGTGCCATTGCTCAGTGGTTCTCTTCAGGCACTCTAGTTCCCAAACAGACCCCCCCAAATCCTCCCTCTGAGTCTGTGTGATGTGATATAGTGATATAATGTTGTACCTGTTGAAAATGTCATTAACTGGTAGAGTGCTAAAATATTTTTGGCCATCAGATCTTGTAAACATGTCTTTGCATTGTTACAATTTATGGAAACGTGCCTATTGGCACTCTCCAATAAATTTTAACAAGGCAAACCCTTACAGACTAAATAATATCACTTCAAAGATAATACAAGGCACATCCACTGAATATGAGCCTTCAATTGGGGTACCTGCTCTTCAAAATAAAGCTCAAATATGGGCTTCCAGCACTCTATCAGTTAACTATTTCCATGCTGCTGGCTGCTCTTCCTGCCCAAAACATGAAATCTCTCTCTCTGAAACAAGTATAATTTGAACACATTTAACCAAATTTCTCCTCTGCCAGCTTAATTTACTTTTTGGCCAATGATTTCTTCAGTTAAATTTTGATGAAATTTTCATCAAATCTTCTTATGGCTGCTTCAGAACAACCATGACTTGATTTGATGAAAAATATTTTGAAAATACTCAGTGGGTTAAGAGTTGAGCTTCAACAAAGAAACAGTAATATTCCTATCATGAATCAAGAATATATACACTTGTGTGGATAGAAAATTGAGAGAAAAATCAGTTTTCAGATTTAATATATGCTTTGAATATGTGTTTGGCATATGGTTAATGATTCTTTTGTGTTGAATTATAATAGAGTAAGCTGTGTAATATAATACACAAAATATTGATCACTATGAAAAGGTCAAAGGTCCAAAAGTTTTTAATCAATTGCTGCCTAAATCAGACTGCAGTCTGTGGGGATTTTTTTTCTGTATCTTTTGAAATGTTGGCTGATCAAACAGGATCTGTATTGGAAACTGTGTTAGTGCATCAGTACACTCAATATTACCCTGGAAGAAAATTAAACATTATAGATCTGTGGGGATGTTCTTATGTCAGAGCATTGTTTTCCTATTAGCTGTACTGTATGACATATAGTAGACAGATTTCCAGTCGATTTCTATACAAATTTCACCATTGTTAACTCTTTCAATTCTGAAATAATTGGTTCATTGCTGGAAGTGGTTATATGGTTCTGTTGAGAAGTGATGGAAACTTTAATCTGTTCTTTAACACAACATTCATTCACTGTTCATTGAAAATAGTATCCTGGGGCATGGTGGCTCAGTAGGTGGAGGTGCAGGCTGCAAGCCAAGAGGTCCTTGGTTTGAATCCCACTTGCGGCAACTGCGTTGTGTCCTTGGGCAAGACACTTAACCCCATTGCCCATGTGGGGGCACGGTGGCATTTTGTACTAGGCATGCTGCATGTCGATGATGCACTTGTATTCAACCAATGCTAACCTTGCTTGTGTGGAGTTAGTATGTTGGGGAGCCTGACAGTTGCTCAGTGGTTCTCTCTAGGTACTCCGGCTTCCTCCACCCGTAAAACTGTCTGACACAAGGTGACCCTGGCTGTCAAAAGTGTCATTAAACCCCAATAAATAAATAAATAGTTTCCTTTCAAATTATTGGAGAGTGTCAGTAGGCATTGTCCAATAATTTTGTAAGAAAATAATTTTTATTGACAAAATACTTTTCATCGAGCAGTGGTGGATCAAGGATGTTTTAGCCCCTCTCCTTGGATCTGTTGGTGTATGAGGTCCCAGGACCTGCTGGGTTAACCATAGTTTGGGCTAGTGTGAAAAAAAATTTAAAATTGAGAATGAAAAATCCCCTTATTCTGGACTTTAGAGGTCTTGAGACCAATAAGAAAAGTGAGTCGCATCACCGGTTTTCCCCATGTTCATACTAATTTCTCACAACATATGCACATCATTGATGATGCAAAGCCAAAAAGGACCTATGTAAATAACAGATCATGATACTTCATATATTTTAACCCTTTACCTAACATAGCAGCCAAACACGGCCAGAAAATTAACTAGTATAAGCCTAACACAGCCTAAAATATCTCGGAAGTTTCTCCATAAAAAACGTACAAATATGGATATCATTAGAACCAGCTCGTCGTGTTTGTATGATTTTATTGAAAAATTGTGAATTTTTTTCCGAAAAATGTGAAATTTAATTTATTTTAAAAAAAATACTGTGTTAGGTAAAGGGTTATGGATTTTTACTTCCTTCTGAAGATCTTTGGTGTTAACAGGTAGACTCTACATAGAATTCTAGAGCATTTGGTCCATGAGGAAGGGAAAGATCCTTTGAACTAATGCCATCAACTTTTGAATGATGAGGCTCTTATAAGGACCTCGGAAGCATGACCAGTTAAGTTTATATAGTGTCATCTGCTCCTCCTTCTTCATATTCTTCTTTTTTTCAGTCCCATTTTAGCATAGTATATAGCATTGGTTGAAGGCAAGACTGCATCATCAATGTGCCTTAGTACACATCCCTGTGAGAAGTGAAGCATTGTTTGTTTACTGTGGTAAACAAACTGTTTTCCTGGTAAAATAGGACTCGGTCATCAGTATCGGAGTGGAAGTCCTCTTATATGAGCAATGTGAGTATAAGCGATTGGCTGAGCTTGACTTTATATCCATGTTGCGGTCACAGTTAGTCATTGTGCAGAAATTTGTGGCCTTAACTGGTAGAGTGCTGAATTATTTTTAGTCATCAAAATTTGTTCACAAGTCTTTGCCATGTTACAATTTATGGGAGAGTGCCTATAGGCACTCTCCCATAAATTGTAACAAGGAAAATACATATGGACCAAATAATTTAGATTCAAAGATAATATGAAGGACATTTACTTAATTTGAAGCCTTTCAGTTGCAGTACCTACACTCTGAAGTAAAGCTCAAATATGGGCTTCCAGCACTCTACCAGTTAAACACCAGTAAATAAATAAGTAAATACACAGTACCACTGTGCCCCTACATGAGCAATTGGAATTTAGAACCTTGCCCAAGGATTCTTTGCTGTTACTGCTGGTCAGGATCAACCAGTGGACCTTTTGATTTGAAATTTAACACTCTAACCACTGATCCACTGTGTTCCCTTTCTGGGAAAGTATTGGAAAACTCTTAAACCTTGTTAATTGAATAACCAATATGCCAGTGAAAAGTATTCAGTTAACCGGTAGAGTACTGGAAGCCCATATTTGGGCTTTATTCTGAAGTGTTGGTACCACAACTTAAAGACTTCACATTCTGTGCTTGTTCTTCATATCACCTTTGAAGTGAAACTATGTAGTCTGTTAGGATTTGCCTTGTTGGCACTCTCCCATAAATTGTGCCTATTGGCATTATAAGTGCCTATTGGCACTCTCCCATAAATTCTAACAAGGCAAAGATATTTGAACAAATTTTGATGACCAAAAATAATTCAGCACTCTACCAGTTAAAAGGAGTATTTCAGTAACAGAGATGTGGTCACTTTCCTGTATTTTAGAGATAAACTGAGCATTTCTTCTGTTATATCTTGTTTGAAAGATCTAATGGAGCTCTGTCAAATAAGATATAACAGAATAAATGCCTGTATCAGATGTACTTCAACCAAACAGGTGTACAAAGATGGATAATTTGGTTATTGTTAGGGTAATTTCTCGACATATTATATTATATTTTTTATTTAATTAATAGTAGTTTATTCTACAGCCTATATGTAAATAACAGGTCAAATTTTAACTGAAGGTATGGTAAATGGTTTTGTGTTTGGTTCTTATTTTCAGTTAACATGGTTATTTAAGAGATATCCACTTAAGTGAGCTCCACTATAGTATTTAAATTAGATGGCCTTGTTGATACCAACATCCTCAGAAATAGCTCACAATTGAAAAACTCCCCAAATTGTGCTAAACCCCCATAAACGTATTTCATAGAGTCATTACATGCCACGTGGCACATGCATCGTGAGCAGCTAGATGTATCAAGAGGTAGATCGGACCAATCAATGAGATTAGACCAATCATGATTCCTGCAATTCACTGTGGCAGTTTGTTACTGCCTGTAGGAGATCGTGAGTCAAACATAAATATAAATAATTTTTATTCCATGGTGTTCCATATAACCATTGACAGGAAACAATGTTCAAACACTTTTACTGATGGTCAACCGATGGCTTAAAATCGGCCGATGTCAGAATGATGCGATTGCCAAACATCAGTTAATCACTAGAAAAAACTATTTGTTCAAAGCTCTGCACACTAATGTCGAAATATAAAAATTTCAAGCTGCAAATTTTTCCCACAAGGAAGTGGAAATTAACTCCTTCACTGCTACGTAATTTGGTAATATCCTGCATTGGACTGTATACTGGTGAGAAATGGGGTAAAGTAAAAAATGAAATTAAAATTTCGGTAATGTATTCTTACTTGTAATTTTAAAATTGTTGAGACATATTTTAATATTTTTTGGCAAATTAATTTAGGAACAGAGCCTTGAAAGGGTTAACAGATAGAGTGCTGGAAATCCACATTTGGGTTTTGACCCTTTACCTAACACAGCTTTTTTAAAAAATAAATTAAATTTCGTATTTTTCAAAAAGAATTCTCACAATTTAAAAAAAAATCCATACAAATATGGATATTATTAGAACCAGCTGAACGAGCCGGTTCTAATGATATCCATACTTGTATGCTTTTATCGAGACATTTTTAAGATATTTTAGGCTGTGGTCAGCTTATTTTCGTCAATTTCCTGGCCGTTTTTGTCCGCGATGTTAGGTAAAGGTGCACGTACCATAATGTAAAGACTTCTTATTCAGCGGATGTACTACATATTATCGTTAAAGTGAAATTATTAAGTCTTTAAGGATTTGCCTTGCTACAATAAATGTTAAGGCAAAGACATGTCAACAAATTCTGATGTAGCACTCTACCAGTTAAACAATATTGTTACTTGTTTATGATGAACCCTACCCCAATTTCCAAAATCTCATAAGAAAAGGGGGAGCGGGTGGCTCAGTGGTAGACTGTTGGACTTCTATGCTAGAGGTCCCGAGTTCGATCCCTGTCTGGGACGACCCACGTTGTGTCCTGGGTCAAGGCACTTTATCCCAGTTGCCTACATGTGGGCACAACGATGCCGTGTACTAAGGCATACTACACGTCGATGGTGCACATGTTTTCAACCGCTGTAAAACTGCTTGAGTGGAGCTTAAACAGAGTCAGAATGTTGAGGAGCTGACAGTTGCTCGTCGATGCTCGGTGGTTCTCTCTGGGTACTCCAGCTTCCTCCACCCGTAAAACTGTCATGGTCTCGATTAGCCATTGTGCATAAGTATGTGACCTTAAACCCCAGTAAATAAATAAATTAGAAAAGACGTCTGTTCCAAGTATCACTTGAATTTAGCTACCATTCGACAAACTTTTTTTAAGAACATCAAGAAAGGTAATTCTAACCGTTTTCAAGTCATATTTTCATTTCAAGAACATCAAAGCATGTTGTTGACTTAGGTATTTCAATAAAAAGTAAAAATGGTGGAACATATGGATATATTAAAGTTATATCATCTGTCGCCAATATTCAGTACAACGTGCATTTTTGGGAGAATGATAATGTGCTGTGGTATCCATTCCTTTATGCGGTATTTCCATACTTAGTACAGACCTACAGCATAGGGCTTCAAAATTTGATTCTGCACTCAGTACAGACAGGGTTCATACAGGCTACAGAAACTCTTGGAAAGTTATGGAAAAGTGAAATTTCATTTTCCGGGACCTGGAAAGTTAGCCCTTCTAGAGGCTGTTAACAAAAACTTCAGATTTTCCGTATGGAAATTCACATTTTATGTTGGTGTTCTGCATGTATGTGTCCCAAATAATTGAACTGCTATTAGAGGCATTTCATGCAAGTTCTGGGAGGGGTTGTTTCTGTACAAAGGATTAGTTGTAGAATTTTGTGTTGTTATTGACCATAACAAGAATTCTTGAGCAGTCATCCTAACCATTTTAGTTCTATCTTGAACAGCATATGGCCAAATGTACATGTATCCTTAACTACTGTAGAAACTTGATGAATGAACAAACTAATCTGCTAATCATAGACCACCGGCTAGAATACCTGGTGGTCTATGAATAGCAGATTTTATGTTGTACCCTCATCCCTATTGGTTATAAAAGTAAAGGTACAGGTAAATCTCCACCCCTTTGTTTCCCTGTGCATTCTGCAGTTTAAAGATAATGGCGCTATGGAAAATTTGTAGTGCAGTCTATGGAAAATCTTATGGAAAAGCTATGGAAAAATGTACTACAAGGCCCGTATGAACCCTGATCCAGATCTATAGCAGTGAAAGGGTAAACTGATTCCTTCTTGTTTGTCAGTGCTCGTTGAGCCCTGTTAAACAAGATTGAATTCGTTAAATTCCAAGTTGTCTTATGGGAAAAATGTGCTGCTTCAAATTTTAGTATTTTGACATCATTGTTCATTGGGTTAAAACTAATTGACATTTGTCTGAAACAATTGGCTTGGTACAAGGTTAAACTAAGCTACTGTATTGATTCGATTAATACAGACAAATACTAAGGTTGAAAAATGTCTGATCTACATGCCATGTGGATGTGGATGATGAACAGTAAACAGATAAATGCCCATGGAGGCTGACAGAAATACATTTTCTTTCCTTTAATATTATAGCTTTGTGTGTATATTGTGATTAGGTATGTTGTCAGACTGATGATCAGACCATGTTCTGCAGCCAAGAGGGAGGACGTAAAATGTTAAGACGCATAACCAAATTATCATGGAAATAAGCCATTATACAATTCCTATTTTCTCTGTTAACTCTTTGAATGCTGTGATCTATTCAAGAATTGAAGGTGGCCCTGGAAAATCTCCTTGTATCAGTCCAATGTTGTTACACACAATGCAGTTCCATTAGCAAGTCACGCCTTTGTTTGGAGGGGGCCTCTCCCCCTTATTCATTCAAGATGGAGAGGATTAACCCTTTACCCAATGCAGGCGATATCAAAATTTATTATTTTAAATATAATTTTTTTAAATTTTTCAAAAAATTTCAACAAAACCATATCATGTGACCCCTCATTGGAACGAGCTCAATGAGCTCGTTCCAAATGAGGGGGTCACATGATATGGTTTTGTTGAAATATTCTGAAAAATATAATTTTTTCAACGGCTCAATTTGCATGTTACATGGGCGGATGCAGGCGATTCGTTATGTAAAGTGTTATACAGAATAGTTTTGAAAAAACATGTTTGAAATGGAGTGTTTGATGACATTGTTTTCTCCCACCACTAAGGTACTTAGACATATAAAGTCGTGTGAGACAGCTGGGAGAGATATGCCTGTCTCACCCCATCCACTTGACGGCTATCTCACCCCACCCTTGTGACCAACCTATATTGGCTTATTAGCATATTTAATGAGCGCAGGACTATTCAATCATCACATGTTCTTCTGTAAGCAAACAACACTGTATCACATTTTAGAAATATTAGCAGATGAACGTTTGTCGAAGAAAATAGAAATAAAAACACAGACCGCAAAACCAAAGGACACTTGACTCTTTTATATGAATTATTGGATGAATGCCATTATGAGTGGGTTGCACGAAATTCCCGTCGAAAAATTATGCAAATACATTGCAGAATTCATATTATGACGTCATCGGAATGTGTCAATGTTCATTTCACTACAAATCATTAACCCCTGTCCTGCTGGCATTGGGTTTTAATTTTATGGTATATACCTGTGGTATATACAAACTTTTGTGCGCACTTTCCTATAAGCAAATCAGTTTTTTCAGAAATGGACAACAAAATTGTTCGATATAGCTGCAAGCACTCCTGAATTAGGGTGTGTATTTATTTATTGGTGTTTAAGGTCACATACTTATGCACAATGGCTAATCGTGACCGTGACAGTTTTACGGGTGGAGGAAGCCGGAGTACCTTGAGAGAACCACTGGGCATCGATGAGCAACTGTCAGCTCCTCAACATTCTAAGTCTGTTCAAGCTCTGCTCAAGCAGGGTTACAGCGTTTGAAGACATGTGCACCATCAACGTGCAGTATGCCTTAGAACATGGCATCATCGTGCCCCCATGTAGGCAACTGGGATAAAGTGCCTTGCCCAAGGACACAACGCAGGTCATTCCAGACGGGGATCAAACTCTAGACCTCTAGCATAGAAGTCCAACAGTCTACCACTGAGCCACCGCAATCCCCGAGAGGGGTGTGTATATGGCCCATTAGGACAGCTCTAGTATTAATATTGTCTTTGACTCTTTCCAAAACCACAGTGATTCTCAAAAATTAAGGGAGTTATTGCCCTTTGGTTATTTTTTACTGGAATTTTTAATGTTCATGGCATAACTTGAACAGTAATTATCAGATTTTACTAAATTTGTTATGCTGCTTTATTAGCTCACCTGACCAAAAATTATCACTTGATGTCTGGCGTTCATTAACTTGGTGCATCAGTTGACTTCTTCGGAACCACTGAACCAAACCCAACCAAACTTTGCATAAATTATCTTTGGGGGATAACCTTCCACGTTTGTTCAATAGAAGTAGCTAAGCCCAATTGGCTGAGGGCAGTGTCAGAAAAACTCAAAATTCTTCAAAAATCTTTTTCTCATAAACCACCCTTCACAATGATTTGAAATTTGGTATGCAGCTTCCTTATGCAATCTTGGTGGGTCAGTTTGAGTGGCGACATTGTTCACTGACATTCCAGCAAGCCAGTTGTATAGAGATCAGTGCTCCATATAGTTATGCTTATACTGTAGAAAACAGTAAGTTGGTCAAACTCAAAACACATGTTAGAAACATGCTACTAGACACAGAATTCATATCAAATATAATTATGACATTCCAGCTGGTCTGCTTTTTAGCTCACTGAAGGGAGCTAAACTTATCACTTGCTGTCCGTCGTCCGTCATCTGTCATCCGTAGTCGTGAACATTTTTCAAATGACTTCTCCTCTGAAACCGCTAGGTCGATTTGCTCGAAACTTGGTATGGATGTTCATTACTATATGTCAATTCAAATTTGTTCAAATGAAATGGACATGCCCACTTGGGGCTCCATAGGGGGCATAACTCTGATAGCACCCTATGTATATTAGAGAAATTACTAAAAAATCTTCTTCTCCTGCACAAGTGGGCAGAATCATTTGATATTTGGTATACAGCATTATGGGGTGGATCTGATTCAAGTTTGTTCAAATCGGCCCCCTGGATTCATATTTGGGCTCACTATAGAAGCCCAAATTCAAACTTAGTGCATTTCAGGCAAATTTCTTAAAAAATCGTCTTCTCTAGATCCAGCAGGCAGAATCTTTTGATATTTGGTATGCAAAATTGTGGGGTGGATCTGATTCAAGTTTGTTCAAATCGGCCCCCTGGATTCATATTTGGGCTCACTATAGAAGCTCGAATTCGAACTTAGTGCATTTCAGGCAAATTTCATAAAAAATCTTCTTCTCCAGATCCAGCAGGCAGAATCTTTTGATATTTGGTATGCAACATTGTGGGATGGATTTGATTCAAGTTTGTTCAAATCGGCCCCCTGGGTTCACATTTGGGCTCAGTATAGGAGCCCAAATTTGAACTTAGTGCATTTCAGGCAAATTTCTTTAAAAATCTTCTTCTCAAGATCCAGCAGGCAGAATCTTTTGATATTGGGTATGCAGCATGCTTAGGGGGTGAGATTCAAGTTTGTTCAAGCCATGTCCCTGGGTTCATATTTGGGCTCACTGTGGTAGCCCAAATTAAAACTTAGTTCAAAATGAGGAATTTTCTTTAAAAATCTTCTTCAGATCCTGCAGTTGGAATGTTTTGATATTTGATATGCAGCATCCTTAGGGGGGGGGTGAGATTCAAGTTTGTTCAAGCCATGTCCCAAGGTCCATATTTGGGCTCACTGTGGGAGCTTGAATTGAGTTTAGTTCGAAATGAGGAATTTTCTTAAAAAAATCTTCTTCTTCAGATCCAGCAGTCGGAATGTTTTGATATGCAGTGTGTAGCATCCTTAGGGGGGTGAGATTCAAGTTTGTTAAAGCCAAGTCCCTGGGTCCATATTTGGGCTCCCTGTGGGAGCCCAAATTATAACTTGGTCAATATGAGGAATTTTTCTTTAAAAATCTTCAGATTCAGCAGTCGGAATGTTTTGATATTTGGCATGCAGCATCCTTAGGGGGTGAGATTCAAGTTTGTTCAAGCCATGTCCTTGGGTTCATATTTGGGCTCATTGTGGGAGCCTGAATGATAACTTAGTTCAAAATGAGGAATTTTCTTTAAAAATCTTCTTCAGATCCAGCAGATGAATGCTTTTGATATTTGGTATGCAGCATCCTTAAGGGGGTAAGATTCACGTTTGTTCAAGCCATGTCCCTAGTTCCATAAAATTTGTCTCTCATGACTTCATTCCTTTGTAGTGTTGATGAACCATGTCTAACTGAATGTGACCCCAAATACTTCTTTGAACCACTTTGGCCGGTGAGCGATTAAGGCTCCTTGGGGCCTCTTGTTCATCTTCCTGCCTATTCATTGGATGCTGAAAACTCATTCAGTTCAACAGCCTCCAATTAAGAATACACAAACAGATAAATTTAGAAAAAAATGAGAAGCTTTTTGGATCAATTCACTTCACACTCTTTAACCTTTGGTTTTAACATAAGGGGATTTTGCAAAAGGAGATCCATCATTCCTTTCACTTTAACCTACAACAGAATGATTGTCGAATCAGCGAAAATAGTGAAAGAAGAATACAATGTGGTCAATTCAAAATTAAAAGAACCCTTGAAGCTCAGACATGTCATCGCTTATAAGAAAAAGAAAAGCCTTCATAAATCAACAATGAATATCATCAATCACTGTCAGTCAGCCAACCATTTCCCAAGCTCAATACTCTTGTGTTCCTAACAAACATGCATGTACGTTTATTAATTTCGGGGGAATTTTTTCCACCCTGTATGCATCTTATTTGGGCCTGTATATTTATTAAAATTGCCCTTCCAACAGGGAGGAGATCTTCAAATTAGTAAAACTGATCTAGATTGTGTGATAGTCTTTTGTAAGCACAGTGTATTCACTGATGTAATCATGACGCCTAAACGCCATTTTCTTTAATAAAATTAATTGCAATACTGGAAAATAAGTTGGCTTTTAGATAAAATTAACTAGCATTACTCCCTCACCCCCTCAATGGATTTTCATCCTGTATTATTATTTGGGTCAGTACTTTTATTTAATTATCATAAATGTTCCACCCCATACTTTTATCCCCACCTGTACTTTTGTTTGGAACACAAGAGTACTTTGTTAAAATCAAGTGTGTATACTTTATGTTATGTATGAAACCCTATGGTTCTCCAAATACCTTTTTGAAATCATTTTTTCGGCTGCATATTACACAGAGATGAGAAAAATCTGAAAATTTGCTGATTTCAGAGGAAATTTTATTTCTATAAATTTGCATGAAAATGGTCTTAAAAAGACCATTTTTTATGCAAATTTACAGAAATAAAATATCTCTTAACCGACAGGTTAGTTAGGTTCTTCACTCTGTATTCTTTTATTTTTTGTGTAAACAAATATTTTTCAAATTTGTCACCTATAAAATATGAAAATTTTAGAGCCAATATCGGCAGATTTTGTCTCGAAACTCATCTTACAACAAGAATGTATTTTGCTCAATACAAGTAAAAACATTTAGACAAAATACAAATCTGTATTGAGAGTAGCAACTGAACATGTGATAATTTTATTCAGAAAGAGAATGTTTTTTACCTGCTCTCAGAAAACTGATCACACATGTTGAGGTCACATTTTGATAACAATAATTAACTGATAAATAAATCACCAACTCAGCAAAATAAATTAGACTAGATCATTAATCCCCATGACAATATTTTTATATAGACCTACCATGCATTAAACCTAAAATAAAATAAAGAAACATACAGTTGAAACTCTACTATTATCTATAAACTTTGGCGTTGACAGTAATAAATGGAACAATGAATGGGATATTATGTCCAGGCCAGAAAATAAGCAGTCTGACATTTGCAGAATGAGGTCCCCAGAGGGTGAATTTGATGATGCTATCCCATACAGTGGGCCAATTTATCCTCTGGGAGTCTGGTTACCTTCTTCTCTTTAGTTTTGAGACCATGATTCAGATTGAGGTTCACAGAGGGTAAATTTAGTGATGCTACCCTGCTGTGCAGGGTAGCGTCACTAAATTCACCCTCTGGGGACCTCATTTTGAAGATGTCAGTCTGCTTATTTTCTGGCTTGATTACACTGAATGATTGTCAAAATATATGCAAACAAGTCAAGAAAGAGAGGAATATTGTTAAGATAAATTGGTTATTACCACAAGAGGGTTTCCGAGATGGTGCATTGAAGTCTCGACCTCACCTCTGAGTCATACATCACAAGTCAAAATAAGCTGTAGGATAATCACTATAAACTATGTATCTTTCTCTTTCTACATTGGTAAGACCAGAAGCTGACATCTTTTTCTGGAAAGCTCTCACTGAGATTTTTCCAGAAAATGATGTCAGATACTTATCTTATCAGTGTAGGAGCAACAGTATTCTTAGTTTATTGCAGTTATGCTACAACTTATTTTGACTTGTATTGTATATCAACTCGCCCTAATGGACTCACTGATATATGGCCTAAAGACGAGGTCTTGACTTCAAAACACTATATCGGAAACCCACAACCCACATGGTGGTAATAACCTATATATACATCTCGCCTTACTGCAAGCTGAATATTGCTAGAATGGATCTTCAGTGCCTAATAGAATGTCTCACAAAAAGAATGCAAATCATGCATTAGACTGCAGATTGTATTGTATAAATGTGACTTAAACTCCTTCATGTACTTCCTGGATGGAGCTCCTTTGTTTTTGCCTCCAGAGCATCCTTGAAAATGTTCGCATTTCTCATCTCCAGCTTCTTGAAAGTCCTTGAAATTATAGCAGAAAGGCCCTAAAGATTCCTTAAATTGACAACTCTTTCAAGTGCATGAACCCTTCTGGTGGCAAATGATCTGCAAATTGGTTTTGGAATCTCAAATGTCTATTCTACAAGTATTTTAACCCTTTACCCAACGAATCGGCCACATCTGCCCACGTAATATGCAAATTCAGTGGTTGAAAAAATATTATTTTTCAAAAAATGTCAACAAAGACATATCACGTGACCCCTCGTTGGAACGAGCTCGTCGAGCTCATTTCAACGAGGGGTTACATGATATGGTTTTGTTGAAATTTTTTGAAAAATTTGAAAAATTGATATTTAAAATAATAAATTTTGATACCGTCTGCTATGGGTAAAGAGTTAAGGACAATAGGAATCGTACCCTCAGCAACCCTGTCTGGCTATTAGGAGTCCAACACGTAACCACTAGACCATTGTACACTGTGAAAAACAATGGTTGGGATCTAGAGCTTTAGATGAAGTTCACATGATTACTTGGTTCACATTCCTTATTGCAGCTACATGAAAGTATGAAACGTGCTGCCTACAGTACGACGAAAGTACTTTGGTTGGCCTCAGATGAAGACTGACACAGGCCTGTGTGTGTATTTTTGAAGGACACAATAATGTTTTGGAAGAGTTTAGAATGTTGGTTTCTGTTCCCCTGCCAGGAATGGAACATCAACAAACCATAATTCATATGGAGAGGAATCCCGAATTTGGATATTTGTAACACACAATTATCAATAACCTAGCCTACCTTCCATCCAAATTCTGTTTGTCTCTGTTCAAACTATATTTATACACAAGGTGCCAAGTTGGGGTGTTTTATTCACCAGATGGTTGACAAATTCCATTCCTCAGCTGTTGTCATCTTGCTTTGATCCTCGAGTTAAGAAACATTTTATAGACCTCCGATTTCCGTTCACTTCACCAAAATCATTCACAAGGATGATCAGCTTGTTTATTTTCTTTCATAACAAGTCACAACCTTTCTTCATATTAACTGGTAGCATGCTAGATCCCTCCTGGGAACCTCCAGAAGAGGAGCAGTGCTCGTTTACTGTCGTTGCACTCAAGGGACAAAATGCACCACCATCCCACCACTCATGCTGTTCTGGACTGTAGATTATGAGACCTTAGACATAAGAAATAATTACAAAAAATAAAATTAAAAACCACCTGTCCGCATGCAATTTTACAAAAAATGGCCCGAGAAACAGAAAATCTACTTTAAGAGGCCTTATTATTATTATTATTATTATTATTATTATTATTATTATTATGAGAATTAGTTCATACAGATTTCTTTTGTGACCATTTTAGGCACTGTCCAATAAATGGTAATGAGACAAATCCACATGAAAAAATTGTTTTGGCTTCTAACTTGAGTTTAAGTACACCCACATATTATGAAGCCATTGAAGTGTGGTATCAGCACTTCATTAGAGACCAAAAATGGACACTTCCAACACTCAACCAGTTAAAGAAAAATAATAATCTTTGTGAGAACTACTACCATTGATATCACTCAAAATGGTATAAAAACAGCTTCTACGAAGGCTTGGGGACCATTGTGAAATTACAGAAAGAAGCAAAAAGATTTGGTTTGTATAAAAGTTTGGTGCAGTTTTTTTAGTGTTCTTTTTCGTTTTTAATAAAGAAATTGGAAAATTTCTCCATTGAATTATTCGAGTTCTATTGAATGGAATTCTCATGAATATTGCAGTAGTTAATAAGTGGTAATTCTATTGTTGATCACTATAGCGTTGATGTTCAACTCTGACATTTCAGAATATTGCTCTGTCTTATTACTTTAATGGCTTAACTGACAGAGGATTTAGTCAATGACCTCTTGCTTATCAGTCTTCATTGTGATTTCATTTGGAGCTAGTTTCCTACAATTGCTCTTCTATTTTAGCACAGAAGCTGTTTGCATTCCATAATTTACATCACTGTTTTTATGTCATTTGCTGTTTTTATGCCATTAAATCTTCATGTGAAACTAAGGAAATATGTCAGTTACTGTCAGTGAAGTACCATCAGTGTTTAGGGCTTCTGTTTGCAAGTTAAGAAAAAGCCTCATTCCTGAAATCATTAATCACATCAAATGGATGTCGGAAGCAAATGTTCCATTACACTCAAATTAAGTTTTAGCATACAGATTCAGTGGAAATAAGTTGTCAGATAACCATAAATGGACGATCTCATATGAGATTCTATTTAAAAAGCAACTTATTAAGCAAATTTAGTGAATGAGGTAATAAATTTGGTATAAAATAGGATGAATCTGATATCCTTTTCATCATATGATTGTATAAGGTCCCACAAAGTAGATCGTCTGTTTCTCAGGCCATTTTTTTGTAAAATTGCATGCGACTAGCAGCTCTATAAGTGGCAGTGTCGGTCTGTCTGTTGGTCGGTCGGTCAGTCGGTCGGTCTGTCTGTGACCAACGAGTTTGTCTGTGACCAATGAGTTTCAAAACTCAATAACTTTTGAAATACTTCATGGAATGACTTTATATTTGGCATGTAAGTGTATCTTACTGCTGGCTAGCCACTGTTCAATGCATGTGTTGTTCCAAATATTTTTCTGGGAGTTATGGCCCTTGATGAACTTAGAATTTTGTGAGATTGCACCATCCGTCGCAGCTACGGCGTCGATGTCGCGATTTTATTTTGATGTTTTTTTTTATGTTTGTAATTATTTCTTTGCCATCAAAAGTTCATATTCTTGGTTTGTTTTATGTTTTAGGCCTCTAATCTACAGAATAGCATGGATGGTGGTGTATTTTGTCCCTTGAGTGCAAAAAGGCTTTGCAAAGCTAAAAGCCTTGCAAAGCCTTGTTGCACTCAAGGAACAAATTTATCAATTTTATTAACTTGGGTAAAATATCAGACATAAACCATTTAATTTTAATTTTTAACTCATCTTGACAAAGTCAAGCTGAGCTAATCTCATCGCTTCCCGTCCATCGTCTGTTGTCCGTCGTCCGTCAACACCATGTTTTAGTCTTCTCCTCCAAAGCCACTGGGCCAATTCAAGTGAAAGTTTGTGTGAGTGATGGTCCCAAAGGGGCATTTCATTTTTGTTCAACTCAGCATGCCCAGCCCCATAGAGAGGGAGTGGGGGAAAATGCTCCAAAATATTTTAAAAATCTTCTTCTCAAGAACCAGTGTGTACAATGACTTGATATTTGCTATGGAGCTTCCATATGAGGTGTAGAATCAAGTTTGTTCAAACGAAGTTCATAAAGTAATATTTGGCTTTGTAATAGGAGGGGTAAGATTTTTGGCCCCGCCCAAAATTTCTATTTTCTGAACCGATGGTCTGGTATGAACCAAATTTGGTTTGTGGTAGTATTGGGTCATAAGTACTTGACCCATGCCAAAAAAAAAATTCCCGCATCCCCATGGGAACCCTTGGAGCTAAAAATAGAAATATTTTCAAACACCCATATTTCCCAAACCCCACGGAACAGAGAGCTTTTATTTGGTATGAAGTATCCTTATGACCAGTAGAATTGAATGGTAAAAAAAAATTGCCATCGGTTTTGTTAGGGTGTTCTGTAATGGGCATCGAAAAAATGCTGAGTCAGCATATTTGCAAAAATTTTTAAAAATCTTTTCTCCAGAACCAATCATCAGAATCTTTTGATATTTGGTATACAGCAGTCATAGGGGGGGTCAGATAAAAGTTTGTTGAAATAAAGCTCATTGGTTCATATTTGGGCTCTCTACAGGAGCCCGAAGTTTTAACATAGGGTAATATGGGGAATATTCTTTAAAAATCTTCTTCTTCAGAACCACCAGTCTGAATCTTTTAATATTTGGTATACATCATTGTTATGAGGGTCAGATTCTAGATTGTTCAAACCAAGTCCCTAGGTTAATATTTGGGCTTCGTACGGAAGCACAAATTTTATCTTTGTTCAATATGGAGGGTAATTTAAAAAAATCTTCTTCTTCAGATCCATCAATCAGAATGCTTTGATATTTGGTATGCAACATCTCTTGGGGGTCAGATTCAAGTTTGTTCAAATCAAATCCCTAGGTATATATTTGGGCTCACTATGGTAGCCCAAATGTTTACTTAGTGCAATATGAGAAAATTTCTTTAAAAATCTTCTTCTTCAGATCCACCAGTCGGAATGCTTTTATATTTGGTATACGACATCTCTAGGGGGGGGGGGGGGGTCAGATTCAAGTTTGTTCAAATCGGATCCATAGGTCAATATTTGGGCTCGCTATGGTAGCCCAAATTTGAACTTAGTGCAATTCAAATTTCTTTACAATTTCTCTTCTTCAGATCCAACAGTCAGAATACTTTCATATTCGGTACACAACATCTCTAGGGAAGTCGGATATAACTGTGTTCAAATCAAGAGCCTGGGTTAATATTTGGGCTCTCTATGGGAGCCGGAATTGGCCATTTTGCTGAAGAATTAAAAATTTTGTATTCAGTACCCTCTAGAGGTACTAAGATTAATCCACATAGGTTGTATCAAGGGGCTTCATAGGGGAGCTCTACATTTTACTTATGATCAACTGAAGAAAAGGCATGATGCCCAGATTATTTTTGTCACTCCTGAGGGACTCAAGGATTGACAGTGTAGCCTATGGAGATGGCTTGCTTAATGTAGACTCATTCTTGGACTCTGTTTAAATTGTGTTCTGTACAAGATGAGCGCTTCAGGCCCTGTGGGGCCTCTTGTTTTAAGTTTGCATTGGTTATAAAAAGAGAGCATGCAGCAGCCAAAATGACCATGCAGGAGGCCCTGAGAAACAGATTCATAACTTTCTTAGGCCTAAACACAAGTATTCTGAAGTTTTCATATCAATCACACAAAGTATGTTGTGATGTCATTGCATGTGACAATATTATCAGTATTGTATTTTTTAAAATATAACATGGACTCAAGCCAGAAAATAAACAGACTGTTGTCTGCAAAATGAGGTCCCCAGAGGGTGAATTTGGAGATGCTACCCTGCGCAGCAGGGTAGCAGCACTAAATTTACCCTCTGTGAACCTCAGTCTGAATCAAGGTCTCAAACCTCAACAGAAAGAGGTACCCAGAGGATACATTGGCCCACTGTATGGGATAGCATCAGCACATTCACCCTCTGGGGACCTCATTCTGCAAATGACAGATTGCTTATTTTCAGGCTTGCATGGAGGAATAGAGGGTACCTACTGTTTTGAAGTAGATACATCTCATGAGTGACTGCAAGGAAATGCAAGTAAGGCCTGGGGGCAGATATCAATCAGTGTGATTTAAAAAACCCCTCTATTTGAATTAACGTGTGAGAGAACTGCTTAAAACAAATGTGAACTACCATTGCTATTAAAAGTAGGATGGTAGTGTGCACAGTTGTTTTAAATGTAGGAAATGTACTAAATTCAGGTTATTTAAATATTCTTTTTAACTTTTTAACCACATGTACCCCAGTCGAATAATTGGTGGTAATGCAGTGGTTTGTTAGGGTTTTAAAACTGTTTTCGCTGAGCTGAAAAATGACCAATATTTGACCAGAGAATTAAAATGTGACAGGTCCTGCGGAGCTGTGGATTCAAAGAATGGCATTGAATTTGTCTATGGGCCATTTAAAGCCTTGAAAATCTGGAAAATGGGCCAAGTGGTATTGAAAAACCTTGAATATTCACAAAATAAAAACAAAACGCATAATAAAAACTGTAGTTTTTTATGCCATAGTTCATGAAGTTGTTGACCTAACTGGGACCCTACAGTCGTTATCTCCTCCTCCCACTTCTCAGAGAGGGAAGTGGGTGGAGGAAGTAACAACCAGAGGGCCCTAGTTTGGATTAGTGAAAGCAGGGCCTTGAAAATCCTTGAAGTCAGTTATTGTAGAAAACTGCTGAAAAATGTTGAGAATGGACCGTGAATAGCTTTCAATTTTCATGCCTCGCATTCTTAAAAAAGCAGGAGGGCTAAAAATCGCTCCCCTCACATGGCCTAGGCAAGCGATTAGCTCTCCTCAAGCTTACAAAAGCTAAATATGGCGAAATTAAGTTTTACTGTTGATGAATTCTGCCTTATGGGCTTTGTAATTTTATTTGGTGCTGCTAACAAGGTAGTCTGTATGAGGCGGCTACACTACCCCTCCCACACCTCCGGAATAGGCGGTTGTGGTAATCATTATTTTCTAAAGCCAGGAGGGCTAGTTTTCGCCCTCCTCAATTTTTTTTTGGCGAGCAGTAGGCAAGCGAATAAATCGCTCTCCTGAAAATGCCAGGCCTGAATTTTATCAGTCTTTGCAGGAACCCTGTGTGAGTTGGAAGATCGAGACATAGGTAGCTATTAAGAGAATATTCTATTTTAAGATAAGTTGTTTAATGATTGTTCTTGTCACAGCATCTCTCTATGCACAACTGCCTAACAGGAATCTACTATTTTACATTTGTAGAGCAATATCAAGGAATGACAGAGATAATTAATGGGAGTGCTGTGACAATTATGAGAGACTTTGATGTGCATTTTTGTAGTGGGGAGGAAACTTAAGGACACATGTACAAAGAGAAGATGTCAGGTGTGCCATGATATTTTGGACAGTGCCAGAGTGTACCAGGGTACTTCTCAAATGGTGGTCCATGTCCTCTCCCCATGAGTGTCTATACCCTTTGAAGATGGGTGGGTGTGAAATTTAGGCTCTGAATTTAAATTCTGAAAGCTACCATGGTGAATGTGTGCGTTGTAAGCAGGTAATGCCCTTGGTGTACCAAGTGAAAACACTGATGAGAATTCCACATTTGATTAATGCCAAAGCTCTCCATGGGAACCCCTGGAAGTAAAGTAGTGCTTGTTTACTTGGTAACCTAGCTCTTTTTTACCGGTAAAATAGGACCCAGTCACCAATGCCTGGGGGTGGAATTCCTCTAAAATGGGCAACATGAGTATAAACAATTAACTAGACTTTACTTTATCCCCATTTTGCGGGGAGCGTGGTGAGTCAGTGGTAGACTGTTGGACTTCAATGCTAGAGGTCCCGAGTTCGATCACTGTCCAGGACAAACTGCATCGTGTCCTTGGGCAAGGCTCTTTATCCCGGTTGCCTACATGGGGGCATGATGATGCCATGTACTAAGGCATACTGCACGTTGTTGGTGCACATGTCTTCAACTCCTGTAACCCTGCTTGAGTGGAGCTTGAACAGCTCGGCAATCCAAGGTGGTTCTCTCTGGGTACTCCGACATCCTCCACCCGTAAAACTGTTATGGTCTCGATTAGCCATTGTGCTTAAGTATGTGACCTTAAACACAAATAAATAAATAAATAATCCCCATGTTGCGGTCATGATTAGCCATTGTGAAGAAACATGCAGCCTTAAACGCCAATACATAAATAAAACCAAAGCATTTTATGTTCATGCAGATTTGTTTTGATAAAATCTTTGGGATAATGTCAGTGGGCATTGCATTAATTTTGTTAAAAAAAAATTCTGACCACCAAATTAACCCTCAGCACTCTGGCAGTGCTCTGGCAGTGCTACAAATCCTAGCACTGTGGTAGTTCAACAGAATTTTCTCCAATCACCCTGTTTTACACTTTTTTAACTTTGAATTTAACCATTTATATCTTGTTTTGCAGAGCTCACCGAGCTCTGTTTAACAAGGTATATTTGGTTAAATATCTAACTGCATTATGAGATACATTTGCTGCTGAAAACAAATTTGCCATTTTGACAGTGTACAGAGGGTTAGTCCTGGAGCAATTAGTAACTAAAAAAGTTCTCAAATTGCATTCCATTCCATACTCCTCCTCACTCACCACATCGATTTTCCTCGTACACTTCACCCCCTCCTCCACCCACCATGCTGGTCCTGATTCTCCATCATGTAAACCTCTGTATAGTAGCATTGCAGATGGCCCCCTTGTTGCACTCAAGAGACATTAAAAATTACTGACAGTATGTCAAGTCCACATTAACTCTCTACACACTAATGTCAAAATATCAAAATTTCAACCGGTTAATTTTTCCCATTATGCATCTAGGAATTTAAAAATGCGCTCTTGTTTGACAGAGTTCATTCCACACTGTCAATCGAGATTCAGTTGATTAGCTCTTAACTGGTAGAGTGCTAAATTATATTTTATTGTCTAACTTTGTTCTCATGTCTTTGCCTTGTTACAATTCATTGGAGAGTGCCTGCAGGCACTCTCCCATGAATTGTAGCAAGGCAAATTCCTGACAGCTTATAATAATTTCACTTCAGAGATAATAGGCAGCACATTCAAAGAAAATGAAGCCTTTAAGATGTTGCACCTTCATATCAGAAGAAAGCCCAAATATGGACTTCCAGCACTGTACCAGTTAACCTGCTGAGTATTTTCAAGATGGGAGCGCGGTTGCTCAGTGGTTACTGAATTGGACTTCAAACGGAAAGGTCCATGGTTCGATCCCAGCCAGGGGCAACAGCATTATGTCCTTGGGCAAGGCACTTCATCCTGATTGCCCATGTGGGGGAAAGGTGGCACTGTGCACTAAGGTGTACTGCACGTTGATGGTGTACTTGTCTTTAACCAGTGCTAATCCTGCTTGTGTGGAGTTAGTACGTTGGGGAGTTTGACAGTTGCTAGCTCTTGCTCAGTGGCTCTCTTGGGTACTCCAGCTTCATCAACTCGTAAAACTGTCCAACTTGGGGTGACCCTGGCTGTTGAAAGTGTCATTAAACCCTAACAAATAAATAAATTTTCAAAATATTAAAAAAAAAGTACATTCAGTTTACAGAGGGAAATTTGATTAAATGTGCCAAGATTATACTTATTTCAGTGGCAAGAGAAATCCTGTCCTGGCAGGAATAATCCTCCAGCAGCATGTAAGATGTTAAATTGCAAGTTGCATTTTGGGGAAAATTTTGCTGCTTGAAATTTTAACATCAAAGTGCAGTGGGTTAACAACACTTGTCAGATTTTTATAACTTCTTGTAGATTTCTGAGAAATGATCAAAATTGTTCTAAATATCTGGAAAATAATAAATCAAGTGTGAGAAGATATCATTAACAGAAATATTCAGGTCTTTCTGACTTCATCTGTAGTTTCTGAGAAGTGGTGAAATGAGATTAGAAACCAATGATAACAGCGTTCCTGATTGGAAGCATTCATCATGAGATGGTCTTGATGAAGAAAAGCGATTACTTCGATTACATTCAACCCTACACATATTCTGACTTCTCATTACTGTGCAATTTTAAATCAGGGCTTGAAGGATTCACGCTTATTACCACAGTAAAGATAAAAAAATAAGCTCCAATTTAATATCCGGGGAAACCACACTGAGCTTATGTGAAACTGGAGCTAACCCAATTCACTACTGACCTCTTTGTGGATATTTGTCAGCCCTTATCCTCCGTTTATAAATTCTGCACCAGAACTGTTCAGCATAAATCGAACATCTGGCCTCTGTGTATTGTAAATCACAAGGCTGTCATTAATAATTTTTTTTTGTTTTTTGTCAATCTTGGGTTCAGAAGGACACATGCAGAATGTGCTAATTATTAAATATTAGTTTTCTGCAGGCAAGTATTGTTGCTGATCATCTAATTTCTGAGTTGTCTGAAGCTAAAATGCGAAGTTTATATAAAATTCTTCAACCACATTTGTCCAAACTTTAACCATAAGCTGTAAAATAATTTATTATTTTATGGCCATTATCATGGACCACATTTGAAATAATGTTGTTATTATAGTCAGATCAGTGCTAAAAGACATGGTTGTGTTCTTCATATGCACTTGTCCCTATATCCCGATAAATTCTGTCTTTTGTTTGGTCAGAATGCCTTGGAGAAATAGCCATGGCAATGGGTGCAACCAACATCCAAGGTATATGAGAGCGTGCAACATCCAGGGTATAAGCACATGCGAAAATCAGGGGAAAAGGGTTTAAACGAAAGCTTTCTGTGTTTGCTCGCCTCGATATAAAAATCAAACCAAAAAACCTGAAAATAGTCACATATATCATCAGATTTCCAACAATTTGATCATATTTTGTTGTTATAAATTAAATAGTCAAATAATTAAAAGGAAACAACTCGAGAAAAATAAAATAAGAGCAAAATAATTTGTCCCTTGAGTACCAATGTGTTCTATGTGACTGTTAAGATCAAAGGCATGTTATATTTATTTATTTATTGGGTTTAATGACAGTTTTGACAGCCGGTGTCACCTCGTGTCAGATAGTTTTATGGGTGGAGGAAGCCGGAGTACCCAGAGAGAACCATCGAGCAATGGAGAGCAACTCTCAGGCTCCCCAACATACTAACTCCACACAAGCAGGGTTTGCATTGGTTGAAGACAAGTGCACCATCGACCAGCAAGCCTTAGTACACAATGCCACCATGCCCCCACTTGGGGGTTAAGTGCCTTGCCCAAGGACACAATGCGGGAGTCCAAATTGATTGCTCAGATGGTCACCCATCCAATGATTAACTGGGCTTGATGTTGCTTAACTTCGATGATCTGACTAGAACCGGTTACCGCAACGCCACCGTGCCCCCCAGAGCTTCATTCAAACTCATTAAAAAGTGACTAATGAATTATTTGACTTCTGGGCACTCTGATCACCCACCCACCTGATCATATGTTCCTGGGAAACATTTTTAGCTCACCTGACTGAAAGTCGGGCTGAGCTATTCTGATCACTTTTTGTCCGTCGTCCGTTGTCTGTCTTCCGTCGTACGTCGTGAAGGTGGTGTTTGGGCCATTTTCTCCCAAGCCACTGGCTGCAGTTCAATGAAAATTCACATGAGTAGAGGTTATATATGGGCATTTGGGTTTTCTTCAATTTGGATTTGTGCTCATATTGTGGAGTGGGGTGGGGCCAAAATTCACAAAATTTTAAAAAATCTTCTCATGAACCAGCCATAGCAGAGACTTGATATTTGGTATGCAGCTTCCATTCGAGGTGTAGACTCAAGTTTGTTCAAGAGAAGTTTGATGGGCAATATTTACCTTTGTTCTGAGAGGGGCAAGAATTTTTGCCCCGCCCAAAATTTATATTTTCTGAACCCAGAGGCCAATTTGAACCAAATTTAATATGAGGTATTATTGGGTTATAAGTACTTGATTTATGCAAAAAAAATGTTTCCTGCCACCCCGTGGAAACCGCAGGAGGTAAAAATAGAAAAAAATTAAAACGCCCATATCTCCAAAACTGCACGGTACCGAGAATTTTTATTTGGTGTGAAGCTTCCTTAGGACCAACAGAAAGGATTGGTAAATAAAAATTGCCATCGGTTTTATCATAGGGTACAGTTTCGGGACTTTTGAAAAAGTGCTGAGTCAGCACTTTTTAACACTATAGACAATGGGAAAAACATTAAAAAAATCTTCTTCTCCAGATCCAATAGGCAGAATCTTTTGATATTTGGTATGCTACATTGTAGGGTGGATCTGATTCAAGTTTGTTCAAATCGGCCCCCTGGGTTCATATTTGGGCTCAGTATAGGAGCCCGATTTCGAACTTAGTGCATTTCAGGCAAATTTCTTAAAAAATCTTCTTCTCCAGATCCAGCAGGCAAAATCTTTTGATATTTGGTATACAACATTGTGGGGTGAATCCGATTCAAGTTTGTTCAAATCGGCCCCCTGGATTCATATTTGGTCTCACAATAGAAGCTTGAATTCGAACTTAGTGCATTTCAGGCAAATTTCTTTAAAAATCTTCTTCTCCAGATCCCGTAGGCAGAATCTTTTGATATTTTGTAAGCAACATTGTGGGGTGGATCTGATTCAAATTTGTTCAAATCGGCCCCCTGGATTCATATTTGGGCTCACTATAGAAGCCCGAATTCGAACTTAGTGCATTTCAGGCAAATTTCTTTAAAAATCTTCTTCTACAGCTCCAGCATGCAGAATATTTTGTTATTTGGTATGCAACATTGTGGGGTGGATCTGATTCAAGTTTGTTCAAATCGGCCCCCTGGGTTTATATTTGGGCTCAGTATAGGAGCCCAAATTTGAACTTAGTGCATTTCAGGCAAATTTCTTTGAAAATCTTCTTCTTAAGATCCAGCAGGCAGAATCTTTTGATATTGGGTATGCACCAAGCTTAGGGGGGGTGAGATTCAATTTTGTTCAAGCCAAGTCCCTGGGTTCATACTTGGGCTCACTGTGGGAGCCTGAATTATAACTTAGTTCAAAATGAGGAATTTTCTTTAAAAATCTTCTTCAGATCCAGCAGTCGGAATATTTTGATATTTGGTATGCAGCATCCTTAGGGGGTGAGATTCAAGTTTGTTCAAGCTATGTCCCTAGGTCCATTTTTGGGCTCACTTTGGGAGCCCGAATGATAACTTAGTTCAAAATGAGGAATTTTCTTTAAAAATCTTCTTCAGATCCAGCAGTCGGAATGTTTTGATATTTGGTATGCAGCAACCTTAGGGGGTGAGATTCAAGTTTGTTCAATCCATGTCCCTAGGTCCATATTTGGGCTCACTGTGGGAGCTTGAATTGTAACTTAGTTTGAAATGAGGAATTTTCTTAAAAAATCTTCTTCTTCAGATTCAGCAGTCGGAATGTTTTGATATGTGATGTGTAGCATCCTCAGGGGTGGGGTGGGGGGGGGGGAATTCAAGTTTGTTAAAGCCAAGTCCCTGGGTCCATATTTGGGCTCCCTGTAGGAGCCTGAATTACAACTTAGTCAATATGAGGAATTTTTCTTTAAAAATCTTCTTCTTCAGATTCAGCAGTCGGAATGTTTTGATATTTGGCATGCAGCAACCTTAGGGGGGTGAGATTCAAGTTTGTTCAAGTCAAGTCCCTTGGTTCATATTTGGGCTCACTATGGGAGCCCGAATGACAACTTAGTTCAAAATGAGGAATTTTCTCTAAAAATCTTCTTCAGATCCAGCAGATGAATGCTTTTGATATTTTTTATGCAGCATCCTTAGGGGGGTAAGATTCAAGTTTGTTCAAGCCATGTCCCTAGGCCCATATTTGGGCTCACTGTGGGAGCTCGATTTTTGTGACTTAGTTCAAAATGAGGAATTTTCTTTAAAAATCTTCTTCTTCAGATCCAGCAGTCGGAATGTTTTGATATTTGGTGTGCAGCATCCTTAGGGGGTGAAATTCAAGTTTGTTAAAGCCAAGTCCCTGGGTTCATATATGGGCTTAGTTCAATATGAGGAATATTCTTTAAAAATCTTTTTTTTTAGATCCACTGGTCAGAATCTTGGGATATTTGGTATAAGCTTTTCTTAGGAGGAGCAGATGCAACTTGTTGAAATCAATTCTCTGGGTTGATATTTAGGCTACCATGTCAGGTGAGCACCCTCAGACCCCCTGTTTTTAAACCAATTCCCCCCCCCCCCCCCCCCCCCCAAGTTGATTGAATATTTTTTCACTTGCAGAGAGCTCTGTGAAACAAAATGTGATATTTATAAATAGGCATACTCAATTTATCACCAGAGTACAAAATTGACAGATCTTGGATAATTGAATATTCCTGTTAATTGAATATTCTTCTCTTGCAGAGCTCCATGAGCTTTGCCAAACAAGATATATATATGAATAGGTCAACTCATTTTATCACCAGAATGTACAAAAATGACATAATCTGGACAATGGAATATTCCTGTTAAATGAATATTCTTCACTAACAAAGTGGCTATTCAATCAATAGCATTCCACTTTATCTGTTCTTGTCATCGCATACCAGAATATACAAATTAACATCAAACCTTACTCAAGCAATCATTTTATGACCCATTAACTGTTCCGTTATTTTATTTCCGAAGGAACTAGGCACAATTGCAACATTTATGCTGAGAGGTGGATAATTTTTCAAGTCGATAGTGTATCAAAATTGTTTATTGATCTGCCTGACTCTGATGGTCAGGTCATTAGAGTCGGTGATAAAATTAATTGCCATATTTAATGTTCAATATTGACTGACAAATGAATGGGAAATTTATATTTCACCTTCATTAGCAATGTCAACACTGGGATTACTGAAGGTTAAATTTCCTTTGATTTTTTTACAGTGCCTTGGTACCAACCGGTCCATTCCTTTGACACAATAAAGTGGTTTGGAAAGTGACTATGATGGTTATAGTATTGTGGTGTATTTAGCCTAATAGCATACTTACTGAGGGAATGTTTATTTTAAATGCATAATTTTTTCAACACCAAACCATTTATCATGCAGTTATTCCTGTAAATGTTGGAAGTTTAATCCTGCCTTTCTTTGAAGGCTATGCATTGCAACAGTTTTTTAGACATGGACCTCAAAGTTGGATATATTGAGATAATTTTGTCCTGGATGTAACATGGGATTTCTTTTGATTATCTCTGATAATGCCTAATTGGCCCTACTGTCTACAGCGGGTGCCCTTTAGCAATTACCCTGATTGTCCATCTGTCTATTCCATGTTTTTCCCACTTTTTTCAGCTATCAACAGAAATATTGAAAGGATTTTTTTTTGTAGCTTCCAAGTGGGTACTTACACAAGGCTTATATTTTGACGAGAGTCCGAGAATCGATTCACGCAAAGATTCAGGCAACAAAAACAGCGAGAATCCAGGCAGATTCTCGCTGCATGCCTGCTATGATTTGCAAGAAAAGTATCGAGTCACTGTCAATTCAACTTTTCACTAACATATCGGCAACAAATTAACCAATGCACAGCTGACAAGACCTGAAATATCCTGACACTTTGTCAGTAAAATTGTACAAATATGGCTCAATAAGTCAGTTCCAACGACATCCATATTTGTAAGGTTTTAGTTGGGAATATTGTTTTTTTGTTTTTTTTTAAATTATCAAACTGAGTTTATATTTTAAAAATTAAAAAGCTCTTTTGGGTAAAGGGTTAACATACATTATCTGAATACAACACAGGTTCAACCATTGTGGCCTCATGGGATCCTGTGACACTCATAGAATGGATTCTTGTAACCATTTTCGCGAGAATCCAATTGGCTCTCCCAAATTTAGATGTAATATAAGCCCTGCTTAGAGAATCAAGTTTCAATTTCATTCCTCTCAGTTGGTTTATTACAGGGTTATTGTCCCTGAATTGTATAGTTATTTATTGGTGTTTAAGGTCACATACTTATGCACAATGGCTAATCGTGACAGTTTTACGGGTGGAGGAAGTCAGAGTACCCGTGAAAACTACCGAGCATCGATGAGCAACTGTCAGCTCCTCAAAATTCTAACTCTGTTCAAGCTCCGCTCGAGCAGGGTTACAACGGTTGAAGACATGTGCACTATTGACATGCAGTATACCTTAGTACATGGCATCATCATGCCCCCCCCCCCCCTCACCCCCCCCCCCCCCCCCCCCCCCCCCCCCCCGGCTCCCCATGTAGGCAACTGGGATAAAATGCCTTGCCCAAGGACACAACACGCGAGTTGTCCCAGTCAGGGATCAAACTCTGGACCTCTAGCATAGAAGTCCAACAGTCTACCACTGAGCCACCATGCTCCCAATTGCACAGTTAAAAACAGGTTTTCCGCACTTTTTTCAGCTATTGATGGATATATTGAAATTATTTTTTTGTATGTTGCTTCCTGATTAGAAATTTGACAGTTGTAACAGACATTTTGTGCTTTTCTTCACTAATGCTAACAATACATGAATGATTTTTAGCTTAACTTGACATAGTCAAGATAAGCTATTGCCATCACGCGTGCAGAAGTCTGTTAGTCTGTGAGTCTGTTTGTCTGTGAGTCTGTTAGTCTGTGACGTCTGTTCACATTTTCCTTTAGCACCGGCTACACCCCGCAGTTCTTGTCTGATCGTCACGAAATTTCATATGCAGGTTTGGGATCATGTCTAGATGAGAACGTCCCCTTTTGGTCACGATCGAGCAACCGGTATGGCTGCCCGAGCCCAAAACCCAAAAACCATTAGCACAGTCTACAGGTCATATTTATGAATGGATTTCATTGTAACTTGGTAGGATGCCTCTGTATAATGCCTAGATGAGAAAGTCCCCTTCTGGGCATGATCTATCAACCATGATGGCTGCCCAAGCCCAAAACCTAAAAACTTTTAGCACAGTCTGCAGGTCATGTTTAATGTTTAGGGATTTCATTGTAACTTGGTAGGATGACTCCTTATGATGTCTAGATGAGAATTTCCCCATTTGGGCATGATCTGCCAACCGTGATGCCCGCCCGAGCCCAAAACCCAAAAACCTTTAGCACAGTCTACAGGTCATATTTATTGAGGAATTTCATTGTAACTTGGTGGGTTGACTTCATACATTGTCTAGATGAGAAAGGCCCCTTTTGGACGTGATTGGGCAACTGTGACGGCCACAGGGGCCTGAAGCCCGAAAACCTTTAGCACAGTCTGGAGGTCATATTTATGAAGGGATTTCATTGTAACTTGGTAGGATCACTCCAGATGATGCCCTGATGAGATTGTCCCCTATGGTTGCGATCATTCAGCCATGATGGCTGCCCGAGCCCGAAGCCCGAAAACCTTTAGCACAGTCTACAGGTCATATTTATGAAGGGATTTCATTGTAACTTGGTAAGTTAACTTCATATAATGTCTAGATGAGAACGTCCCCTTTTGGACATGATTGGGCAAGTGTGATGGCTAAAGGTGCCCGAAGCCTGAAAACCTTTAGCACAGTCCACAGGTCATATTTATGAGGGGATTTCATTGTAACTTGGTAGGATGACTCCAAATAATGTCTAGATGAGAACGTCCCATTTTGATCGCGATCATTCAGCCTTGATGGGTGCCCGAGCCCAAAAACCTTTAGCATAGGTAAAAGGTCATATTTATGGAGGGATTTCATTGTAACCTATTAGGTTGACTCCATATAATGCTTAGATGATGACATCCCCTTTTGGTCGTGATTGGTCAACTATGATGGCTACAAGTGCCCGAAGCCCGAAAATCTTGAGCACAGTCTACAGGTCATATTTATGAAGGGATTTCATTGTAACTTCGTAGGATCACTCCAGATGATGCCCAGATGAGATTGTCCCCTTTGGTTGCGATCGTTAAACCATGATGGCTGCCCGAGCCTGAAGCACGAAAACCTTAAGCACAGTCTACAGGTCATATTTCTGAATGGATTTCATTGTAACTTGGTAGGTTGACTTCATATAATGTCTAGATGAGAACGTCCCTTTTTGGACATGATTGGGCAACTTTGACGGCTGAAGGTGCCCGAAGCCTGAAAACCTTTAGCACAGTCTACAGGTCATATTTATGAAGGGATTTCATTGTAACTTGGTAGAATGACTCCAAATAATGTCTAGATGAGAACGTCCCATTTTGGTCGTGATCATTCAGCCTTGATGGATGCCCAAGCCCAAAAACCTTTAGCATAGGCAAAAGGTTATATTTATAGAAGGATTTCATTGTAACCTGTTAGGTTGACTCCATATAATGCCTAGATGATGACATCCCCTTTTGGTCGTGATTGGTCAACTGTGATAGCTACAGGTGCCCGAAGCCCGAAAACCTTCTGCACAGTCTACGGGTCATATTTATGAAGGGATTTCATTGTAACGGCGCAGGATCACTCCAGATGATGCCCCGATGAGATTGTCCCCTTTGGTTGTGATCATTAAACCATGATGGTTGCCCGAGCCCGAAGCCCTAAAACCTTTAGCACAGTCTACAGGTCATATTTATGAAGGGATTTCATTGTAACTTGGTAGGTTGACTTCATATAATGTCTAGATGAGAACATCCCCTTTTGGACATGATTGGGCAACTGTGGCGGCTTCAGGGGCCCAAAGCCCGAAAACCTTTAGAACAGTCTACAGGTCATATTTTTGAAGGGATTTCATTGTAGCTTGGTAGGATGACTCCAAATAGTGTCCAGATGAGAACGTCCCCTTTTGGTCGCAATCATTCAGCCTTGATGGCTGCCCGAGCCCAAAAACCTTTAGCATGTCTGTAGGTCGTATTTATGGAAGGATTTCATTGTAACTTGTTAGGTTGACTCCAAATAATGCCTAGATGATGACATCCCCTTTTGGTCTTGGTTGGTCAACTGTGATGGCTACAGGTGCCTGAAGCCCGAACATCTTGAGCACAGTCTACAGGTCATATTTATGAAGGGATTTCATTGTAACTTCATAAGATCACTCCAGATGATGTCCAAATGAGAATGTCCCCTTTTGGTTGTGATCATTCAACCATGATGGCTGCCCAAGCCTAAAGCCCGAAAACCTTTAGCACAGTCTTCAGATCATATTTATGAAGGGATTTCATTGTAACTTGGTAGGTTGACTCCAAATAATGTCTAGATGAGAACGTCCCATTTTGGTCGTGATCATTCAGCCTTGATGGATGCCCAAGCCCAAAAACCTTTAGCATAGGCAAAAGGTTATATTTATAGAAGGATTTCATTGTAACCTGTTAGGTTGACTCCATATAATGCCTAGATGATGACATCCCCTTTTGGTCGTGATTGGTCATCTGTGATAGCTACAGGCGCCCGAAGCCCGAAAACCTTCTGCACAGTCTACGGGTCATATTTATGAAGGGATTTCATTGTAACGGCGCAGGATCACTCCAGATGATGCCCCGATGAGATTGTCCCCTTTGGTTGTGATCATTAAACCATGATGGTTGCCCGAGCCCGAAGCCCTAAAACCTTTAGCACAGTCTACAGGTCATATTTATGAAGGGATTTCATTGTAACTTGGTAGGTTGACTTCATATAATGTCTAGATGAGAACGTCCCCTTTTGGACACGATTGGGCAACTGTGGCGGCTTCAGGGGCCCAAAGCCCGAAAACCTTTAGAACAGTCTACAGGTCATATTTTTGAAGGGATTTCATTGTAGCTTGGTAGGATGACTCCAAATAGTGTCCAGATGAGAACGTCCCCTTTTGGTCGCAATCATTCAGCCTTGATGGCTGCCCGAGCCCAAAAACCTTTAGCATGTCTGTAGGTCGTATTTATGGAAGGATTTCATTGTAACTTGTTAGGTTGACTCCAAATAATGCCTAGATGATGACATCCCCTTTTGGTCTTGGTTGGTCAACTGTGATGGCTACAGGTGCCTGAAGCCCGAACATCTTGAGCACAGTCTACAGGTCATATTTATGAAGGGATTTCATTGTAACTTCATAAGATCACTCCAGATGATGTCCAAATGAGAATGTCCCCTTTTGGTTGTGATCATTCAACCATGATGGCTGCCCAAGCCTAAAGCCCGAAAACCTTTAGCACAGTCTTCAGATCATATTTATGAAGGGATTTCATTGTAACTTGGTAGGTTGACTTCATGTAATGTCTAGATGAGAACAGCCCCTTTTGAACACCATTAGGCAACTGTGTTGGCTACAGGGCCCAAAGCCAGAAAATCTTTAGCACAGTCTACAGGTGATATTTATGAAGGGATTTCATTGTACCTTGGTAGGATGACTCTAAATAATGTCTAGATGAGAACGGCCCCTTTTGGTCGCGATCATTCAGCCTTGATGGCTGCCCGCACTCAAAACCCCAAAACCTTTAGCATAGTCTATTTATTGGTCATATTTATGGAAGGACTTCATTGTAACCCGTAAGTTTGACTCCATATAATGCCTAGATGATGACATCCCCTTTTGGTTGTGAGTGGTCAGCTGTGACGGCTTCAGGGGCCCGAAGCCCAAAAACCTTGAGCACAGTCTACAGGTCATATTTATGAAGGGATTTCATTGTAACTTTGTAGGATCACTCCAGATGATGCCCAGATGAGAATGTCCCCTTTTGGTTGTGATCATTCAACCATGATGGCTGCCAGAGCCCAAAGCCCAAAAACCTTTAGCACAGTCTACAGGTCATATTTATTAAGGGATTTCATTGTAACTTGGTAAGTTGACTTCATATAATGTCTAGATGAGAACGTCCCCTTTGGATGCAATTGGGAAACTGATGGCTACAGGGGCCCGAAGTCCGAAAATCTTTAGCACAGTCTACAGGCCATATTTATGAAGGGATTTTAATGTAACTTGATAGGATGACTTGTTTTGGAATAATTTCACTGTAACTTGGTAACTTTTGTTGATATATGTTAACTGTGAGGGCCACATACATTAACTGTGAGGTCATATTAACTCACCCCTCAGCTCTTTAGTACAGTGTACACCTCATATTATTTTTATCATAAACATAGCATACAGGAAATAGAAATGAACATTTTCCCAATTATCACAATTCTTGTCTTATTTCATAATCCTTTCATAAACATTGAACATTATCCTTTTCATCAAACACAACACACAAGTTAAGCTACAGTGTCATTGACACTTTCATTGGTATGTACCTTCCCTGAGGCAAATTATAGATGGACTTCTGTTTTTGCTCCCTTCACTCAGCTTTTCATGCAGTTACAGAGTTATTGCCCTTGAACTTGGATATTTAATTGTTATAACAGGTTTTCCACACTTGTTTCAGTTATGGATTAGATGGAAATATTGAAAACATTTTTTGTTTGTAGCTTCCTGATGGGTGCCTCCACAGCAGGTTTTAATTTAATTTTGATCCTTTTGTTCATCCAAGCACTTCAGAATAAAAGTCAAATATGGGCTTCTAGCACTCTACCAGTAAATACTTTCCAGTACAGTGGGACCTATGTTAACTGAAAAGCCACTTTTCCACTGTCAAACAAGATATAATAGAATAAATGTTCTGTTTATCTCTAGAATACAGGAACGTGGACAGTTTCCTGTTAATTGGTAAAGGACTAAATTATGTTTGCACACCAAAATTTGACAGTTGTGGAGTTAATACAGACAAAATACATGTTGATTGTAAGATACAACTTTTTATCCACTTGACATAGATGAGTCTTTGTTTGGTATGGTTTTTGACCGTTCGAAAATCAATTTTTTTTTTATTGGACCTTCTTCATTGAACACCAAATGTAAATATAGATAAAATGAGGTACAATTTTGGAATGGTTTTCGTCAGTTGTATTTTATTGATATTTTACTTCAATCCATAAATTTATTAGTTGTCTGTCACGGCCTAGGAAGTGAAAGTTCCATTTTGCTGTGTGCTTTACAATCAAAAGTGTTTATATTTTGTCATCACAAGAATAAACTAGAACAATACGTTTAAAGTTATTACCTAGAGAGCACAATGATTGTGTCTTGGTGTTTGGAAGGTTGTCTCCAAATATATATGTAAAACTGGAATTGTTCTAACAAGAGTTAAAAGCAAGATGTTGGAGACTCCATGAGACCCTGCACAGTATAAGTCATTTGCATTATATGTTGGAGCATAATATAAGATTGTAATATAGGATATTACAGACCGGTCTCATTGAGCTTGTTCCAATGAGGGATCATAAACCATGTTTTTGAGGCAAAACATGAACATTTTTAATGGTATTGATATTGTGTCAATACCAAATACTGTACCAAAATTAAGGTAAATCACCCACAAAATACCGACACCAACCCCTGAAATTGTAGTACAGTGGAGTTCTGTTAATTGAATAGCCATTTTCCAATGAAAATTATTCAATTAATAGGAGTATTCAATTAACAAGGATTGTGTCACTTTCCTGTATTCTAAAGATAAACTTAGCATTTATTCTATTATATCCTGTTTGACAGAGCTCCATGAGCTCTGTCAAACAAGATATAATAGATTAAATGCCTGTATTGGATGTACTGAGGCCGAATAGGTCTATAAACAAAGAAAAACTGGGGATAGTCATGGTAATTTCTCAACAGGTTATGAGATTTTTTATTCAATTAACAGGAGTTTACTCTACAACCTATATTCAATTAACAGGTCAAATTTGAACTGCAGGTATGGTAAATAGTTTTGTGTTGGGAAATTATATTCAATTAACAGGGTTATTCAGTTAAGAGATATGCTCCACTGTACCACCCAACTCCAGGTGATATAGAAGAGCTAGTTTTTATAGTGATATAATTGAACAGCATTCTTTAAGCTCGTTGAAAAGATGAACAAATTTGGTGAATGATCATCTTGTTCAGTTGCTGCTTGTCAAAAAAGTAATGACGTGACCAATTTTTCATTCACCTTCATTAACCCTTTACCCAACGTAACGGCCAAAACCGGCCAGCGCTATTCTCAAAAATCGCCAATTAATTTTCAAAATATTTTCATTTTTTGTCTCAAAAACATAGGTTATGACCCCTCGTTGGAACGAGCTCGTCGAGCTCGTTCCAACGAGGGGTCATAACCTATGTTTTTGAGACAAAAAATGAAAAAATTTAGTTATTCAAGAATTTTTTTTGCAAGTGTCGTCTGCTTTTCATGTTAGGTAAAGGGTTAATAGTAGATCTTAGATACATATCGTCACTTGAATTGCAGTTGTAGTCATTTTTTTTTCACTCTCCCAGACCCATGGTCTACATTAACCCATTACCCAATGCACAGGACATTGAAATTTATCAATTTAATAATTGTTTTTCAAACGTTTCAAAAAATTTCAACAAAACCACATGTGATCCCTCAGTGGAACAAGCTCAGTGGGAACATATGGTTTAGTTGAATTTTTTTTCAACTGCTCAGTTTGTGAAGTATGTGGGTGAATGCAGCTGATTTGTTAGGTAACAGGGTTAAAATGATGATAAAACCTTGTGTTATGTGATTATGATGTTAGGTAGCCAAGATTTGCTTAGACACATGTAGGCAGCAAAGACTTGCCTAGAAACAAATGCAAAGCAACTGGATGTTGCCTGCCATTGAGTTGCTGAAATGTTTAAAATTTCCAGTCTTTTTTAGGCAAAATCATTTCAACAAGAATGGAAAAGAAAGCATAAAAAACAAAACATACTGTTTGGTATGCCCTAAATTTGGGAACATTTCTGGGATTTGGGTACACCGGTTATTTATTTATTTATTAGGGTTTAACGACACATTAACAGCCAAGGTCATATTGTGTCATTGACAGTTTTACAGGTGGAGGAAGCTGGAGTACCCGGAGAGAACCACGAGCAACGACGAGCAGGTGCTAGCTCCCCAATGTCGTAACTCTGCACTGCAGCACAGGCAGGGTTAGATTGGTTGAAGACCTGCACACCATCGACATGCAGTATGCCTTAGTATACGTCGTCATCATGCCCCCATGTGGACAATCGGGGTGAAGTGCCTTGCCCAAGGACACAATGCGGGAGTCTGAATCGATCACTCAGATGGTCACCCATCCAAGGACTAACCGGGCTCGACATTGCTTAACTTCGGTGATCTGACAAGAACCAGTTACCACAACGCCACCGTTCCCCCATCGGTGTGAGTTTGGTTGAATTTATAGGCTAAATTTTTTTGTCATCCTTGAAGGAGTGGGTCTTCAATAAATAATATTCATACTATCTTTGAACAAAGAACTGGAAAACAAATTTCTACTAGAGATGGGTGGTATCTGACTTGACTGAGATTTGCTGATAGTACCAAAGAGGAGAAAAACAGAACATGTTGTTGTAGTATTAATCTACCACAAAGCTATAAATGGCACTGCCAATGAAGTCAACAGTGGCATTCTTTTTTCGACCACAAACAAGCCAGAAAATAAGCTGACTGTCATGTGCAAAATTAGGTCCCCAGCAGGGTAGCATCACTAAATTTACCCTCTGTGAACCTCAGTCTGAATCAAGGTCCTAAACTTAAACAGAAAGAGGTACCCAGAGGATACATTGTCCACTGTTTGCAATAGCATCAGCAAATTCACCCTCTGGGGACCTCATTTTGTAAATGACAGTTTGCTTATTTTCAGGCTTGACCATAAATCATATCTGCTTGTACAGTAATATGTGACTTGTTCTAAATGCACCTTAATGTTTAACTGATTGAGGGCTAGATTATTTCTTTTCAACCTACTCACAATTGTTTACAATTGGCTGTAACATAAGTGCAAGCCCTACTTCGGAACTAACTCAAGCTTTTAGAATCTTTTCCAAACGAGTTGGAAAAGTACTAGAGTGCAAAAGCACGAAAAAGATCGAAAAAAGGGTCGAGCGAGACCAGCGCTCGAAATTACAGGTACTCTCTCTGCACACCTCTTGCGTTTACCGAGCGCATGCGCAACAACCGTGACGTCAATTCCTTTATTTTTCGCCATTGTTCATGGTCGGAAATTTTTGTGACTCGTGCTGTTTATGCTATTAATTCTTCGTGAACAACTTATTAATCATCTTTAGTGTGCTACTGGATTGTATCCTTTTTCAAGCTACCAAATTATTATTCTCATTTAATGTTAATTTGTATTATTATTGCTGTTCTTTTCACACTTTGTCTTGCCTTTCCCCCACGTGTGAACACGACCTTCGTTCTGTTTTCCGTCGGCGGGAAGCTTGATTATTGTAATTATATCATGCCTAAGACTATTCCTTGTACCTCTTGTTTGCAGGTGAAACATGTGGACGATTCCCATACCACATGTGTCACTTGCAACAATTGCACTCAGGCCCAATCATGTGGTATCTGTGGGGTTTGGTCCTCTAAATTTTGGGCTTCTGTTAACAAGGTGGTTCTTTCCAGAGCTAGAACCCCTCGTTCTCGGGGTAAGGGTAGCCGTGCCGTTGCAGACATTTCTGCTGGTGCACGTGGTGACTCTGTCACACAGGATTCGGATCTGACTTCTGTGGCGAGCTCCTCTGCAACTGTTGACGGTGTTTGTTCAGTGATACCTGATGAGGAGACCGCGGTCTCTTTGTCTTCGGATGTCACTATTGAGGCGTCTGTTTTCGTTGAGAGCTTTTCCGAGGTCAGCTCGGTAACCCTCTCCGATCTGCCTCCTACACCGTCGACCGTTGTTGAGGGGGTTGCTACTCCAGATCCTATTCTGTCTGATGGTGGCTCTTCCATCTCCTCTGGGGATGGTCTACAGTCTCGGGGGACCGAGGCTGTATCTGCTGGTGTGTCTGTGTGTTCTCAGCCTCCCCCAGCCTCGCGGCGAGGCTGTGCGGGTTTGCTGTCTGCTCCGTCTCATCTGGCTAGGTTTGCTCCTAGTCGGTTGAGCCGGCCGGTCGCTTCGGCAGCGATTCCTCGTCCCTCGAGTGAATCGTTTATTGTTCCACCTTCGCCTGCTAGTGTGCCGGCTAGCGGGATGGTGTTGGGACGTTGGCATCCAGGGCCTGCTGTTCGGCAGCGGTCAGTGACAGCCCCAGTTAGCTGTCACTCTCGGAACCTTCCTCCGGTGATTCCTCACTGTGTTCCGAGTCTGGGTGTCGATCGATGCTTGCCGTCGGTCTCAGAGGATAGGCAGTTGGGGCCGTCTGCTGCGCAGAGGTCAATGACAGGTTCCTGTCATTCTTGGGACAATCCTCCGGTGTCTTCTCACCGTGTCCTAGGTCCAGCTACCGATCGACGTGCGCCGTCGGTCCCTTTCGAGGATTTGCAGGCAGGGCCTTCTGTTTCGCAGAGGCCAGTGATGGCTCCTGGGCGTCACAATCGGGACTATCCTCCGGTGTCTTCTCACCGTGCTCCTATTCTGTCTGCCGATCGACGTTCGCCGTCGGTCTCTTCTGAGGATTTGGGTTCTTCTACCAGAAGGGTCCATTGGGAGGACACTCCGTCGGGCGATTCTGCTGCGACGGATTCTCAGGGTGACCTGCGCCAGGCCGTTTTGGCGCTCACCCGGTTGCTTTCTGGCAACCCTCAAGTTGGCCTCCCTGTGCCTCCTGAGGCACAACCTCCTTTGGTCGGTCGCCGAGATGTCTCGCCTGGCCCCTTGGATACTGCACAGTATTCACAGGAGGTTTCTGCTGGTCAGCCCGAGTTGGGCTACGTCTCCTCTGCTACGGAGGATGACGAGTATCTTGAAGGTGATGGTCCCCCCTCGTCAGTCTTGGGGCAGGCTTTGGATTTCATCTTTGGCTTATTGCCGGACGTTCTACCTTCCGACCAGCCTTCTGTGACCGTCCGGCCGCGGTCCACTGTGGAGCGCCGTAACCCTGTTGAGCCTTCTAGCTCCGGGGCTTTGCGTCCTCTGCAATCGGCTCAGGTGGTTGAGTCCTTCCAGGGCTTAGACGCCAAAATGCGTTCTAAGGCCCTCAAGGGTTCCTTCTTTTCTAGAGCTGATGCCTTTCTGCCTCCATCGCGGTTTCGTGTTTACGATTCCGTCTCTCCACCAGTCTTCCAAGGGATGACTACTGTGGATGAGGATTCTTCTTCCCTCGGGTTGACTAAGCCTAAGTCGGCAGTTCTCCCGATGTCGGTAGTTGAGTCTATGGTGGGCCTGTCCCGAGAGATGCTGGGTATGTTATCTCTCGCGGACCATGTCGTCGCTGCTCTGGCTGAATATTTTCTACCAGGGGAGTTTGATGACGCTCAGGCGCCTTTTCGCGTTTTGTCACAGGCTCTTATGAACTTGACTCACGCTCACGCCTGTAACACAGCCAATTTGGAGCTGGCACGCCGGGATGCGGTTTTGGATTCTTTACCATCCCTTCCTTCTGAGCAACGTGCTGTTCTGAGGTCTGCCTCTTTGGTAGGACCTCAGTTGTTCCATGGTTCCGTGGAAGCTGTTCGTGGCGAAGTTCTTCGTCATTCGAAGGACCAGCTTTTGCTGAGACAGCTTGACCCACCTGCTGCTGCGGGTGGGAGTCGTTCCAGGCCCGCCAAGCGTGCTGCTGCGTCTGCCTCGTCGGCGACGTCGGCTACGCCTTCGGCTCCGTCTGCTCCTTCTGCTCATAAGAAGCGCCGACGTGGCCAGGCCCGCTGGCAGCCTCAGGCTGGAAAGTCTCAGGACTCTGTCACTTCCCGAGGTGGTTTCTCCTCTCGGGGGCCTCGTCGAGGCCACAAGTGAAGGTTCTCACCTCGATTCGCCTCCAGTCGGAGGAAGGCTGTCGCTGTTTTACGACCGTTGGACAGAGATAACGTCGGACTCTTGGGTCCTCGACGTCATTCATTCCGGTCTGCGACTGTCCTTCCATCGGCACCCCAGTTTATCTCGGGTGCCCCTTCCGACTCAGGTCCCTTCAGATTCTCTGCGTCGTGACCTTCTGGTGCAGGAGATCGACACTCTCCTCACCAAAGGGGCGATCGAGGTGGTCAGGAACACCCTTTCACTGGGGTTTTACTCGAGACTTTTCTTGGTGCCGAAGAAAAACGGCCAATTTCGTCCTGTCATCGATCTGAGTACCCTGAACGAGTACATAATTGCTCCTCGTTTCAGTATGGAGACTTTCCGGTCGGTTCGACGTTCAGTTCATCAGGGCGATTTTGCGGCCAGTATCGACCTGAAGGATGCCTACTTCCATGTACCCATTCATCTGGCGTCACGGAAATACCTTCGGTTCTCGTTTCGGGATCGAGTTTTTCAATTCAGAGCTCTCCCGTTCGGTTTGAACCTGGCTCCTTGGGCCTTCACCCGACTGATGTCACATGTGCTTGCTTTCCATCGCACTCAGTCGGCGGTGACTTCGTCCGCCTACCTAGACAACATCCTCCAGCGGCACCACGATGCTGCTGTTCTGGAGTTCGATGTCCGGCAGTTTCTTTGCCTGCTAGCGTCGCTGGGTTTCAGAGTCAATCGCGAGAAGTCGGATCTTCTTCCTTCTCAGCGATTCCGTCATTTGGGGATGGATTTCGACACTCTTCACAATGTAGTGTCGGTCCCCCAGGCTCGGGCGACGATTCTTTCCGCCTTGACTCGGGACCTGCTTCAATCTTCCTCGGTCTCGGCCAGGACTTTCCTTCGGATGCTGGGCCTTTGCGGTTCGGTGACCGATCTCATTCCGCTCGGTCGCTTGTTTGTCCGACCTCTCCAACACTTCCTGTTGGATCATTGGCGTCCGAATGTAGATCCGCTGGACCTGGAACTCACTATTCCTCGGTCTCTGCTTTGTCACCTCCGCCCTTGGGCAGATATTCCCTGGCTGACACAGGGTGTTCCGTTGGATCTTCCTTTGGCCGATCGCATCCTTACTGCAGATGCCAGCGATCGGGGCTGGGGTGCGACGTTGGACCCTCTCGGTCTGTCTACTCACGGAGAGTGGGACAGCGAGCAGGAGGGCCTTCATATCAACCAGAAGGAGCTCCTTGCTCTTCTGTTGAGTTTTCGGCTTTGGATCCCTCATCTGTCGGACCATGTTGTCCTACTTCTTTCGGACAATTCGACAGTAGTGGCCTACATACGGAATCAGGGAGGCACTCATTCGATTCCCATGTATCGGCTGTCTCGGGATCTTCTTCTGTTGACGCGGGATGTGAACGCTCGGGTGTCCATTCGACACATTCCCGGGCGTCTCAACGTCCTAGCAGACTCCCTGTCCCGACGCGACAGTGTCCTTCCAACCGAATGGATGCTACATCGGTCGGTGTTTCAGGCGATTTGCGAGCAGTGGGGTCGTCCTCAGGTCGACCTTTTCGCTACTCGCTGGAATCATCAGGTAGAGACTTTTGTCTCCCCTTGTCCAGATCCTCTGGCATTTGCAGTAGACGCTCTATCTGGACTGGACAGGCTGGGTCGGCTATGCCTTTCCTCCTGCACCGATTCTTCCTCAAGTTTTAGCGAAGATTCGTGCTTGCAGTTGCAGGATCATTCTGATCACACCCCTGTCTCCACAGAGGGTGTGGATCAATCTGCTGCGGCCTCTATTGGCCGATCGACCGATTCGTCTACCTCTACGTCGCGATCTTCTTTCACAGGGTCGTCCCAGGAAGTATCACAACAACCTGGCGAGCCTGTCCCTTCACGCCTGTCTTTTATCAGGTCCAGTCTCCGACGTAGAGGTTTTTCGAGACGATCAGTGGAGTGCATTTCTGCATCGCGGCGACCTTCCACTGGAATGACTTATGCCGCCAAGTGGAAGGTTTTCTGCCGCTGGTGTTCAGATCACAATGTGAATTACCGTGATCCGTCTATCGCTCAAATTGCGGATTTCCTGGTTTTTCTTTTTGACTCCAAGGGCCTCCAGCCTATTACGATTAAGGGCTATCGGTCTATGCTGTCTGATACTTTCTCTTATGTGGGAAAGCGATGCATCGGTCGTAATCTTTTCCTCTCCAAACTTATTCGGCACTTTTCTTTGAAGAGGCCTCGAGTTTTGCGTCTTACACCCAAGTGGAACTTGGCATGGGTGTTGCACTGTTTGGAGGGGGCGCCTTTCGAGCCTTTATCTGAGACCGACATGCGTTTTCTCACCTATAAGACGGCTTTTCTTCTAGCGTTTGCTTCTGCTCGTCGAGTCAGTGAGCTTCATGCGCTATCTGTTGATTCTGCCTTCTTCCGAAATGAGGCTAACAGTGTCACATTCACTACTGATTGCTCTTTTCTGGCTAAGAATCAACTCCCCGATTCGGTACCTCCTCCCATCTGCATTCGGGCTCTCCCTGCTGTAGATGGACGGAGGCCTCTTCTTTGTCCTGTTCGTGCGGTCAAGACTTACATTACTCGCACTCAGTTCATTAGGAGGGATCGGAAGAGATTCTTTCTGTCTCTCATTCCTAAGCGGCAGTCTATCTCTTCCCATTCTATTTCCAGGTGGATCTGTCTTGCAATCAAGCTGGCTTATTCTCGCTTGTCTGCATCGGATCTTGTTTCGAACCGGCTTAATGCTCACGAGGTTAGTGCCATTTCTACATCCTGGGCGTTCTCCAATTCTGTTTCGCTCCGTGATGTTATGAATGCGGCTTACTGGAGGAATGCTTCTACCTTCTCCTCCTTTTATCTCCGCCACCTTCAGCAGCAATCTGAGGACCTTTATTCTTTAGGCCCTCTCGTTGCTGCTCAGGCTGTTGTGCACCCTCGTTAAATTGTTTTTGTCGAGGTTGAGCTTCTCTCAGCCTTGTTCTTTTCAGGTGCCTTCTCTCTTTCTTCATTACAGGTTTTAGTTTTTGTTCTCTGCCATCCTTGCTTTCGTTCTGCTACTCTTGTTGGTATTGGTTATGTGATTCACCTCCTCCTATTGTTTATTCAGCCAATTGTAAACAATTGTGAGTAGGTTGAAAAGAAATTAAAATTTTTTAGTAAATTTTGTTTCTTAACATACCTACCACAATTGTTTACCGGAGGCCCACCCTCCTTGGGGATATCTTTGATATCGATGCCTCCCCGCTAAATCACAAACTTCTCGTTGGCGGAAATACGGAATTGACGTCACGGTTGTTGCGCATGTGCTCGGTAAACGCAAGAGGTGTGCAGAGAGAGTACCTGTAATTTCGAGCGCTGGTCTCGCTCGACCCTTTTTTCGATCTTTTTCGTGCTTTTGCACTCTAGTACTTTTCCAACTCGTTTGGAAAAGATTCTAAAAGCTTGAGTTAGTTCCGAAGTAGGGCTTGCACTTATGTTACAGCCAATTGTAAACAATTGTGGTAGGTATGTTAAGAAACAAAATTTACTAAAAAATTTTAATTTCTTGGTGGTCTGAATTTGTTATTTGAAATCTGTTTTATGACAAATTATTGGAGAGTGCCAACAGGCACTCTGCAATAATTTGTAATGGAAACAAATTTATGTAAACAAAATATTATTTATGTTTGCCTGAATGGAATGTGAGCAAGGAAAATGTTGGCTTTTGCTCGGTCCACTAATTTTTCTGAAAGGGCTTCTAGCACTCAACCAGTTAAAGACCTATTTCAGGCTTTTGTAATCTCAATGCATGTGCCCTGACCACGCTATCTTTAGGAGGCCCTGCGGACAATAGACAAAACGCGTTGGCAGTGATTTCTAGTCAGGTCTTGGCTGCCTTAACAAGACTTTACTAGCAATCACTTCTAAGCACTTGAACATGTTCAGGTTGTAGTCCAGAGGGAATTCAGGACAGTCGCACAGTCCATTGAGGGTTAACAAAACTGAAAATAAAATCAGTCATGAAAATGAACCCTTCAACTGCTATCAAGCCTCAATAGGGACTTTTAAATAACAAATGTAGGAAAATTTGAAAATTCTGATGGTTTTGGTATTCGACAATTGGTTAGGTTTGTTTTTTCTGTATCCCCATGATATCAGTATTGGTTTGGTTTTTCGATGTTTTGCCCATCTCGAATTTTTACCTCTGAACCCTCGTATACTTTTGACTCTTTCTGTGATATCAAGCTTCATGGGGCATTATCTGTTATTTATTCATTTTACTGCAGTTATTGTTGGGGGGGGGGGGGGGGGTTAATGATACTTTCGAAAGCCTTGGTCACCTCATAGTTTTATGTTGGAGGAGGCTGGAGTACCCAGAGAGGGCCAGCTGGCAATGGCTAACAACTGTCAGACTCCTCAATGTACCAATTCTGCAAAGCATTGCCTAAGCACACAGTGCCACCTTGCTTGGGCAGTCAGGACTAAGTGTCTTGCCAAAGAACACAATGCAGTTACCCTTGATCGAGATTGAAACTTTTGGTTTGAAGTCCAAGTTGTAACCACTGAGCCACCACATTCTCATTTCAATGAAGTTTAGGTAGTAAATATTTTCACTCTTCCAAGTAGGAAATGTACTCGACTGAATAGACAGAAATCAGAATGAACAGAAAGTCTGCTGAAACCAGATCATGTGTGGACATGCAAGTTCTAATTAAAATGCAATTTTTTCTTCTTTAGAAATCAGCTGAAGTGTTTCAAAAGAAGACAGCTCCAACATTTTGAAGTGTTGAAATATTCATCTCTGACAGTAAATAAGCTTACAAGATGCTTGTGAATGATTGCATAACAAAACATCTTGGGGGCCAATATAGATTTTTTGTATTTAAAACATCATTGACCTTCATTGTTCTCTTTCTTTAGAATAGGACAGTTCTCAGTAGCTAAAATATTCTGTTGTTCCAAACAGAGCATACACTACCCTTATTTTGTAGATTGCTCTCAGAAGAATGATTTACTGGTGATGACCTCTGTCATTGTTAAAATAGTGTGCAGAATGCTGTCATGGTAATTCATCTCCAAGCCCATTGAGAAATTTAGGAGACATTCCAAAACCTAAACATTTTTTTAGCCTTCGGTCAATATTACTCTCAAATTCAACCAGTAATCAATTATGAAGAACACTACAGAAGTTTTCTCTTGATGCATTTCAAAGAGGGATGATAGAAAATAGGTTTGTCTGTCCATTTGTCCATCAGTCCTTCCATTAATCCATTTGTCCATCACTCAACATGGCTGTCTGTACTTCACTTTTTCTCTTGACCCATTAGGAAGAGGGCTAAAAACTAAAAAATAATCCTCCTCTCTTCCTCTATCCACTCACCTTACTGATCTCTATACAACTGGATCACAGAGCTCCTTGACAACAGAAGAATGTCCCAGGCTGTGCCATCTTAGTGGGAGGGAGGACATTTGTTCCTATAAATAAAAAAATCAATGCTCAACAAAAACTCTTTTCCTATGGTGTTCAATTTCCAGATATCGTGCAATACCAGTAGTCATGTACTATTTCAAGAACATTCTTTGATATCTGCAAAATACAAATATGTTTATGATGTACACATTTTGTTTAGAAAATGCAAATTGAAGTTTACCAGTGTACATTAATTATTACTGACTGTAGTGACAAAACATGCATTGAACCAGTGGCAACTGCACTGTATCCTTTGGCAAGACTTTTAATCCTGATTGCCTATGTGGGGTACAGTGGTACTGTGTGGTATAGCACTCAGCACATTGATGATGCAACTGCCTTCAACCACTGCCAACCCTGCTGTCGCAGAGTAGGTAGACCATTAAAGAGTCTGACAGTTGTTCACACTGCTCAGTGGTTCCCTCCGGGTCCTCTGGCATCCTTCACCTGTCAAACAATTCTGGCCGTTGAAAGTATCATTAACCCCAATAAACAAACAAACTGACAAAAATAAGTGCTGATATTGAAAAGTTTAGTTTTCATGCTAGGCTTTCATTTGATGTTTGATGATGTGAAAGTTGTTATGCTGTGACTGTAGTCACAGCATAACAGCTTTCACTTCATCAAACGTCACTGATGGGAGAAGTTATTTATTTATTGGGGTTTAAGGTCACATGCTTATACACAATGGCAAATCGTGACCGTGACAGTTTTATGGGTGGAGGAAGCCAGAGTGCCTGGAGAGAACCACCAAACAACGACGAGCAACTGTCAGTTCCTCAACATTCTAACTCTGTTCAAGCTTCGTTCAAGCAGGGTTACACCGGTTGAAGACATGTGCACCATCAACGTGTAGTACGCCTTAGTACACAGCGGCATGTGCCCCCATGCAGGCAACCAGAATAAAGTGCCTTGCCTAAGGACACAACGAGGGTCGTCCCGGACGGGGATCGAACTCTGGACCTCAAGCATAGAAGTCCAATAGTCTACCACTGAGCCACCGCGCTCCTGATGGGAGAAGTTATACACACATTTAATTAACTTGACACACATCTTGAAGGGGCAGATCGAGTTGCAGTGTTTTTCACTGACGTTCCAGCATTTCAGTTCCAGCATTTCAGCTGTATGAAGATCAATGATCCACTTCCATCCATTCATCCATCATTAGTGTTTTTATATTATGAACTACCTTCCTATTATAGGCAATTTTATACAGTTGACCTCTCATTAATGAGTTCAGACCACTTGGTCAAACTCCCTCCTTTGGCAGCTTGTATGATGTAGCAAGCTGACCTCTTCTGTTCAGTGTTATTTGACAAACCAAGTTACATCACTGCCACAGTGATCTACATTTATTTCATAAAGCTTGCTAATCTATGGAATTCAAAGTCATAAAAAACAAACTTTCTTCTAACAATGACTTAACCTGACATTTCTTATGAGAATTACTGGACTTTCTAGACACGAGATTTGGTGCCCAAGTTTAAACTGGTTCTGAGCTAGAATCCTAAACTTGGACTTTTTTTAAATTTGTTGGTAAAGTGAAGCCTACTTAACTGGATATCTCTTAATTGAATAATCATGTCAATTGCTTATAACTTCCAAACACAAAATCATTTACCGTAACTTCCTTGTTGTGGTCATGATTAGCCACCGTGTGCACAGTAATATGTGACTTTAAACATCAATAAATAAATGAATTTACCATAACTTCAGTACAAATTGGACCTGCTAATTGCATATGGATTATAGAGTAAACTTCTGTTAACTGAATAAAACATTCCACAATATGTCTAGAAATTACCCTGATAATCTCTGAATTTCCCTTGTTTACAGACCTATTTGGCCTCATTTCATCCAAATCCAATACAGGCATTTAATCTATTATATCCAGTTTGACAGAGCTCCATGAGCTCTTTCAAACAAAATATAATAGAATAAACGCTCACTTTATCTCCAGAATACAGGAAAGTGACCAAATCCCTGTTAATTGAACACTTTTGTTAATTGAATAATTTTCACTGGCAAAGTGAATAATTTTCACCGGCTAAGTGAATAATTTTCACTGGCAAAGTGACTATTCAGTTAACAGGGTTCAACTGCACCATGATGAATTTATTTTTAGCATGTGCATCACATTCAGCTCAACACAATAATATTTTTTATTGATAGGGATGTGTTTTGTAACAATTTAGTAGAAAGTATAGGGATTCCTTTGTAAACAGTGAAAAAACATTATATGAACCCATTCTTACTACTAAAGACAATCCAGTTCTGCACCAGGTAATTACCAAATAGTGTTCTGTTTATTGATGGAATGAAATCTAGAAGTTTAATCTGAAACTTCTGATGTGATTCTGGTATGAGCTGTAGTTCTTTCCTTATCCAAGATGTATAGCAGATGACAATTGCAAAAAACATTTATGGAATAACCTAATTTTTCATTTTTTGTCTTAAAAACACAGCTTGTGACCCTTAGTTCATTCAAATGAGGCATCCTAAGCTATATTTTGAGAGAAATGGGGAGAAGGAAAAATTGAACGTGTATGGTGATATTTTGTGAATGCATTGGCTGGATTTGATGTTACATTAGGTGAAGGTTAACCATTGACTTTTTGTGCATGGCAAACTATACCCTTTGAAAACTTTTGCAAAATTGGATCAGCTGATTCAATACAATTGCTCTACAAAATTGATCAAAATATGTTGTTAGTTATCATTTTTGGGGCTCTCAGCAAGTGCCAAGCACTTGTGATTGATTCCAGAAGGGGCCAGCTCTGTTTGGAAATAATAACATTTCAGTCTTTTGGAAGATTTCTCAATATGTTTTTTTAAAAAGGATATTTTCACCTCAAAACCATTTCCAAATGCATTTTCTCGAAAACTGTGAACACGTTTTGATGCCTGTCAGGTTTAAAAATAAGCAGTCTGACATTTGCAGAATGAGGTTCCCAAAGGGTTAATTTGATGATGCTATCCCATACAGTGGGCCAATTTATCTTCTGGGTGCCTCTTTCTGTTTAGTTGTGAGACCCTGATTCAGATTGAGGTTCACAGAGGGTAAATTTAGTGATGCTACCCTGCTGTGCAGGGTAGCATCACTAAATTCACCCTCTGGGAACCTCATTTTACAGATGACAGTCTGCTTATTTTCTGGCTTGATGCCTGCCTACATCTTAATTGTAGATTCGATTCAAGAGCCACTGTAAACAAAGTGGATATAATTAGCAACGTCACATATTTCGATAAAAAATGCAGAAAGACTAAATGTTTTACTAAATCTCTTCTCACAAACCACCAATAAAAATGCTTTGATAACTGGAGTACAGCTTTCTTTGGTGGTGATGATTCAAGTTTTCTAAAAAAAAGTTCAAAGATCAATATTTGGACTCTCCTCCGGAAGATCCCGATTTAGGGCTCCACCCAAAATTTCTTCTCTTTTTTTAACCAATGGATCAATTTAAATCAAATTTGGCATGCAATATTATTATTGGGTGATATATACTTGTTTCATGCATCCCAGTGGGAAACCAAGTAGATGAAAATAGAAACATTTTCCAATTGCCATATTTTGGACTTTCACCTTGTCCAAATACTTTGGTACATTTTCATTTAATATCTTTATCATCATTATCTTTGAATTTCATTTCAAAATTTTATATTTTTAGCTCAACTTTGACGTAAGTCAAATTTGAGCTGATGCCATGGCCAGTCGTCCGTCTGGCCGTCTGTCCATCTGTCCATCTGTCCATGAACATTCAATACGGCTCGGGCTAGAATACGTATTTATGTATTTATGAACCGATCTTTACGAAACTTCTTGGGTACCTTTGTTATGACCGTGGGACGAGAACAAGTGTTTTGGGGTCCGATCCGAAATTCAAGTTGGCCTCTGGCAGCCATTTTGTACAAAATTAGGTGCAATCAGATTTTTGCGCAGAACTTCCATATGAAAGCTCTGATTTGAATAATTTTTTGTATGAATGTTTTGTACCATGGGATACATCGCATATAATACAGGTTTTTTCTTGTGCGTAAATTATGCAAATTGGACTAACTTTGATGTATTTAGTGTTACTTTCAGCACTGTAAGTGCAAATGCCAATACAGCTCGGGCTAGAGCCTGTATTTATGAACCGCTCTTTACGAAACTTCTTGGGTACCTTTGGTATCACCGTGGGACGAGAACGAGTGTTTTTGGGTCCGGTCCGAAAATCAAGATATCCGATGGCAGCCATTTTGTACAAAATTAGGTGCAATCAGATTTTTGCGCAGAATTTCCATATGAAAGTGCTGATTTGAATAATTTTTTGTGTGAATGTTTAGTACCATGGGATACATCACATATAAGACCACCACTTGCGACAATTTCAGGATCAAACGTAAAAGTAAAAACCATTCGTTTTTAGTGTTGATCTGACTGCAAACAACATGTAATTCTATCGCGGAGGACGGAGATTTTTTGTCTTTTGTGGTGAATAGACTAATAATATTATCCGTTCAAACTTCGCAACTGGGTCGAATGAAACAAAAATTAAACTCGCCCCAAAAATGAGAAATTCCTGAAATATTCGTTACTTTTTTAATGCAAGAGAAACATGTTTTCCTTTCAAACAAATAAAGTTTGTTGATTGAATAATAGATGGCACGTTGTGACGAAGCAAAACTCCAACAACTCGACTATGGTGTCCCGCTCAAAGATGACCATGTGCGACCAGCCTAGACGCACTACACAATTCTCTGTTTTATCACTGGCTACTTTTACGAAATATTATCCCATTGTGTGAATGCATATGGAACAAAACCAACGGCCACAACGCTGAAAATGTATCCTGTTGTGAGGTATGGTGAGGAAGTACAATTTTCGAAAATTCCATATTTGTGTGTTCGAAGACGACGTGATCCGTCCCATCCAGCTAAAGTCAGGTGAAGTTCCTTTCATCAAAACTGCCCCCCCCCCCTGCTTTGTCCATCATTCTAGCAGTATAACTGTATTAAATGAATGTCTACACCCCATAACTGTCCACATCCTATGAACGAACGAACGAATGGATGGACGGACGGATGGACGAAAGAATGAAACCAAACAATTCAGGACCCGGGTTTTTTCTATGTCGGCTTATGTGGTGAAAAATTCAATTTTTTGACCATCATGCTTCAAATCTGCAAGTTCATCAATAAGTATCCAGTGATTTTTGGGGGGAGAATCCTGGACTGTTGGGGCAAACACGTGGCCCCCAAAGTTTCGAGTCCCTCTCCCCACCCCACCCCACCTCTGCTTCCGTTGTATTCAGAATATATGTACATGTACTCACTTGACAGGAGAAAAGAATATGAAATATACAAAAAGATGAAAAGGTGAATTCAAGATGCCCACCAGCAGCCATTTTGTACCAAAATTAGTGCAATCAGTTTCTTGTACAGAACTTCCGTATGAAAGTTCTGATTTGAATAAATTTTTGTATGAATGTTTAGTAACATGGAATACATCACATATAATACAGGTTTTTTCCTCATGCAGAAATTATGCAAATTAGATGAACTTTGATTTATTTGGTGCTACTTATACACAGTTAGTGCACATGTCAATCAATACGGCTCAGGCTACAGTCTGTATTTATGAACCTATCTTCACGAAACTTCTTGGGTACCTTTGTTATCACCTTGGAACAGGAACAAGTGTTTTCGGGTGCCTTTGTTATCACTGTGCTATGAGAACAAATATTTTTGTGTTCAGTCAGACCCACTCTGGGACTCAAAGATTTCTTTTCTAGTTTAGCATCTGACTGTCACCCACCTTTACAATACTTTACCTATACATTTGTTACACGCTGTGGTCAGCATTTATGTACAGACTGTTAAAATACTTTATATGTACCTTTGTTGTCAGGTCATTACCTAGATGTTTGTCATTGCTGTGTCACATACTATACATGTATATGTCTTACACTAGTTGAGCTACAGTGTCATTGACACTTTCATTGTCATTAGATTGAAAACTGACCAAAGGATTGGAACACAAGTTATTAAACTTATATAAGTTTCTCTCCTAAAACTTTCAATGGCAGCTAACAAAAATATACAAAAACAAACCAAAAAACACCCCAAAAAACAATTTATGTCTACAATACAATAAACATGTTTCAAATAAGGTAACAGGAAACCAATTCATATACATAATAGCTAAAGAGAAGTGAAGAACACTACATGCAGGTATCGGGTCAGATGATATAAAGCAAAAGAAAACAGTGGAGAGTTGAGTGTTGTGTCCTTATCGTACGGATGCGGCCATCGCAAGTCATCACCAAGCCTTATCTGGATGTTAGAGAGAAGGCACACCAAAAAAGGGGGGAGGGGTTAAGTTAACTGAAACGATTGTTACCTGAAATGAAGGACTGTACTGACATAAAGATCCGATTGTTTTCATTTCGTGATAAATTATTAGGTTTTCCATAAAGAACATCGTCCATGGAGGTAATGTTAAGATGAGACATTCCAGTTGAATATAACTGTAAATTACACACTTTTTTTTAACTTGCAAAGTAGCTGTTCTTTTGCAGTAAATTAAAAGTCATTGCCATCAGAATTGTAAATTTCAGGACACTGAAACTGGCAGCAAATCAGTTAATAAGGTAGAATTTGAAATAATTGTGTGTGATGTAAATTCACAAAACTTGGATTTCTCAATTTGAATTCTTCAGATATTATACAGTGCAAATTACTTGTAATTGTGAAATGGAATTTTCAAGTTAGTGCAAGTGTTCTTTGTTCCAATTTTGATCACTGGTTTCTGGAGGTTTTCAAATTAGTTTATCTAGTCCTTTATAAAATATAACTTTGTAAATAAAGTGCTTACATATTTAGAAAAATTAGTTTTAGCCCTTTACCAAATGTAATAGCCATAACCAGCTAGCATGATTTCACAAAAATTACCATCAATAGTTTTTTTAAATCCCCTGCCAAAACAAAGTTTGTGGAGGAACTAGCAATGGGGTTCGTCCGTACACAACTTTTGACCTCTGTATCTCGGTCAGTGCATGTCAGCTTTGAATGATCTTTAGTATACTGATGGACCATCATGGGGGAAAGGCTATTCACAGGTAACAGGTTTTGTCCAATCATTTTTTCTAGAATTATGCGTGGGGGTGAATCGGTTGGCTCATTTTCGTAACTGACTAACCGAGAGCAATAACCGGATAATATCTGGTTATCCGTGGCCATTATTTCACCGAATATGGAATCAAAGCTATAGGAATTGGAAAGCAGTATTCTCAAACTATTCCGTAGTGTGTATACAAATGAATGTTGTTGAGTACTCGACAACGTTCATTTGTATACACACTACAGAATAGTTTCTGTGATTATTCATTACTCACAGAAACTGCCGATCATTAACGGCTTTGATGTGTAATCTATCACAAAGGAGAAGCGGCAAATTTACTACATTTTAATCGTGGAATGACGATCACTATCGATATTTCGGATAACCGTTTGATGGTTTTTCTAATCGGGTAGGTAGCTAACTGGTTTCAAACTGATTATCCGGTTAACCAGTTCAGTATTAATTATGGATCTTTTTCGACTTTTTTGACTTAAAAAATTTCAATTTTTATGGTGTCTGGATGATAACTTTAGAAGTGTATGATGTCATATTTCAATGATCTTTGGTATGCTGATGGACCACCATGGGGTGAAGGATATCCACAATAACAGGTTTTGTTCAATCATTTTTCGAGAGTTACGGTCCTTTTTCAACTTGTTTACACTGAAAATGATGGAAGATACATATGACTGTCTTAGTTGATCCTTCATTTAACAATATATACGATAATAAAAAAAAACTCTGCTGCCTATTGCATTGATCTTTGGTATATGCGTCTTCTTCTTTAACAATAATACCATTTCGCTGAAAACCTGGAGGTTTTTTCACTATAGTTATAGCCCTTCGTTGTTAATTTTTTGTGAGTTTAAGATCTTGAGCAAGATACCTGAACAAATATGAATCAGTGTGATCAAAAACACAAAACTCTAATAATAGAACTACAGATAAAAACCAAAACCTCAACTTTGTCCCCTTTTTCGTAAACCACTTCTTGGCAAGGGATACCAGTGGCATTGCACTTTGTTTAAGTTTAAAATTCCCTCAAAAACATTGACCATGTTCCAAAGAAAAGTCATAAGCTTTATTTTTGAAGCAAGAAATGAAATTTGTTGTAGGATGCCATGGCAGGTAAAGGATTTAATTTGATTATATATTCTTGAAACAAGCTCATCACAAGTTATACATTTTTATGGAAATGCTTGTTCTTCACACCTCTCTCCAACTCAAATATGCATGTTGTTTTTAAAACATTTAATGATATTTTGACACCCACTAACCTTCCATCAGGTTGATTGGGTAGCACATCAGCAGCTTTTGATTTCATATGATGTCATGTTGGCTTTGAGTAGGAAGAAAATTATCCACAACTGTCTTGGGATGTGAGATAAAGAAATCTCATCCTCTATGGGAAAACGTTTGCAGCAGGCACTTAACCAATCTCTCAGGTCACCAGTCTAATTCTGTCCGGAATTCAGTGCTGTCTATTTGTTTACTCACGATTTGTGGAAATTTGCAGGTGACCATCGATGTAATTTGATGTGCCTTTACTTACAAAGATATAAAGGTATTTTTTCCTGCTGCAGTTACATATATTCCAGTTAATAAGTTTTTAATTGGCTTGAACACATTAAAATATTAACATAATTTATGGAACTATCTGACATAATCGTAACACTATGGCTATGAGGAGTCTTCCTTTTTGATTGTAATGTCACCAAAATGTCAATCTATTTATTTATTTATTTATTTATTTATTTATTTATTTATTGGTGTTTAAGGTCACATATTTCGGCATAATGGCTAATCATGACCACAACAATTTTACGGATAGAGGAAGCAGGAGTACCCGAAGAGAACCACTGAGCAATGGCAAGCAACTGTCAGCTCCCCAACATACTAACTCCACACAAGCAGGGTTAGCATTGGTTGAAGACAGGTGCACCATCGACTTGCAGTACGCCTTAGTACACAGCGCCACCGTGCCCCCACGTGGGCAATGGGGGGTGAAGTGTCTTGCCCAAGGACACAACGTGGTTGAAAATGTCAATCAAATCAAGTCTCAACTGAGCAACATTTCTTGCTTTGATTCACAGAAAATTAATCTTTATGAAAGTTTTCAGATTGATATGTCCTGAATATATCAGTTGGTCAGAAAAGCAAACCATAGGAAACATTCTATTAATTGAAAATAGAATATATTTTAATTTTTGGAATTCACAAAAATCACCAATGAGGGGTCTTAAGCTGAGTTTGAATAGTACTGACATGTTTTGGCCATTACATTGGGTAAAGAATTGATTTAGATGAGATTTACACTAAGCTTGCTCGGTGTGCAGGATTAGTTATTCAGTTAAAAATGAAATTATTGTTATAACCAGAAAATGTGACTAACCCTGTGCATTGCACAGGGTTAGTCACACTTTCTGGTTATAAAAAATGGGGACTGCCATATCACACCACATGAAAATGTACACTGACTAAGACCGTAAAAATGCACAGGGGTAGATGGTTACATGTTACGTAGGGTGCAGGATTCAAGGAACTAATGAAAATACTTATACTGAATTAGGCCTAAAAAAAAAATCTGTTTCTCAGGCCCTCCTGCATGGTCCTTTTGGCTGTCGCATGCTCTCTTTTTATAACCAATTTAAACTTTAAAAAAATTAACATTAAATGGTTTATGTCTGATATTTTACCCAAGTTACAAAAATTGATGAATTTGTCCTTTGAGTGCAAGAAGGCTTTGCAATACTTTAGCATTGCAAAGCCTTCTTGCACTCAAGGGATGAAATACACCACCACCCATGCTATTCTGTAGATTATGAGGCCTAAAACTTGAACCAAGAACATGAACTTTTGATGGCTAAAAAGTAATTACTGAAATAAAAAATAAAATAAAAAAACGCTCGCCTGCATGCAATTTCACAAATAATGGCCTGAGAAACAGAAGATCTACTTTGTGTGGCCTTATGGAGATTTTTTTTACATTGAATTGCAAAAATGAAAACGTGTTCTAGTTTCAGTTAATAGCGTGTTAGGTTCGCTTTTCCAACCAATGGACTTATTTCAGATAAGTGAACCTGAACATAGGTGATGACCAATGTGAGTACTAGACTCATTCTAGGCCATAACGGCATTGAATTTCTTACAAAATTAGACTGATGCCCTGAGAACTAGACACTTAATAAGTCTTGTGTTTGCCTCAAATATCTTGCCCCTCATGTGATGTGCCTGAATTAACCAGGTTTGTGTCTGACAAGAGTTGTGGCCCTTGGTACTTTGTCTGAAACCTTGTCATAGCATTTTCTCATTCAGTTCTCAACAGAGTTTACCAAATTTGGTTGTATTCACTGACCGTATGATTGGTAGATGTACATAAAGGTCACATAATTTCCTCAAGTATTATGACACTTTGTCATCTCATTCTGTATTTGATTGGGTATTTTCTCTGTTGTTTTAATCTGATTTTGTTTGTTTTAATTTTTCTGCCCCCAAACACAGCTTATGACCATTCATTGGAAATAAATGCCTTAGTACACAGTCCCATCACATGTTTTCTGTCGGAAGTAAAGTTTACAAAATGCAGATATGTTATCTGCTGAAATCATTGTTAGTATTATATTATTTGAATTCCTGTAGTTTAATCTAAGGCCACACAAAATAAATTAATTGATTCTCAGACATTTTTTTTCAAATCATTGAGGGAGGGAGGGTTTTATTTTTAATTTTTATTTTGCAAAAAGTGAGCAAACATGGAGAGGATTTCAGCTGTCTTTTTACTAACAGAAATATATAAAGTGCATATTTATACAAATAAATTCATTTTTAATTTGAAAAAACAATTCTCTAAAAACAAACTGTAGGCACTGCAATTCAAGGCTTCATATTCTTTTGATGCACTTCATATTATCTGGAGAAGTAAAAGTATGTAATCTATATTGGATACGCAATTAAATATATATGCATCAATCAAAAAAATGTAAAAAGTTTTGGGTCTCCCTGAGTTTGTACTAATGTTGGAAGACACTGAAAGGCAATAAAAATGTCCAATGAGGGGGTTCAAATACAATGAGGGTTTGCCTGAGAATCAAAACACTTTTTTTTTAAGCTTAATCTGCCGATTTTAAAAAATCCAATCATGTCTGCTCTTGAGCAGCCACAGGGTATTTGATGACTGGATTTGCATCGCAAAATGCTATACAAAAATGTCCAAATGCTAACCATTTTTCTTTCATATTGGCCTTATATTCACTCTATTTATCATCACTTTTTGACAAGATGGAAACTGCTAATCAAATTTTTAAAAACAAAAAATATTCTGCCATAACTTCATTTTATCAAAAGCTTGCAAAAATGCTCAGGTGAAGAGTTAACAAAGAAAGTAATTAATTATTGAGGCATTAAACTGATGGCTTGTCCATTATTGATAACTTGTGGGAAGCATACACAGTAAATATATGTCTGCCAGGACTGAAAACACATAATGTGTGGGATTAAGTATCTCACAAGTGCATCCCTGTGAAATGAATGGATCTCTTGTGTCAGTAAGTTCAAACATATTTATACTGCCAACAACAAAGTATTGTTGGAAAGAAACTGATATATGAGAACTGCTGTGTATATTGGCTGTCTTGACAGAAAAGAAAAGTAATATTTTTTCCTCAGAAATCAGGGTTGGGGTCCCTGTCGGTAGAAGAATTTAAGGGCCCCAGGGTAGATTTTGTGTAGGGGTCTAGTAGCTTTCATAGTCACTAGCTCACAGTGATGAACATGGGGTCTGAGCTTAAAGCAGCATGAGGGAGAATAAAAGAGCGACTTGATGTTCTTCTGAGACTTTTGAAGTCCAAATTTACAAAATTTCCCAGGATGTCCTTTAAACTGTCATGCTCTTCAACATACTAATTCCACACAAGCAGGGTTAACATTGGTACAAGCGTACCATCGACATGCAATACGCCTTAGTACACAATGCCACCGTGCCCAGACGTGTGGCAATGGGGGTGAAGTGTCTTGCCCAAGAACACAATTTGGTTGCCACAGGTGGGATTCGAACCAAGGACCTCTCGGCTTGCAGCCTGCACCTCTACCTACTGAGCCACCACGCCCCCAATCGATTAATAATGAAAAATATTTTATAATCCAAAAGTTTGACGAACCCTGTGCAGGTTTATTTGCACAATAGAGATGATCTTATTTAATTATAACAGAAAGAATGTGTAACTTAAACTGCGGGAGTGCAGTGGCTCAGTGGTAAGATGTTGGACTTGTATGCTAGCGGCCCCAAGTTCGATCCCCGTCCAGGACAACCTGTGTTGGGTCCTTGGGCAAGACACTTTATCCCGGTTGCCTACATGGGGGCACGATGACGCTGTGTACTAAGGCATATTGCATGTCAATGGTGCACATGTCTTCAACTGCTGTAAACCTGCTTGAGGGAAGCTTGAACAGAGTTCGAATGTTGAGGAGCTGACAATAGCTTGTCGATGCTCGGTGGTTCTCCCCGGGTACTCCGGCTTCCTCTACCAGTAAAACTGTCACGATTAGCCATTGTGCATAACTATGTGACCTTAAACACCAATAAATAAATAAATAACTAAAACTGCATATTTCACTGAGTTAGTTAGTAAGCTAACATACACTAACTAACCATAATGCATTATACAGGATTAGTTGATAGGCAGCCATATCACACACTGCATGAAAATATAACTAACTAAGGTTGTAAAATGCACAGGGCTAGTTGATTGAATGTTACATTGGGTGCAGGATGCAAGGCACTGATGGAAATACTTTAACCGAAAAGTGGAATTTTTTTAAAGTGAATTTCAAAAATGAAAACATATTCTATTTTCAATTAATAGCTTGTTGTTAATGGAATATTTTCATCAGCATTGTGGGTATTTTCAGGGTTTATATGTTTCACTGTGGACCTTGGACACAGTTTTATTTCTTGCTGTCTTAGCGCAACAGAAAGGCTCACATCAGAGGCATCACACTTTGTCAAACACACTGAGAAGACAAGGAGCACACGAGCGATTATTTCTTGCTGGATCTCGCTGATTTTGAAATCACTTCTAATTTTCACTTGTCTACCCAGTCTGGTGAAAGCAACTGAACTCAGCAATCCTGTTTGCGTGATTGATCGCACAGATCAAGCATTTTTGATATCTTTCTGGATTTTATTATCTCTGCGAACTGATTGCCGATAAAATTTCTTGTGTGCCCACTCGGGCAAATATAGTCAAATGGAACAATTTCTAGAAACCATTCAGCATTTGGAATTATGTTACATGACAGAAAAAAACCTTTCGCGTATCACGCTGCACCATATTGGACAGGTCACATGAGCAACAGATTTGCAGAATCGTGGCGTATGGTCTCAAGAAAAATTGCTGCTTGTGTCCCCTAGTGAGTAGGCCTAAAATTTTGCCGACAATTTGATCATGGCGATCCAGCAAAAAATATTTGCTGACATGTGCTCCTTGGTTTCGGTTGTTTTTACCTTATTGCATCAGGTGCAATTCAATCATCTTCATGTGCTCTTTGTTAAGCCTTACCTGTCATATCAGTGGTTCGCTAACAGTGTTGAACTTTATACTGGGTAGCCAGACTATTGTTGTATCACCTAGAACAAGTTGCCTAGCTGTATATATTTCACTAACAAAACTTATAGTCATTTATCAGGCGCCAGTCTCTATTATTACCACTTTTGCTGGTGTTCCTAGCACATTAACAATGTTTTGTCAGGCGTTGAAACCTCGTAATGCTCAACAAGTACAAGTCATGTGACGTGTTGGGCCGTTATTGAGTATAACAGCTCAACATGTCAATAACAGCCCGACACGTCTAAATATAGACAATGACATCACATCTCTCAGCCGATCAACAATGTTTTTCCCAGATTTCCATTTGGATCGAAATTCAATTCTGATTTTGTTAATTTGTAAACACAATTAACACATTTGTTTCAAGTGTTTCCCTTTGTGTCACGGATAGATAATGTATCAAATATAGGAAGCGATACATGCAAAGTAAGTGATGACATGTTTGATGAATAAACTCCTTGCCAAAAGTTTGCATTTTGAAGATATATTTCATCATCTAACTTCCCAAATTTAGCCGTCGACTGATCAGACGATAGTCATGTTACCCAGTTTGTTTGTCAACAAATCAGACGATAGTGTCGCTGTCTTTTTAATTCTAAAACATCAAACTTCATTTATTTATCTTATTTCCCATATAATTTAATTGTAATGTCCCAGATGTACGAAAGTGGCAATAATAGAAATAACATGACTTTGTCGGGCATTACTGTGTATCAACAGCTCAACAGAAATGGTTAACAGCCCTTGAGCTTATTAGTGGCCCTCGACTTTGTCGCGGGCCGCTAATAAACTCTTGGGCTGTTAACCATTTCTGTTGAGCTGTTAATACACCGTAAAGTCCTTCAAAATCATGTTATTGTTATATTAGCAATGAGAACGTCAAAGGACATGTTGTGACTTTGAATATTGCTCCAGTTCTTATCAATTCATTGATTTGTGAATAAAGAAATTTTCATTGATTAACATGGGTGTGATTGAGGTCTTGAGTGCATTGTATCAAGAAGAAAACTCTGTTAAAGTTAGTTTACAGAATCGATCAAGGAATTTAATTGTTTTTAAGCTTTTTATTGATTCAGGAAAAAAACATTGTTTCAGTGTTCGGAGAAGTGCTGCTACAAAGGAATTAGGTTCTATTTTTGACAGCAAATTATTTCATTACCTTCCAATAATTAAAATATGAACCACATTAGTGATCAATATAAATTCAATCTAGCAGTATTTATGATTTCATTACCATTCACTCGCTATTTCATTAAATGCCCTTCTTGGTAGTTCCAAGACTTCTGTCTGTTGAATTATGCCAATGATCATTTGCAGTGATGTGTCTCAGATTACCTCCCCATCCTTTGGTGAAAAAAGTCTGGGGAGTCTCTTTTTGGGGGTAAATGTGGATTTTTTTTATTTTTTATTTTAGGATAAGCAAAGAGAACAAGCTATTAATTGAAAGTCGAATATGTTTTAATTTTGGGAATTCAATTTTAAAAGATTTCCACAATCCAGTATAAATATTTCCATTAGTTCCTTGAATCTCATCTGTATTAACCCTTTATACAACGTAGACGATATCAAAATTTATTATTTTAAATATCATTTTTTGAAATTTAAAAAACAAAATGCCAACAAAACCATATCATGTGGCGCCTCGTTGGAACGAGCTCGACGAGCTCATTCCAAGGAGGGGTCACATGATATGGTTTTGATGAAATTTTTTGAAAAATAATATTTTTTCAACTGCTGTATTTGCATATTACGTGGGCGGATGTGGCCGATTTGTTGGGTAAAGGGTTAACTCTTTACCCAAATGTAATGGCCAAGACCAGAGGTACTATTCACAAAAAGCACTCAAACTCAGCTTATGACCCCTCATTCGAATGGATTGTGGAAATTTTTTTTTTATAGTGAATTCCAAAAATGAAAATATATGTTATTTCTATTTAGAAGTGCATAGCCGATCACTAATATTAACCCTTTACCCAACGTAACGGCCAAAACCGGCCAGCGCTATTCTCAAAAATCGTCAATTAATTTTCAAAATATTTTCATTTTTTGTCTCAAAAACATAGGTTATGACCCCTCATTGGAACGAGCTCGTCGAGCTCGTTCCAACGAGGGGTCATAACCTATGTTTTTGAGACAAAAAATGAAAAAAAAATAGTTATTCAAGAATTTGTTTTGCAAGTGTCGTCTGCTTTTCATGTTAGGTGAAGGGTTATCCCTCTGTACTCTGATGTCAAAAAACCAAAGATTTCAGCAGCAAATTTTTCCCACAATGCAACTGAGAATTTTAAAAATTATATCTTGTTTGACAGAGCTCATTGAGCTCTGTCAAACAAGATATAATTTGTTAAATTTTTCATTCCTCATGGGCAAAATGGAGTCAGTGACGAAAAATTTGAAATACCACCAGTGTGCTGGGAGTTAAGTATGGTAAGGTGGGTCAGAAATTCCCTTTCCCATATTATAGCAAAGCTCTTCTACCAATACAACCCTTTTGGGTGTTTCCTGAATGTTCTGTTTTACCGTGACAGAAATACTGAATACCGACTGAGAACATGTGCGCCTGACTATCCGCACAAACAAATACAGTGGTGCCCACTTGATTGAAGATTTCTCAATTGTAAAATCCTTTTAATTTCATATACATGTACCCAGTTACTTCCAAACACTACACCATTTACCATACTTCTAGAACAAATTTGCCCTGTTAATTGCATATGGGTTATATAGTAAATAAACTCTTATAAATTGAAAAAAAGATATGTGTGTTGTAAAAACTAATTTATTGAAGAATTCCTGACAACCACTTAATTCTTCACCTTTAACCCTTAAGCGCTCAGATTAATTTTGTATTAATAACTACCTAAATACATGTTCACAACTACAAATGACTTAACCCTTTACCTAACATGAAAAGCAGATGACACTTGCAACAAAAATTCTTGAATAACTAATTTTTTTCATTTTTTGTCTCAAAAACATAGGTTATGACCCTCATTGGAACGAGCTTGATGAGCTCGTTCCAACGAGGGGTCATAACCTATGTTTTTGAGACAAAAAATGAAAAAATAATGAAAATTAATTGGCGATTTTTTAGAATAGCGCTGGCCGGTTTCGGCTGTTATGTTGGGTAAAGGGTTAACAGTGTTTCTACATCATTGTTGGCTGACTATACAGACAGTCAACTACAAATGACTTAACAGTGTTTCTACATCATTGTTGGCTGACTATACAGACGGTCAACTACAAATGACTTAACAGTGTTTCTACATCATTGTTGGCTGACTATACAGACGGTCAACTACAAATGACTTAACAGTGTTTCTACATCATTGTTGGCTGACGATACAGACGGTCAACTACAAATGACTTAACAGTGTTTCTACATCATTGTTGGCTGACTATACAGATGGTCAACTACAAATGACTTAACAGTGTTTCTACATCATTGTTGGCTGACTATACAGACAGTCAGCTACAAATGACTTAACAGTGTTTCTACATCATTGTTGGCTGACTATACAGACGGTCAACTACAAATGACTTAACAGTGTTTCTACATCATTGTTGGCTGACTATACAGACAATCAACAATGATGTAAAAACAATGTCAGGATAAATGCATCCAACCAGTAGAGTTCTCAAGGAAGAATGTACCTGGGACAACATTTTCAGAACAATTTTAAAGGGGCAGTTTGCGACTTTCTGGGGACCTAAAGGTTATAGATCTATTTAGTCTCAGTAGTCCCATATAAGCATTTATTCTATCATATCTTGTTTGATAGAGCTCCATGAGAAGTGGTGAAGACACTTTTCTGTATGTGACTCAAGAGCATTCCAGTAATCCAGTTGTATAAAGATCAGTGATCTTGATCGACCCTTTCTTCTTATTTTCCTAATGTATAGAGATTATTACCATTATGTGGATGTACAAAATATGTATCCGAGTCGGGCGCTGGGTTCTAAGGGCAGATCACGATGAGTCGTGATCTCCCCTTAGAACCCGGAGCCCAACTCGGATACATATTTTGTACATCCACATAATGGTAATAATCTTTTTATCTTACAATATATTGGGGATAAGTCAAGAATGTAGATGAATATATATCGAACTATTTATTCATACAGATGAAAAAAAATATTAAAAAATGGAACTCACGCAAAAGGAATGTGCTGGTATCCACCTCCCCCCCCCCCCCACCCCCACCCCTGATACAAACATCTGTGTCAGCCTCAGGGGGTCGGATACCAAACAGTTGCAGAGTTAATACAGACAAAATACATGTTGACTGTAAGATAAAATGTAGGGACAGTGAGCACAAAGAATTTATTTTCCTCATAATGAAAAATGTGCTTTATTTCAATTGTAATAACTTGAAACAAAAATGCTGAGGGGCAAGAAGTTTTGCATTTGTCCTGAGGAAAGTAATATGTTGTTGGCATTTTGCCGAGGTTGTATCTAAAATCATTTGTATAAAAGCATTCAGCAGCTGTGATACTGTCAATGCTGTTTAAGTGAAAAATCACTGATGGGGAGCTACTCTGCATTTAGTGGAAACATAGCGATAACTGTGAAAGTTATGAGAACTTTCCAGAACAGTTGATTTATATTCATCCTGATATTTCCGTTGGTGACTCCTATGTAACAGATGACAGGATCAAATTATAATTTAACCCTTTACCCAACGTAATGGCCAAATCCGGCCAGTGCTATTCTAAAATATCGCCACTTAATTTTCATTATTTTCTCATTTGTTTTGTCTCAGAAACATAGGTTATCACACCTCGTTCCAATGAGGGATCTTAACCAATGTTTTTGAGGAAAAAATGAAAAAAATTAGTTATTCAAGAATTTTTTGTTTGCAAGTGTCGTCTGCTTTTCATGTTAGGTAAAGGGTTAAATAAATTATTTGTATAAAAGCATTCAGCAGCTGTGATACTATCAACGCTGTTTAAGTGAAAAATCACTGATTGGGAGCTATTGTGCTTTTAGTGGAAACTTTCCAGGACAACTGATTTATATTCATCCTGATATTTCAGTTGGTGACTCCATCAAGAACTGAACATAGCTTCTATGTAACACCTGACAGGATCAAATTATAATTTAAACATATGCATGATCTGCTATTATACCAGTCTAAGTAAGTATGCAGCAGGGCCAAAACTAGCAGGGTTTGTACCAAGCTCGCAGGCCACCAGTCTAATTCTGGAAGGAATTTGATTCTGTTGTGGCCTGGAACCAGTCTAGCCCTTAAATAGTTCATCACCTATGTTTAGATTAACTTGTCTGGAATATTTCAGTTGGTTGGAAAAGCAAACCTATGGTTCGCTTTTCCAACTAACTGATATATTCCGATTGATTGAACCTGAACCCCCACGGGAACCCTGGGAAGTGAAGTATTGCTTCTTTACTGTGTTAAACAAGCTCTGTTTTACTGGTAAAATAAAACCCAGTCACCAGTGCATGGGGTGGAAGTCCACTAAAATGGAAAGCATAGGTATAAACGATTGACTGAACTTGACTTTATCTCCATGTTGTGGTCACGATTAGCCTTTGTGCAGACCTTAAACACTGATAAATAAATTGAATCTGAAGGGAGCGCAGTGGTTTAGTAGGAAGAGAGATGCAGGCTGCAAGCCAAGAGGTCCTTGGTTTGAATCCCACCTGCAGCAACCCCATTGTGACAATGAGCAAGACACTTAATCCCAATTTCCCAAGTGGAGGCACAATGGCATTGTGTACTAAGGCATACTGCACATCGATGGTGAACTTGTCTTCGACCAATGCTAATCCTGCTTATGTGGAGTTAGAGTTAGTATGTTGGGGAGTCTGACTGTCGCTTGGTGGTTCTCTCTGGGTACTCTGGCTTCCTCCAACCGTAAACTGTCCAACACAAGGTGACCCTGGCTATCGAAAGTTTCGTTAAACCCCAATAAATAAATAAATAAACGGAATCTAAAACTACCACACCTATTCATTTTCTTTGAATCAATGCTAGAAATGTTGCACAATTGAGACTTGATTTGACTGAATGTTTGAGGTTACCATAAAAGATGAAGACTCACCACTGCTGTAGCTTTATGATTACACCACCAAATTCCACAAATTGTGTTTATATCTTGGTACTTTCAAGGCAAATTAAATACTTAATTCTTGGAATATCTATAACTGGAGCTTGAAAAAATATCCATATATCTTTGTGAGTAAAAGGAAATCACATTACATCAGTGGTGGACTGTGTGCAAATTTCCACATAAAGTGGGAAGAAAAATAGAACATACAGTACGTGGAGAGTGGATTGTAACTAAATCACCCGTGGAGTGGAGTTATCACCCAAACTATAACTTTCAAATTTTATACATATGGACAAAAAACCCAAGCAATGTTTCAGCCAATGGACCTCCGGGTTTAACCCGGAGGTCCATTGGTTGAAACTTTGCATGTGCTTGTTATGCTTTGCAACAAATTTGCAATTGTTGCTTGGGTGCAATCTCCACTCTGCGGTGATTTAGTGATAATACACTCTCCACATACTGTAACAGTGTCGAATTCCAGAAAGAATAATACTGGTCATCTACGAGCTTGGATTTGTACATGCTCTTTAAATCACATATTGTATTTGAACTTAAAACTTAAACTCCAAGCCCTTGAAAGTACTTAAAAATAAGACATTTTTACAGAAAAGTCGAGGAAAGTCCTTGAAACATATATTTAGGTTTAAATTGTTAGCGCGTTTTGGTCAAATCTGTATAAGCTGTGGTATTGGTGTATTTATATTGCACTAAAATAATACCTGCATGTCACACTGATCCTTTAGAAACTCTTAGAGAGCTTACCAAGCATCACTGTCAGGTGCTTGAGGTGATGGTTTGGAATGCATTTAGATGACCTGTTAGCATCGGACTTTATAAACCAAAAAGGTCCACAGTTCGATCATACCAGTGGCAGCTGCATTGTGTCCCACCTAGATTAAGGCACTTTATCCTGACTGCCTATGTTTGGCATGGTGGTTCTGTGTCCTTAGGCTTGATGCATGTCGATGGTACACTTGTCTTCAACCAATGGTAACCCTGTTTGTGTGAAGTTAGTATGTTCGGGAGTCTGACAGTTGCTTGCTGCTGCATGGTGTTTCTCGGTGGGTACTCTGGCTTCCTCCACCCATAAAAATGTCAGACACAAGGTGATCCTGGCTGTCAAAAGTATCATTAAACCCTAATAAATAAATAAATAAATAAATAAATAAATAAATAAGGGCTTTCAAATCTTGGTGTGGGATACTGAGAATATATTCTTATATGGTTGTAAGATAAAGCTACGATAACCAACCATGATTAATAAACATGCTGAGAAAACATTTTATTATACGCTAAATAGTGCTGCAAGCCGAGAGGTCCTCGGTTCAAATCCCACCTGCGGCAACCACGTTGTGTCCTTAGGCAAGACACTTCACCCTCATTGCCCACGTGGGGGCATGGTGACGTTGTGTACTAAGGCGTACTGCACGTCGATGGTGCACTTGTCTTCAACCAATGCTAACCCTGCTTGTGTGGAGTTGGTATGTTGGGGAGGTGACAGTTGCTCGCCGTTGCTCGGTGGTTCTCTCCGGGTACTCTGGCTTCCTCCACCCGTAAAACTGTCACGGTCATGGCTAGCCATTGTGCAGAAATATGTGACCTTAAACACCAATAAATAAATAAATAAATAAATAAATAAATAAATACGCTAAATAGTAGATTATCAAAGAAATTGCAGAAAGATAGAAAAAATATCCCCACTGTGAAGATATAGAAATTTTCACTTTCACTGTATCAATCAAATGGCGGCTTTCAAAGCATCACTTCAAGGTGAATATGAGCAAAATTATCACTAGGAATCTTCAATTTGTTCCAGAAATGTACAATGAAAAGAAAATCCAGTGTTTTTGAGTGGATATTGATCTTTTCCAGCAATAATTCAACATGTATTCACTTTGAATTGATGCATGAAACCCGCTAGTCCAAACATGGCCTGAAAGTCCATAATATAAGTTTTTGCTTTGGTACGTCCTTTCAAAGGACTTACCAAACCAAAAAACTTATATTTCATGTTTGGACTAGAAACCCGCCAACAGAATCAGATCACAAGACACTATCTGTTCCGAGTATCGATCAAATTACTTCTGCATATCAGTGATTCAATGCGCTGTTTAGGTTTTATGCATCAATTCATGGTTGAAATGAGTGGAATTATCAGATTCTTATAAAAAGCGTATAATAAAAAGAAAATCTAGTGTTTTTGAGTGGATACCGAAATTATCTCACTTGTGACCAAGACAAATGGTTCTTTTTGCTCGTGCAAGCGCTCGCAAAAAATAACTATTGTATCAGTCACTCTTGAGATAATTTTCAGTATCCACTCAAAAACACAAGACATCCTCAAAATCTTCAGCGCTGAGTGATCAGATTATTGCAGTTAGAAAAAAGCTCTTCAAGTGCTGCATCAAGAAGATCCAGCCACATTATTTATTGGCTGTTGCTCACCATGAGAACCCAAGGAAAGGGAGCAGAGCTTGTATACACTGGCAAGCAAGTTCACTTTTACAGGTGAAATAGGACCTGGTTACCAATGCCTGAGGTGGAAGTCCTGTAAGGTTTGGCAACGTTGGTGTAAACAATTGGTTAAATTTGAATTTATTCTCTTGTGTTCCAAATAAAAGTACAGGTGGGTATGAAAGTACGGGGTGGAACATTTATCAAAATTAAATAAAAGTACATACCCAAATAATAGTACAGGGTGTAAATCCACTGAGGGGGTGAGGGAGTAATGCTAGTTAATTTTATCTAAAAGCCAACTTATTTTCCAGTATTGCAGTTAGTTTTATTAACACTAATAGGTGTTTATGCATTATGATAACAACAATGAATACACTGTACTAAACAAAAGACTAGCACGCAGTCTAGTGAAGATTTACTAATTTGAAGATCTGCCTGTTGGAAGTGCAATTTTAATAAACATACAGGCCCAAATAAGGTGCATACAGGGTGAAAACATTCCCCTAAATCAATAAACATACATGTATGTTTATTATGAACACAAGAGTACTAATGTTGCAGTCATGATATCGCCATAGATGGTAAAAGTAACCTTAAACACCAATAAATTACTTTACAAGTACATCCAATACAGGCATTTAATCTATTATATCTTGTTTGACCGAGCTCATGGAGTTCTGTCAAACAGGATATATTAGAATAAATGTGAAGTTTATTCCTAGAATACAGGAAAGTGATACAGTCTGTGCTAATTGAATACTCCTATTAATTGAATAATTTTCATTGGCAAAATGGCTATTCAATTAACAGGGCTCCACTGTACCAATAAATTACTTTGCAAATATTCTCTGATTACAAGGACTGTAGTGTCAGTCTTCTTCATTTGTTGGAAAGCTCTTGAAGAACTCTCATTGAAAAATGTCCAAGCTGAAACTTCAGGAAGGAGAAGGAAATACATGTTTCAAATAACCATTCTAAATTAATGTCATTCTTGAAGTGTGGTACATGTACTTATTGTTACCTTTTTCTTTATTTTACAGATAGAAAATTTGTAATATCGAATGCCCAGGTGGAGACAGTTCCAATCATTTTCTGCAATGATGGATTCTGTGAACTATCAGGCTACTCAAGAGCAGAGGTTATGCAAAAATCTTCACTTTGTGACTTTCTTCATGGTCCTTTGACAAGTGCATATGCAATTCTACAAATTAAAGAAGCTTTACAGGGTTCTGAAGAAAAACAGGTGGAAATTTTATATTATAAGAAAAATGGTGAGTGTTTTTAGATTTTTTATATTACCTTTTCACATCTGAGAGTGTGCCATGGATATCCCACTTAATTCTCAGTAAAATAACCCTGTTAATTGCATACAATTATGAAACACTAAACCATTTGCCATACCTTCACTACCAACTTCACCTGTTAATTTATTTATTTATTTATTTATTGGTGTTTTTAAGGTCACATATTTCTGCACAATGGCTAACCATGACCGTGACAGTTTTATGGGTGGAGGAAGCCGGAGTACCCGGAGAGAACCACCGAGCAACGGCGAGCAACTGTCAGCTCCCCAACATACCAACTCCACACAAGCAGGGTTAGCATTGGTTGAAGACAGGTGCACCATCGACGTGCAGTACGCCTTAGTACACAACGTCACCGTGCCCCCCACATGGCCAATGGGGGGTGAAGTGTCTTGCCCAAGGACACAACGCGGTTGCCGCAGGTGGACCTGTTAATTGCAAATAGGTTATTGAGTACATCCCTGTTAATTGAATAAAAAAATACTGTGACAACTGACAACCCTCAAACTACATAAATTTATAGACCTATTCATTTTACCCAGTACTTCCAGTATGGTGGAACCTGTTAATGAAATATCAACCCTTTTCTCTCACCCCCTCCCTCCCCCACCCCCCCCCCCCCCCCCCAAAAAAAAAAAGTTTCCAATTAACAAGGATATGGGCATTTTTCTTGATGACAATCGTAAGACAATCTTGATGACATTCGGAAAGAGATATGATTACATTCAGTCCTAGAAGCTATTTTAGGGTTTTTTTTATGGAATGATCATGATTTCTAAATATTTTATTAATGAAATCTCGACCTGTTGGTGTCAAGTGTGTCATGATCCAGTTATAATCATTCCACTGATAGAATACCTGCACCAAACACTGATCTTAATGAAGCTTCTTAACCCTTTACCCAATACACAGGATATCAAAATTTATTATTTTAATTATGTTTTTCTTTTAAATTTTTCCAAAAAGTTCAACCTAACCATATCATGTAACCCCCTCAATGGAACGACCTTAATGAGCTCAGTCCAATGAGGGGTCATATGATATGGTTTTGCATATTTTTTTAAACATCTGTATTTTTTCAGCTGCTCAGTTTGTACATTACACTAGCGGATGCTGCAGCTTCAGTAGGTAAAGGATTAAGAGTTGTCCAATGGTCAGTGGTAGGTACTAGGTTTGTCATGATTTTTGAATTTAGGAATTGATTAATTGTCACAAATAATCGGCAATAATTGATTAATCGTACCTAGATGACCCCCCCCCCCCCCTACCTCTCTTTGAAGTCGTTAAAAATGAAGTTCAAGTCAGTTGACCTACCTCAAGTAAACAACGAAGACGATCCTCTTTTAGGTACATTCAAAGCTTTGATGTTCTGAACTTTTGAACCGTCAGTGTAATAATCAAGACAGGTCGTCAGTTGGGAACTTGGCAAGTTCGCAACTGCCAACCTGTCTTGATTATTACACTGACAGTTTAAAAGTTCAGAACATCAAAGCTTTGAATGTACCTAAAAGACAAATGATTCTAACGGCTCCTTGAGGTTTAACATCGACATTCTTGACCTTTTACCTTTAGAAACAATAGTTTTTTCTTCAAATTTTTTTAAAATTATTAAACATCTAAAACGGGGTCAAATTTACCAATTCTTCGACAACAAAAAATACTAATCCATTTTGGCGTGACCAATCGACAATCGATTAATCATGACAGCCCTATTAGGTTCAAGGATAGTTCTGTTATCACAAAAATTACCTCTTTCTCACTCATATCTTGATGCAATCGCAACTCATTTACTCCAGTGGTTCAAGATTTCAGAAACAAAATTTTGCAAAATCATGACTGAGTCAAGGAAATGAATGAAAATACAGGGATTCTGCTGTCCTCTTTGGGAAAGGGTCCAGGGTCCATGCCATTGGGAAAATTTGCATTGTAGAAGCTCTGGGAATTCGTTTTGAAGGGGAAGAAACATACAAAGACTAAAGAACTTATAGATTTGAATTAAGCAGAGAACATCAAGACCAAAGCAACTACATGCATACAACAAGTACTAAGTTTCACAACAAACAATCACATGGAATCTTGTTCACCCCAGCCTCTGTAGTCTCCGTTAACCCTTTACCCAACGCAGACGATATCAAAATTTATTAGCTCACCTGACTGAAAGTCAGGGTGAGCTTTTCTTATCACTCTTCGTCCGTCGTCCGTCGTGAAGGTGGTGTTTGAGCCTCTTTCTCCTAAACCACTGGCCACATTTTAATTAAATTTCATGTAAGTAGTGGTTATATAGAGGCATTTTGATTTTTATCCAAATTAGGTTTCGGCTCATATTGAGCAGAGGTGTGGGGAAAAAACGGCCAAATTTTTTGAAAATCTTCTTCTAATGAACCACCAGTAGCAGAGACTTGATATGTGGTATACAGAGTCCTTTTGAGGTTTAGAATCAAATTTGTTTAAGAGAAGTTTGTCGGGCATTATTTGCCTTCGTTATGGGAGGGGCAAAAATTTTGGCCACGCCTAAAATTTCTATTTTCAGAACCGTGAAGTCGATTTGAACCAAATTTGATATGAGAAGATAATGGGTCATAAGAAGTTGATTGATGCAAAAAAAATTTTCTCATTGCCCCGTGGGAACCTCGGGAGCTAAATATAGGACAAACCTTAAAACTGCCATATCTCCAAAACTACACGGCACAGAGAATTCTTATTTTGTATAAAGCTTACTTTTATCCAGTAGAATAGAATGGTTTAAAAAAAATTCCTATCGGTTTGATCACAAGGTACTTTTTTCAGGACTTTTGAAAAAGTGCTGAGTCAGCACTTTTTAACACTGTTGGCAATGGGAAAAAGATTAAAAAATCTTCTTATCCAGATCCAGCAGGCAGAATCTTTTGATATTTGGTATGCAACATTGTAGGGTTGATCTGATTCAAGTTTGTTCAAATCGGCCCCCTGGGTTCATATTTGGGCTCAGTGTAGGAGCCCGATTTCGAACTTAGTGCATTTCAGGCAAATTTCTTCAAAAATCTTCTTCTCCAGATCCAGCAGGCAGAATCTTTTGATATTTGGTATGCAACATTGTGGGGTGGATCTGATTCAAGTTTGTTCAAATCGGCCCCCCTGGGTTTATATTTGGGCTCAGTATAGAAGCTCAAATTTGAACTTAGTGTATTTCAGGCAAATTTCTTCAAAAATCTTCTTCTCCAGATCCAGCAGGCAGAATCTTTTGATATTTGGTGTGCAACATTGTAGGGTGGATCTGATTCAAGTTTGTTCAAATCAGCTCCCCAGATTCATATTTGGGCTCACTATAGAAGCTTGAATTCGAACTTAGTGCATTTCAGGCAAATTTCTTCTCAAGATCCAGCAGGCAGAATCTTTTAATATTGGGTATGCACCACGCTTTGGGGGGTGAGATTCAAGTTTGTTCAAGCCAAGTCCCTGGGTTCATATTTGGGCTCACTGTGGTAGCCCGAATTATAACTTAGTTCAAAATGAGGAATTTTCTTTAAAAATCTTCTTCAGATCCAGCAGTTGGAATGTTTTGATATTTGGTATGCAGCATCCTTAGGGGGGTGAAATTCAAGTTTGTTCAAGCCATGTCCCTAGGTCCATATTTGGACTCACTGTGGGAAATGAGTTCAAAATGAGGAATTTTCTTTAAAAACCTTCTTCTTCAGATCCAGCAGTCGGAATGTTTTGATATTTGGTGTGCAGCATCCTTAGGGGGGTGAGATTCAAGTTTGTTAAAGCCAAGTCTCTGGGTTCATATATGGGCGGATGCGGCCGATTTGTTGGGTAAACGGTTAAACTGTACTTATACTATTAACCCTATGAACGCCGATGGTATAGATACCATGCCAGTTCAGAGCCATCAACTGGTAGAGTGTATATTCTTTACTTGGGGGAAGACCAATCAATATTTTCAACAAGCAGCCTTAAGTAAGATAGCAGGTGGATGTAATCAGGCAGCATTTTGACTGGAACATGGCCCAGTCGCGATCCGTTAAAAATCTCTGTCTTCATTTTTTATCACAGTACTGTATGAATAGTTTGGAATACATGTTCATGTATAACAGGCCTGTAAATAAAGGGGTTATATCATAACCCATTGGCAGATTACACTATATAGCATGGTGGTAGCCCATTGGAAAAAGGGTGTTTGACACTTTTCCACTTTCTCTGTTTCCCTTCGAGAAGAGCAAGGCCACAAAGTTGCCACTATGAAGGTCATCCCACATACCTGCACCATTCGGCTAAGGAGAGGCGTTAATGTAAGTCGCATAACTTGCTTGTCAATTCTTGTAAAACAAACAGGCTTAAAACCATAGATAGCATCTGCACCTATGTTACCAGCCATGCTAATTCCAGTCTCACTTGTCACTACCACTGGTGAAAGCACATTTAAAGTTTCCAAACAATTTTGGGTGATGAGCTGTTGCTAGGGGCCAGCCCTGTGCAGTAATAGTCCCTGTGCAGTAATAGTACCACTCTTTTTTATTGAACTACAATCCTTTCTGGATAATTTTCCAACTACATATTACCCAGTTATTTATTATTATTTATTTATTGGTGTTTAAGGTTACATATTTTTGCACAATGGCTAATCATGACCATGACAGTTTTACGGGTGGAGGAAGCCGGAGTACCCGGAGAGAACCACTGAGCAACGGCGAGCAACTGTCAGCTCCCCAACATACCAACTCCACACAAGCAGGGTTAGCATTGGTTGAAGGCAGGTGCACCATTGACGTGCAGTACGCCTTAGTACACAACGCCACCATGCCCCCACGTGGGCAATGGGGGTGAAGTGTCTTGCCGAAGGACACAACACGGTTGCCGCAGGTGGGATTCGAACCGAGGACCTCTCGGCTTGCAGCCTGCACCTCTACCTACTGAGCCACCGCGCCCCCCCATATTACCCAGTTACCCAGTAATATGTTGTTGGAATATTGTTGTTCACTAAAGGCATGCCTTGATGATGTAATTGAAATATTTTATCAGTCAGGACTTGATTCCTTCCCGTTGGAACACATCAGGTTTACAGATCAATCTCCACCTCCACCCCACCCCCTCAACCCAAACGGTCATCTTTAAAATACCCCTGATTCGATTCAAGGTTGAAATTGTTTTGAATAATAGACCTGGTTCAATTCAAGATTTGAATCAAATTAAAAATGTTTGATTTGAAGGGCCTTAATCCTTAAGGACCTGGATAATTGTCCTGAATTCACACCTGACTACAGCCTATACATGTCCAGTAGCTTAACTCTGCTTTCTAGTCACATTTCTATGCATAAAGACTTGACTAGAAACAACTGCCTGTGTAATTTGTTTATTGTCAACAGGACCTACTGATGATGGCATGTTTTGGGCACCTGTTCTGAGGTCGTAAAAGTCGGAAATAGGCCTTTAACTGGTTGAGTGCTGGAAGCCCATATTTGGGCTTTATTCTGAAGTGTGGGTACCCCAACTTGAAGCCTTCATATTCGGTGGCTATGTTTCATATTATCTTTGAAGTGATATTGTTTATTCAGTAAGGGTTTGCCTTCTTACAATTTATGAGAGAGTGCCCAAAGGCACTCTCTCATAAATTGTAACAAGTCAAAGACATGTTAACAAATTTTGATGGTTAAAAATAATTTAGCACTCTACCAGTTAAGGGTTAGTTATACAATTATTTTTCCTTGCAACTGAAGAAATTATTCATTCCTTGTACTTTGTGGTGACTGTCTACACTTCCGTGCCTTTGTGATAGAGACGTCGCTGTTTTGTTTGGAATGCTCTTCTAAAATTAAATAGCTGCAATGTGATAATGAGAAATTTTGTTGTATGTGATAAAACAACATTAAAAGATTGCATGCATGTTACAATGAATAGAATTTTAACTAACAGAAACAAATCTTAGATATGACAATATTCCAATTGAATGAATTTTCTAAAATTCAACAGTAAAATTTAACTTTTTTAATGCTGGGATTGCTACTTACAATACTGACTGTAATGATTGTCCAAATCCATTCTGTATATGTTGGGAAGTTGAACCATAATTTAATCCAACATCCCCCCTAGGGTTGTTGGATTAAATTATTACTCAGGCTGATAGAGTTGTTGAACTTTTATTTCTATATCTTTAGATCTCTGCTTCATTGTTATGACAACCCCCTCATGACCAAAAGCTCAATAAGCAACATCAACTTGGGCTCTAGCTCGAGCCCGCAAACAAAGATTGAATCTGATAGTCCAGTATGCAGACCAAAACACCCCAGAGGAGACCCTCCAGAAACTGCTGACAATACACTTATTCTGGTAGACGCAACACATAAACCATTCTACAGAAGAATTAGAAACCTATGCATAAATTTAAGAGGTAGAGTTGGAACAGTCACATAAAAACGATACAAAGGACAATGAAACCTAACTGCATGTCATGGAACTGCATTTATCTGCTACAATGCAATGCATGCGGCAAACAATATGTCATTGAAACTAAACGGCACTTCAGTAGCCGCATCCGTGAACATATGGCAGACATTAAACAAAAACGTGACATTCCAAAAGCCATCTACTTTAACCAAGACAACCATAGACTATCAGATCTTCACTATTGTATAATATGGGTCCTGTACTCAGACCCTGAGAAACCTGATACAATATACTTGTGCTGCACTTGTGAAATACATTGGATATTTACCCTCAAAACACTACAACCACTCAGCCTGAACAGAAAGGCCCTTTAGTGTTGTTTAGTATTACTGAGGCAATTAAAAAAATACTTGTTTCTCAGGCACTTCCCACATCATTGAAAATCTGCATCATCACTCTTTCTTTACCTGGAAATCACTTCACTGATACTTTGCACTTGTTGGACTAAAAATTGAACCAACTATATCTTGTTTGACTGAGCTTGGCTGTGTCAAACAGAATATATTTGGTTAAATTTGCAACTGCTGTATAAGAAATTTTACTGCTTAAATCACTGGTTTTTCCACAGACTAGTGTAAGGAGTTAACCCTTTCTTTACCCAACATAATGGCCAAAACCGACCAGCGCTATTCACAAAAATTGTCATTCGATTTTCATTATTTGTCTCAAAAACATAGCTTGTGATCCCTCATTGGAACGAGCTTGTTCTAATGAGGGGTCATAAGCTATGTTTTTTACTCAAAAAATGCAAAAAAATAATTATTCAAGAATTTTGTTTGCAGCTGCAGCAAGTGTCGTCTTCCTTTCCTGTATGGTAAAGGGTTAAATAATTCCAACTATTTTCAGGACTGTTTAGTGGTTTAACAGAAAAAGAAAAAAGGCTTCTTCCCTCATAAAATTGAGGGAAATTTGCCTATAACATCCAAAAACAAAACCATTTACCATACCTTTTTTACAATTTTGGTCAGTTAATTGTATGTGGATTATTGAGCAAACCCCTGTTAAAAAATATCCTGTAATATGTTGAGAAATTACCCAGGCAATCACCCAGTTCCCCTCATTTATGGACCAAGTTGCCTCAATACAACCAATACAGGCATTTAATTTTTTTATCTTGTTTGACAGAGATCCATAATCTCTGTCAAACAAGATAAAATAGAATAAATGCTCAGTTTATCTACTAGTATAGGATACAGCAAAGTGACCAGATCCTTGTTAATTGAATACTGCTGTAAATTGAATTATTTTTATTGGAAAATTGGCTATCCCATTAACTGGTTGAGGGCTAGAATATTTTTGGTGCTCTGAATTTGTTTTAACAAAATTTGTTTTATTACAAATTATTGGAGAGTGCCACACAACCACACAAATTTATATGAACAAAATATATTATTTGTGTTTGACTGAATACAAAACATGAGCAAGGAAGATGATGGCTTTTGCTCTGGTAGCCTCAGTTTGTTGAAAGCTCTGATAGTGGCTTCTGGGGTGCGGTGGCTCAGTAGGAAGAGGTGCAGGCTGCAAACCGAGAGGTCCTCGGTTCGAATCCCGACCTTCGGCAACCGCATTGTGTCCTTGGGCAAGACACTTCACCCCCATTGCCCATGTGGGGGCACGGTGACGTAGTGTACTAAAGCGTACTGCACTTTGATGGTGCACTTGTCTTCAACCAATGCGAACCCTACTTGTGTGGAGTTAGTAAGGTGCCCTTAACATGCCATCATCAGTAGGTCCTGTTGACAATAAACAAATTACACAGACAGTGGTTTCTAGTCAAGTCTTTATGCATAGAAATGTGACTAGAAAGCAGTGTTAAGCTACTGGACATGAAAAGGCTGTAGTCATGTGTGAATTCAATGTCGCGTTGTGTACTAAGGCGTACTGCATGTCAATGGTGCACCTGCCTTCAACCAATGCTAACCCTACTTGTGTGGAGTTGGTATGTTGGGGAGCTGACAGTTGCTCGTCGTTGCTCGGTGTTTCTCTCCGGGTACTCCGGCTTCCTCCACCCATAAAACTGTCGTGGTCATGGTTAGCCATTGTGCAGAAATATGTAACCTTAAACCCCAATAAATAAATAAATAGTGGCTTCTAGCACTCAGTTAATGGTGTTCCACTGCACTGTCTACTCTGCTCTCTCACAAACTTCATACATTTTACCTGTCTAAAACAAAATAAATAGAAAACAATGGGTGTATTGCAGAATTCTTCAATGTTGTACTAGTTATGTAATTCAAGCTGAGGTAAGCAATTTTCCTTCAATTTATAGTTTTATCATGCCAACTCAAAAGACAGGAAAGCATGATGTTACTGAAATTATGACAGCAGGGGCCAGTGTTTTGATTTAAACTGTTCTTGGATAAATAGTTTTATCTTTCATAGTGACATTTATGGGTCTTCAAGCTGTGGATTTCTGCCACCATTTTAAGGACAAGGTATTGATTTTTGCTGGATAGAAAAATTTAATGGCAGAGCAAATTAAATTTAAATAGATTTCCAGCAAAATCACTGTCAACAACTGTTATCCTGAGAGACATGCCTTGTGGTCTTAAACTCTTATGACACTGTGCAGCTTTGTCTTTTAATGTTAATTGTTTCAGTGAGAGATCTTTTGTAGAATGATGTTGAAAGCTTGATGCGCCATTATTTTTTATGGTTAAGTACTTCCACCAGGCCTGGCAATCTAGAAAATCAAGGAGTGCAAAACAATTGCCCACCTCAGATTGCTTGGGAGTGCAATTGCACCTGGAATTTTCAATGCAAAAACTTGTAGGCTATTTTGGTTATATTCACTCCAAGGTATTAATATTGTGACTGAAATATAGTACTACATTCAGCTACATAGTGGAAAAATTGGCACACACATCTTATTATTCAAAATGTTGCATTCAGTTCTTATGTGACTGTCTTCTACACTCAAAATGTATTGAAATGCAACACAGAATGGGTCAAGAATTATTGTGAATCAATGCAACATTGAGAAATCGTCCCCTGAGTTCCAATGTGTTCTATGTGCCAGTAGGCACATAGAACACATTGGAACTCAGGGGACAAAATGAAAATAGATTTTTAAGGCAGTCCCAAACAGGTCTGGCATTCCAGAAAATCAAGGGGTGCAAAAAATTGCCCTCCTCAATTTTTTCTAGGCATGCTGTAGGCGTGCAGCACTCCTGCACTCCTAAAGAATGCCAGGCCTGCTTCCACACTTGATGATAAGTGGATGAACCGTAATCCTCTGCACACTGATGTCAAACTAGCGAAATTGTAAGTGATATGTTTGACAAAAGTCAGTGAGCTCTGTCAAACAAGATTGAATTGGTTAAATCCCTATTTGCACTGTGGGAAAAATTTTCGTCTTTTACTCATGGCCTGCTGAGTATTTTCAAAATATTTTTCATCAAATCCACTCGTGGCTGATGTGTGATTTTATGAAAAATTCATCTAAATTTAACTCAAGAAATCATTGATAAAAAAATACATTCAGTTTACAGGAGTAAAATGTGATTAACCCTTTGAACACTGGTGGTATCTTCCATGCCAGTTAAATGGCAGAAATTGGCCATATCCATTATATGGGGGTAAAGCAATTAATATTTTCAGACTTCAGGCTGCACATTGAAAATATTAATTGTTCTACCACACACGTTCACTTAGTAGCCATTCTACTTAATGAAATTATGACGTATTGTGTTGCTGGTCCGGAAAAGCGGTCTCTCGTGCTGAACGAGTTAAATGTGTCAAAATTATACTCATGTCATTGGCAAGATAAATCCTTTCCTGGGCAGGAATATCCACCCGCAGCATGTAAGGAGTTAATTTTTTTATTTTTCAGTATCAGTGTACTGAAGGTTAAAAACACCTACAAAGTTGAGGTTCAACCAGTACTATATCACAACAGGGTTTAAAATTCATGTGAGAATCAGAATCGATTCTTGCAAATGATTGTCGCAAATAAATCCAAGATAATCAACTTTGATTCTCGTAAAATATTCATTTCATTCTTGTAATAGATTGATAAAGTGTCCTTAAAGGCCTGCCTGGAGAAGTCTACTTATTTGTTGCTCCTTAATAATAAGGTAACACTTTGTCTTAGCAGAAGTTACTAGTGAAGTCTTGGCTGTCTCTACAAACAGTCAAGACTTCACCAAAACCACTGCCAAAGTACTGTAACTTCCACCAGCAAGACCACCAAAAGCCTAAATGTTGGAACATGTGTTCTCCATGTACATTTGACCCTTTACCCAACGCAGACGATATCAAAATTTATTATTTTAAATATAATTTTTTAAAATTTTTCAAAAAATTTCAACAAAACCATATTATGTGACCCCTCATTGGAACGAGATCAATGAGCTCGTTCCATTGAGGGGTCACATGATATGTGATATGATATGTCTGGGCACATTTAATCAATTTTTCCCCTGTAAATTGAATGGATTCTTTCACAAATGATTTCTTGTGTTAAATTTAGTTGAATTTTTAATCCAATCTAGTCATGGCTGCTTTACAGCAGCCATGGCTAGATTTGATGAAAAATATCTTAAAATTACTTAGCGGGTTAAGAGTTAAACTCTAGTAAATATATAAATATGAGGTTTGCTTTTACCATGGAATATGCACTGGCAGTCGTGGAAATGAGATGGGTGTGAGTGCAATTGCTCTCATCAGCACCCATGTTTTCTGTTTTAAGGGAGCTAAAAAAAGGCACTCATTGAAAAATATTGAGGAGCACTAATATACTGTGAGGGCATATAATGTGTACTGTTTTGAGAAAACTGCACACTGTGGCCAGTGGCAAGTTACTGTCACAGTTCAGCAGGTCCTTATACATTTAAAGTTTCTTGTGTTTGGTATTCCCTCAAAATTCATATACTAACATTTTACGGGTACAATTTCGGCCCGTCTCTGATTTCATAGGAGCATAAAACTGCACCCGTCATTTTTGTTCATTTCCAGCACAGCACTGGTTGCACTCACAAAGGCTTAAATATACACCAAAATTCTAAATTATGTACATGTAAGAACAACAAAACAAGTGAATCCAAACCGAATCTTTTGAATTTGGACAAATTTTGAAGCCTGCACAAATTTTGTGGCAAACTGTAATAAGCTCAAGGAGTAATTCACATAACAGACCAATTTGTTCAACATGGAAAGGCATTGGCTGAGTTCTTTCTTTTTCCTCTTTCACTTTTTTTAGCTCACCTGACTGAAAGTCTGGGGGAGCTTAGTGATCATTTTTTGTCCATCATCTCTCCATCCAGCATGAACTTTACATTATCGACTTCTCCTCATAAACCACTGGGCTGAATTGACCCAAATTTGATCTGCATGTTCCTTATCATATGTCAATTCAAGTTTGTTCAAATAAAGTTCCCACACTCACAGAGGGCACCACAAGGGGCATTATTCTTGATAACACCCATAAATTGTTTTCCAAAATTAAAAAAAAATCTTTTTCACCAGAACCAGAGAACTGGGGGGGGGGGGGGGGGGGGGGGGGGGGAGGGGGGGGGGGAATAGATTCAAGTTTGTTCAAATCGGGTCCCTGGGTTAATAATTGGGCTCCCTGTAGTAGGAGCCTGAATTTTAACTTAGTGCAAATGTGGAGATTTCTTTAAAAATCTTCTTGTTCAGATCCACCAGTCAGAATCCTTTCATATTTGGTTTATAACATCTCTATGATTATCAGATTCACGTTTGTTCAATTTGAGTCCCTGGCTTAATGTTTGAGCTCTCTATGGGGGTGGGGGGCAGGGAGGGAGAGGTTAGGTTCAAGGTTGTTCAAATTTTTTTTTTTTTTTGTTTTACCATAAAAATTTGCCTTTCTAAAGCAGTGACATAACAACCCTTGGAAGTTTGGCAATGTAGAACTGGAAGCAATCAGGAAGACCAATGATAATAACCATCTGCAGTGGACACTTAGAGTCATGAATAAATTCAAAGACTTCATTCCTCTGTATATACGTTGTGTTGATGAACCATGACTAACTGAATGTGACCCAAAATACTTCTTTGAACCACTTGTCAGGTGAGAGAATAAGGCCTCTTGTGGCTTCTTATTTAACAGAATATCCACTTTTACAGGGAGGCAACTCTCTTCTGTCCTGTATATAGTAGCCAACTTACGCCATACTGTAAGTGACTCGGGGGTGATTTTGAAGGGGGCTCAATGTGGCTTTACCTTTGTAGGTACACATTTTGAGTTTTCAGAGAGATGCAAAAGAGCCTACAAATCCTGTTGAAAATCGAAATTGTTTGAAATTTGCACTGTCAAGGGCTTTCTGCATATGTTCCACTTTCAGTCTTTTCCAAGAGAGTTTATCATATTTCAAGCTTGTAGCAATGAGGGTCAGAAGTTATATTTTCTAAACACAAATTTTTCAAAATAATGTTATTTTGAAAGATGAGTTTTGTGCAAAGTGCTGGTTGCTTTTTGACATTGGATTAGGTAAAGGGTTAACCCTTTACCCAACACACAGGTTATCTTAATTTGCACACAGGTTATCCTAATTTGTTAGTTTAATAGTTTTTCAAACTTTTCAAAACGTTTAAACAAAACTATATCATCTGACCCCTCAATGAGCTCCTTCCAGTGGGTCACATGACATTTTGTTGAAATTCTTGAAAACTTTGTAATATTATGTGGGTTGATTAATAAGATAGAGGATTAAAGACAGTAATTCCAGATCTGACAGGATCTGTCTGGCTCGATCTTGTTTAGTCCATCAGGTCTGTCTTTTGAAAATCACAGGAGGGCAGTTGCTGGCTCTCTTTGATCTATATTCAGGTGGGCACAAGCCCACCCAGATAGGCTGGTACATACCAAAAACATCAGAATCAGGCAGTTAAGGAGGGCTCCTCAGGCAGGCTTAAGAGTGGTAGCTTATTGGTTATAGCACATTGGACTATAGCTTGGAAGGTTGACAGTTTGATCCTGACTCACATTATCTGCATTGTGGCAACATGCTTTATCCATATTGCATAAGTGGAAGCACTATGACACTGTATACTATTAGGCTTGCAGCACGTCGATGGTACACATACTTGCTTTCAACCAGTGCTAACCCTGCTAGTGCTGTGATAGTGAGTCAAAGTGTCCACCAGTTAGGCCTAAAAAAATTAAAGATCTATTTCTCAGGCCTTCCCGCATGGTCCTTTTAGCTGCCACATGCTCTTTTTTATAACCAAAGCAAACTTAGAGAAAAAACTTAAATGGTTTATGTCCGATATTTTAACCAAGTTAATAAATTTAAAAATTTGTCCCTTGAGTGCAAGAAGGCTTTGCTATGCTTGAGCGTTGCAAAGCCTTCTTGCACTCCAGGGACAAAATACTCCAGTACCCATGCTATTGTGTAGATTATCAGGCCTAACACAAACTAAGACCATGAACTTTTTTGATAACAAAGAAATAATTACAAAAATAAAAAATAAAATAAAAAAACGCTCGCCCACATGCAATTTTACCAAAAATGGCCTGAGAAATAGATGATCTACTTTGTGGGGCCTTAGTTGCCAGTGCTTACTATTCTCTCCAGGTACTCCAGTTTCCTCTAAATGTATTTTGGTAGCAAAAAAGGATAGAGTAACAAATTTTGAATTTGGGTTTCTGTGTTTTTATAGATATAATCATTTTATTTGGTTAAGAGTTAAAAAGGTATAATTATCCTGCAGGATATATTTGATATGAGGACTCGAGTTCAAGAGAAGAAGTAGTTCATACTTCAGCTGGTTTTGATGGCTTAAACTGAGGTAGAGCAAATTTTATCTGCTTCTTTGCTGGCCATTTGGTCAACTTTATGCATCAGAATACATATATTAACCCTTAGGGACATCATTCCAGCTTTGATCAATTTTTACTGCTATAGAACAGGTGCCCAATCATGCAGTCTCTGGAGAAACCCACAGTTGCATTATACAGTACGTGGAAAGTGTATTATCACTAAATCACCAGCAGAGTGGAGGTTCCACCCAAGCAATAATTGCAAATTTGCTGCAAAGCATAACCAGCACAAGGAAAGTTTCAGCCAATGGACCTCCAGGTGAAACCCGGAGGTCCATTGGCTGAAACATTGCTTGTGTTTTTTGTTGATGTGTACACAATTTGAAAGTTATAGCTTGGGTGATAACTCCACTCCACGGGTAATTTAGTTACAGTCCACTCTCCATGTACTGTATGTACCTTGGTAGTTGTTTGTAGGCAAGTTTTGGTTTCCAATATATAGGCATCCAAAACTTGCCAAGAAATAATTGCAAATCACAGGCCTCAGACTATCAATGTGTAAAACCTACAGGCCTTTAATGACTAAATTACTTTTTTAAAAAGCTGGACAAAAAGACATAAAAAAATGATCGCACAGAATTAGCACTGTGAGTTGGGTGGAATTTCAAGGCCTAATTCTATTATGTAGCTTTTGAACTTGCTGTAAAATTCCTGACATATAATGGCTACTGGAACTTGCACAGTTTTAAGGTGCAGCAGGTAATCAAAGTGCACTCCATTGCAGTTTAATGGCAAGGTGTATTTTTCATGTAATCAATCAAGTTGCATGCAGTATAGCAGATGTATATCTCAGTATATCAATTTTTTTGTATTTATATATAAATTCATACAGAAATAGAAAATCTTCTAGTTGACTAATAAATCATCTGATTATTGTAGCACCAACACTTTTTATTTAGCGCATTATGAAAGTGAAATTGGTTGTCAAAAATCAGGTTAACATGGCAGTATTGAATATTGGAACAAATTTACATTTATGATCAAGGTTGGCTGTACTTGTGTAAATTTTAACCCTTATGGGTTATGGAGATGTTTATACATTTGTACTGGGAGCATGGTGGCTCAGTGGTTGGAGCATTGAACTTAAAACCAAAGTTCAATCCTGACCAGAGCCTGAGAGGTAACTGCATTGTGTCCTCAGTCTAGGCAATTAATCCTGATTGCCCTTGTACGGGCATGGTGACACTGTGTACTAAAGTGTACAGCATATCAATGGTGCACTCTTTTTCCAACTGCTGCTAATACTGTTTGTGCAGTGTTGGTACATTGGGGAGTCTGACAGTCGCTCGCCACTGTTCAGTGGTTCTCTCTGGGTCTCCAGCTTCCTCCACCCTTAAAATTGTCTGATATGAGGTGACCCATTCTGTCAAAACTGTTGTTAACTGATTTAGGGCTTGATTGTTTTGGGTGGTTTGAATTTGTTATATAATATTTGTTTTATTACAAATTATTGGAGAATGCCCAAAGGCATTCTCCAGTCATTTGTGATAAACAGATTTATATAAACAAAATTTTATTTGTGTTTGACTGAATACAAAACACGTGCAAGGAAAATGTTTGCTTTTGTTTTGGTACCCTAATTTTTTTAAAAACCCTGATGGTGGCTTCCGGGAGCACAGTGGCTCAGTAGGTAGAGGTGCAGGCTGCAAGCCGAGAGGTCCTCGGTTCAAATCCCACCTGCGGCAACCACGTTGTGTCCTTGGGCAAGACACTTCATCCCCATTGCCCGCATGGGGGCACGACGCCGTGTACTAAGGCGTACTGCACGTCGATGGCACGCATGTCTTCAACCAATCTAACCCTGCCTGTGCTGCAGTGCAGAGTTACGATGTTGGGGAGCTGGCAGCTACTCGTCGTTGCTCGGTGGTTCTCTCCGGGTACTCCAGCTTCCTCCACCCATAAAACTGTCACGGTCATGATTAGCCATTGTGCATAAATATGTGACCTTAAACATCAATAAATAAATAGATGGTGGCTTCCAGCACTCCACCAGTTAAACACCCCAATAAATAAATACATTTTAAGCTTAACTTGTCGAAGTCAAGCTAAGATATTGTCATGGCATGCACAGATGGCCTTGAGTCTGTAAATCTGTACACAGTTTGCACAGCACAGGCTACAGCCAGCCTCCAGTTCTTTTTCGATCATCAACGATCCCGATATGCATGATCAGGTTCATGTCAAGATGAGAATGTCCTATTATGGTCATGGTCAGCTACCCACACAGGTCCCATCTTGGCTTTCTTCAGTACAGGCTACAGGTTGCATTTATTTTTCTTGAAACTCGGCAGGGTGACTTGGTATGATGAGTTAATGAGAATTCCATATGTTGGTCATGGTTGACCACCCATAACGACTGCCGGAGTATCCTTTTTGGATTTCTCCAGAACAGCCTGCAGGTAGCATTTATGCAATTTTCTTGAAACACAGCTGGATGACTTTGTATGATGAATAGATCAGAAAGTTCTATGTTGGACACTGTTGGCTGCACATAACTGGCTGCTATGGCAGCCATCTTTGATTTCTCTGACTGCTCGACCACAATTTATTCAACCTGGGCTACAGACCTCAGTTTTCTTCCATGCATCACCAAATTTCTTTCTTTTGCTTGTTCAGGATCATTCCCAAAAGAGAATGTTCCATTGTGGTCATGATTGGCTGCCCATAATAGCCTCCACAGCAGCCATCTTGCATTTCTTCAACACAGGCTACAGGTCGCATTTATGCATCACATCTCATGAGACTTGGCAAGATAACGCGGTATGATTGGTAGATGAGAACATCCTATTTGGTCAGCTGACCACAATGGCTGCCACGGCAAGCTTCTTGCATTTACTTCAGCCCAGACAGCATGTCACATGTGTGCATCAATTTGGCAGGGTGATACAGTATAAGGAGTAGATCAGAAAGTCCTATGTTGGTCACAGTTGACTGCAATTTCAGCCATTTGGGTTCCTTTTTGACTGCCTTCCAGAATTTGTTCAGCATGGCTACAGGCCTCAGTTTTCTTCCTCTCAACACCAAATTTTTTATGCTTGTTCAGGTTCAAACCTTGATGACAACGTTCCATTATGGTCACATTTGACTGCCCACAGTGGCCTGCAGGTAGCTTTTAAGCAATTTCTTTAAACTTGGCAGAATGACTTAGTGTGTAGCTCAGAAGGTCCTATCTTGGTCATGGTCAGCCACACATAATGGCAACCATTTTGGAGTTTTCCGACTGCCTGTCCACAGTTTGTCCAGCACAGGCTACAGCCCTCAGTTTTCTTATGCTTGAGGGCTAGATTGTTTTTGGTGGTCTGAATTTGTTCATCAAAATGTGTTTTGCTACTAATTATTGGAAAGTGTTAACAGGCACTCCAAAAATTTATAATAAAATAAATTTATATAAACAAAATATTATTTGTGTTTGACTAGATATGAAGCACAATCAAGGAAAATGTTGGCTTTTGATCTCATACTCAATTTTAGCTCACCTTTGATGAATCGCTCTCCGTCCGTCATCCGTCTTTCTTCAACACCATGTTTTGGTCTTCTTCTTCAAAACCACTGGGCCAATTCAAGTGAAAATTTGTGTGGTGATGGTCCCAAAGGGGCATTGCATTTTTGTTCAACTCATCATGCCCCAGCCTCATTGGGAGGGGGTAGGTGAAAATGCTCCAAAATAATTTAAAATCTTCTTCTCAAGAACCAGTGGGGACAGTGATTTGATATTTGGTATGGATCTTCCTTTTGAGGTGTAGAATCAAATTTGTTCAAACAAAGTTTGTGAAGTAATATTTCCCTTTGTAATGGGAAGGGCAAGATTTTTAGCCCCATCCAAAATTTATATTTTCTGAACTGATGGGTCTGATTTGAACCAAAGTTGGTATGTGGTATTAATGGGTCATAAGTACTTGATTCATGCAAAAAACATTTTTTCCTGTGTTCTTTTGTTAAAATGATGCCTCTTGGTTCGTATTTGTGTTCAATACAGAAGCCTGAATGTTTAACTTATGGCAATATGGGGAACAATCTTTAAAAATCTTCTTTTTCAGAGCCACCAGTCAAAATCTTTTAATCTTTGATATACATCATTGTTATGAGGGTCAGGTTCAAGATGATTCAAACTAAGTCCCTAGGTTAATATTTGGGCTTCCTATGGAAGCCTAAATTTTAACTTGGTGCAAAATGGGGGATAATTTTTAAAATGCTTCTTTTTCAAATCTACCAGTGAAAATGCTTTCATATCTGGTATACAACATTTCTAGGGGTTCAGATTCAAGTTTGTTCAAATTGGGTCTCTAGGTTAATATTTGGGTTTGCTATGGTAGCCCAAATTTTTAACTTAGTGCAGTATGAGGAAATCTCTTTACAAAATTTTCTTCTTCAGATTCACCTGTCAGAATGCTTTCACATTTGGTATACAACATCTCTAGGGGGGTGCAAATTCAAGTTTGTTCAAATCAAGTGCCTGGTTTAATATTTGGGCTCCCTATGGAAGCCCAAATTTTAACTTATTGCAATGTGAGGAAATTTCTTTAAAAATCTTCTTCAGATCCACCAGTCGGAATGCTTTCATATTTGATATTGCACATCTCTAAGCGAGGGGCAGAATCGTTTAAATCGAGTGCCTTGGGTAATATATGGGCTCCCTATGGAGAATCAGAATCTTTTTCATATTTGGTTTACATCTCCAGGAGAGTCAGATTCAAGTTTGTTCAAATCGGGTCCCTGGGTTAATATTTGGGCTCCATAAGGTAGCCCAAATTTTAACTTAGTGCAATATGAGGAAATTTCTTTAAAAATTTTCTTCTTCTCCAGATCCACCAGTCAGAATGCTTTTATATTTGGTATACAACATCTTTAGTGGGGTGAGATTACAGCTGTAAATCGAGTTCCTGGATTAATATTTGGGCTCCCGTTGGGAGCCAGAATTGGCTATGTAGCTGAGGAAAGATGAAATTTTTTATTAAGTACCCTCCAGAGGTGTGTTACTAAGATTAACTAAGATTCATCCACATACGTTGTATCAAGGGGCTGCATAGAGGCTTTTTACATTATGATCAATTGAAGAAAAGGCATGCTGCTTGGACTATTTTAGTCACTCCTCAGGGGCTCAAGGATTGACAATGTATCTGTTGGAGATTGATTGCTTAACATTGATTCATTCTTGGACTCTGGTGTTGTATCGGGTTCTGTTCAAGGTGAGCACTGTGGGGCCTCTTGTTTTTTAAAGCCACTTAGGTAACATGCGTTGATGAGGATGTTCCATTGTGGTCACAGTGGGCTGCCCACAAAGGCCACCACAGCAGCCATCTTGAGTCTTTTAAGCACAGAATGCAGTTCACATTTATGCATCGATTTTCTTGAAACTCTGCTGGGTGACTTGGTATGATGTGTAGACGAAAACAGTGTATTCTGGTGATGGTTGGCCACCCACAATGGCTGTAATGGCAGTCATCTTGGATTTCTTCAGAACACCCCTTCAGGTCACATTTATGGATTAATTTTCTTGATATTCAACAGAATAACTCAGTTTAATGAATAGATTAGAGGCTCCAGTGTTGGTCATGGTCGACCACATACAATGGCTACCACATGCAATGGTCATCACAGCAGCCATCTTGTTTCACTTCAGCACAGCCTACAGTTTGCATTTATCTTCTTATTTTTCTGATCTTCTGTCTTCTCCCTCTTCCTTTTCTGTTTTATAACTTGAATACAAATCTTCCTATCTCGCTGCTTTTTTGCATCTTGATAAACAGTCACTTGCACTTGGCCATCTATATTTTTCAGGTTCTTGGGGTACTGAGTGTGTCCCTAGAGGTGGTTTGAAAGTGTGTCATGCCCATATCTCAAGTGTAACAGGGGTGGGGTGAACGACTCTCCAGGGGCTAGAACCCTGGCCGAAATCTCCCTGTTGTTCTTCAGATTCATAAGGATCTGGGTCAGCTAGCAAACCATGGATAAAATATAACTCAACTCTAGAGATTGAATAATCATTAAGTTATGTTTTGTGGTCTGGATGAATACACAATAAAATAGGAAAACAATTTATACGTGGTTTATTAAGAAGCCAAAAATAGTATGATATGAAATGGATATGAATATGAATGACGGATCAAAAACCACAGGCCCACAACACCTTCACCCAAAAGAGGTTTAAATTCCACCCAACATATGTTCAGTAAATGTGGATGTTGCACCCGCTGAACTTGGACCTGGAGAGAATCACTGTCAGAATCATTGATTCTCACCAGGGCCAAGTTGAACAGGTCCCAAAATGACGGTACCCAATACGGTTAACCTTTTTACAGGTTACAAAGTGTCCCCATACTGAGCTAGTGTATGGTTTACGTTTGTCCATCAAGTTCAAAGCTTTATTGCCAAACATAAAGTGGATGACGAATAATGAGCGAGACCGCTCTTATATAGGATAATTTCGCGGGGAAAGATTTAGAATACAGGAATCTGATTGATCCCTCGCTTTCACCTCGACGAATGAAACAACAGCACAATGCACTACGGCGTGAACCAATATGATACTTTGATTCATTTTAAACATGGAAATGACTAGAAGTCAACAAAAACAGAATTACACGTCTATTATGAGCAGACGAATTATAACAGAGTTATTTATAATTTTGTTGTATATTATTTTTCAACTGCTGTTACCAAATCCATTACATCAAGTATGGTATGACCTATAAACCTGAGACCAGCACCAAATGAGTCAAAACCCAATGGACATTCAAAATATGGGTCAGGGTCATTGAGGTCACCCAGAGTTTTTAAGTACGTGATTTAGAATTGCTGGAAATCACATTTTATGAGTCTGTAATTCATTCCCGAAGTTCATACATGTATTATTTTAACACTCAAGCATAGTATGACCTGTGAGTGTGGGACAAACAAATGAGCCGAAATGTGCAGGAGGTTCAAAATAGGGGTCATGGTCACTAGGGTTACTTGAGACCACTGAGTGCATTTTTCATAATTGTTACAAATTGCACGTATAATCCCCTAATGCACTCCTGAATTTTATACGTGCATTTCATTACTCGTAAAAGTAACCTACTTTCAAAATTTTGGGCCCCATCCACTTTTTAGAGCTTGGTATAATCTAAGCTGAAAAAATGGAGCCATAAATTTTGAAAGATGGTCATGCTGATATCTCTCCCTGTGGAAACCCTGGGAAATGAAGCAGTGCTTGTTTACTGTGGTAAATAAGCTCTGTTTTACTGGTAAAATAGGACGCGGTCACCAATGCCTGGGATGGAAGTCCTGGGTATAAACAATTGGCTGGACTGGACTTCATGTCCAAGTTGCAGTCACAATTAGCAATTGTGCAGAAATATGTGACATTAAACACCAATAAATAAATTAAATAATGCTGATATCTCAAGAATAGTATGATATTATCAACTTAGAACCTTTGAAAATTGAGTCGAAACTCATTAGAGGTCTTTCAAGTCCTCTGTTGTTATTGATTGCATTCCAACACGAGGTGATCCTAGCTGTCATCAAAGTGTCATTAAACCCCAATAAATAAATAAATAAATAAATAAATAAATAAATAAATAAATAAATAAATATTGATTGCATATTTAAGGGATATTGGTAATCACAATTTAGACCCTTTTAAGTTGTTTATATCTAATAGATAACAAAACATCAATAGTTACGTCACAATATACTTTAACTGGTAGAGTGCTAAATTATTTTTGATCACAAAAATTTGTTCACATGTCTTTGCCTTGTTACAATTTATGGGAGAGTGCCTCTAGGCACACATACAGGCACGCCTATAGGCACTCTCCCATAAATTATAACAAGGAAAATCCATACAGATAAAATAATTTCACTTAAAAGGTAATATGAAGCATATCCACTGAATATGTAGTCTTTAAGTTATGGTACCTGCACTTCAGAGTAAAGCCCAAGTATGGGCTTCCAGCACTCTACCAGTTAATGCAACATTAGTAAGATAATTATGATGTATATCCCATAAATGCATTATAAAGTCACGGTGAGCTACAGTGTCATTGACACTTTCATTGCTAAACTTCAACAGTCTGGGTTTAGTATACCTGATTTAAAAATCTTACAACAAGAATCCCCCACCTCATCCAAGTCATCCGAAGGATGTGATGGATGAGGGGATTCTTTGAATACATGCCTGTAGGCTTGAGGATGTAACACCCACCCTCATTGGGTCAACAATACACTGTAATACACATTTGTTTTCCAATGTTACCCACCTCATTTATGGTAGGGGTTTTTTATCATTAAATATGACTATTCTTTGAAGAGACAACGCTTTCCACCTGAGCTGAGTATTTATAGTGTTTGTGCATGACCTTCAAACTTTAGTGCTTTGAAGTGATCTGGAACAGTAATCCCATGCAAAATAATATGCCAGTGTTACATCCGAGAAGCCGGAAGGCTTTATGGAAAAGAATGTATTTCCCCCAATACAAGTGAAAACGTCTAGAAGAAATATAAATCTGTATTGAGGGGGGTAGCGACCGCTTGTGTGATCATTTGATTCAGAAAGAGAATGTTTTTTTTTTACTTGCACTCATCAAAAACTGATCATAAATGTCAAGGCCACCATTGTTATAACAGTAATTAAATGATAAATAAATCACCAACTCAACAAAATAAAGTAGATTTGATGAATTTTTTATGATGATAAATTTATATGGGACTACCATGCATTGAACCTTAAAAATAAAACAGACACACCCAGCTCTATAAACATCAACAGTACAAGTAGAATAATAAATGGGGATTACGTCATACATTTCACAAGCACACAATATCATGACGTCTTGATCTTTATTCAGAAAAAAATCACTTTGTTGATACTGAATGATTGTCAAAATACAGTGGAGCCCACTTAATTGGATATCTCTTAATTGTATATCCCTGTTAATTGAATATAATTTTCAAACACAAAACCATTTACCATATCTTCAGTACAAATTTGATCTGTTAATTGCATATGGGTTGTAGAGTATACTCCTGTTAATTGTATATAAATTTTTGTAATATGTCGAAAAAATTACTGTGACATGCACCAAATTCCCCTTATTTATCAACCTTTTTGGCCTCACTACATCCAATACAGGCATTTATTCTATTATATCTTGTTTGACAGAGCTCTGTGAGGTCTGTCAAACAAGATATAATAGAATAAATGCTCAGTTTACCTCCAGAACACAGGAAACTGACCAAATCCCTGTTAATTGTATACTACTGTTAATTGAATAATTTTCACTGGCAAAATGGATATTCAATTAAGAGGATTCTACTGTATTTGCAAACAAGTAAAAAAAGGAGGAATATTGTAAGATAAATGGGTTATTACCACTAAGTGGGTTTTTGAGATAGTATATTGAAGTCTTGACGTGATCTCTGGATCATATTTCAACACGCCCTTACAGACCCGTTGATATATGCCCAGAGACAAGGTCTCGACTTCAATACACCATCTCAGAAATCCACATGGTGGCAATAACCTATATATTTTCAATCTTGCTCTTGATATCTGTTGTCTTGAGGTAATTATTACAGCTGCAGTAGACCTCAGCAATCACAGTAGATTTTTTCGACCATAAAAATATAACCAATCTTTTGGCCTCGTTCAGATAATTGAATGAATGTCATCAAATCCATACCTTTCTTGAAAATTTGATTATGTGTGCAGGTTTATGTAATTATATTTTTATACGAGTGGGTATTATTATGGTATGGCTATTTCCATCCATCTGTCTGTCTGTCCATCCATCCATCCATCTGTCTGTCTGTTAACTTTTGCATGTCAGGGAAATAACCTGAAAACTCTATGTCAAACAGATCCCATTTTAATGATGGATTGGGCATGACAAGAGTAAGGTTCCATTTTTTCATAATTAGAATTCTGGTATATCCAACATGGTAACCTTGGCAGTCGTCTTGGATTTTTGCTTTTCTGAGCAATAACACAAAAAAAGGAATTACTGATTGATCTAATTTTTAGCCCGACTGTTTACAGTCAGGGCTATAGTCATGACTTTCATCCATTTGTCCATCCATCTGTCCGTCTGTCCATCTGTTAACATTTAGAGTTTTGGTTAAAGTTTGTTGTTAAAAGTTTTTTATTCAAGGTTAAAGTTTTTTTTCTTCTAAATTAATATTAATTACTATAGACTGTATCATTCTCATTATGTTTCATGTTATTTTGGGAAATATTTAACCCCTTTTTGTATGGCAATTTAACTTACAACTTCCAGGTTGAAGTTTTTGGTTAAAGTTTTTTTGTTTACAAAGTTACACCTTTAATTCTTCAAACAGTTTAGTGCAAAGTCACTGTTTCTCATTTGGGACAATGTCCATTGTCTACTGAACCTTTCCCCCCCCCCCCCCCCCCCCCCCCCCCCCATCTCTCTCTCACCCCACGGTCGTTTAGGCACTTTGTCCAAAAAATGCATTTTGAAGGATTGGGAGTTTATTTAATGCAAACAAACAAAAATTGTCTACTATAACACACCACCACAACCCCCATAACCCCCCCCCCCCCTCCCCAGACACACTCACACACACACACATACACACACACCTGTGTCATTTAAGCAATTATTGTCAAAATGCATTTTGAAGGATTGGGAGTTATCAAACAAACAAAAATGACTCCTATAGCCCAACAATGTTTTATGTACTACATCTTTAACCCTTTATCTAACACAAGTTGAAGCCAACAGTACAAATTATTTTTCTAAAACATCAGATTTTTTCATTTTTAGCTCAACTTTGGCGAAGCCAAATTTGACCTTATGCCATGGCCAGTCATCCGCCGTCCATCTGGCCATCTGTCCATCTGTCCGTCTGTCAAATTTGAGCTTATGCCATGGCCAGTCGTCCGTCGTCCATTTGTCCGTCTGTCCGTCAACAATTCAATACGGCTTGGGCTAGAGTCAGCATTTATGAACCGATCTTTACGAAACTTCTTGGGCACCTTTGTTATGACAGTGGGACGAGAACGAGTGTTTTGGGGTCCGGTCCAAAATTCAAGATGTCTGCCAGCTGCCATTTTGTACCAACAATGCAGAAATCTGTTTTTTGCACAGAACTTCCATATGGAAGCACTGATATGAATAATTTTTTTGTATGAATGTTTAGTACATGGGATACATCACATATAATACAGGTTTTTTTCTCGTATGTAAATTATGCAAATTAGACTAACTTTGATGTATTTAGTGTTACTTTCAGCACTATCAGTGCAAATGCCAATACGGCTCGGGCTAGAGGCCGCATTTATGAACCTATCTTTACGAAACTTCTTGGGTACCTTTGGTATCACCGTGGGACGAGAATGAGTGTTTTTGGGTGCAGTCCGAAATTCAAGATGGCCGCTGGCAGCCATTTTGTTCAAAATTAGGGGCAATCAGATTTTTGCGCAGAACTTCCACATGAAAGCTCTGAGTTGAATAATTTTTTGTGTGAATGTTTAGTACCATGGGATACATCACATATAATACGGGTTTTTTTCTCGTGCAGAAATTATGCAAATTAGATGAACTTTGATTTTTTCAGTGCTACTTACACACAGTAAGTACACATGTCAATACGGCTCGGGCTAGAGGCTGTATTTATCAACCGATCTTCACGAAACTTCTTGGGTACCTCTGCTATCACCTTGGGACGAGAACGAGTGTTTCTGAGTGCGGTCCGAAATTCAGGATGGCTGCCAGTGGCCATTTTGTACCGAAATTAGGTCTAATCAGTTTTTTGTACACAACTTCTATACGGCTCAGGCTAGAGGCCATATTTATGAACTGATCTTTATGAAACGTCTTGGGTACCTTTGTTATCACTGTGGGATGAGAATGGATGTTTTTGGGTGTGGTCCGAAATTCAAGATGGCCACCAGCAGATATTTTATACCAAAATTAGTGCAATCAGTCTTTTGTACAGAACTTCTGTATGAAAGTTCTGATTTGAATAAATTTTTGTATGAATGTTTAGTAAAATGGAATACATCACATACAGTATGGGTTTTTTTCTCGTGCAGAAATTATGCAAATTAGATGAATTTTGATTTATTTAGTGCTACTTGTACACTGTAAGTGCACATGTCAATACGGCTCGGGCTAGAGGCTGTATTTATCAACCGATCTTCACGAAACTTCTTGGTTACCTTTGTTATCACATTGGGACGAGAACGAGTGTTTCTGAGTGCGGTCCAAAATTCAAGATGGCTGCCAGTGGCCATTTTGTACCGAAATTAGGTCCAATCAGTTTTTTGTCACAACTTCTATACAGCTCGTATTTATGAACTGATCTTCACGAAACTTCTTGGGTACCTTTGTTTTCACCTTGGGACAGGAATGAGTGTGTTTTGGGGTGCCTTTGTTATCACTGTGCTATGAGAACAAATATTTTGGGGTTCAGTCAGACCCACTCTGGGACTCAAAGATTTCTTTTCTAGTTTAGCATCTGACTGTCACCCACCTTTACAATACTTTACCGATACATTTGTTACAGGCTATGGTCAGTATTTATGTACAGGCCGTTACAATACTTTATATGTACCTTTGTTATCAGGTCATTACCTAGATGTTTGTCAACAAATATTTTGGGGTTCAGTCAGACCCACTCTGGGACTCAAAGATTTCTTTTCTAGTTAGCATCTGACTGTCGCGCACCTTTACAATACTTTACCGATACATTTGTTACAGGCTACGGTCAGTATTTATGTACAGACCATTACAATACTTTATATGTACCTTTGTTATCAGGTCATTACCTAGATGTTTGTCATTGCTGGGTCACATACTATACATGTACATGTCTTGACAAGTTGAGCTACAGTGTCATTGACACTTTCATTTACTTCTAACCATGGCTTATTAGTCCTTATTGAAACAAGCTCATCAAGCTTGTTCCATTAACAGGTCACGAGGTATGTTTTGTAGTAGAAAAATGAAAAAATTAAATTTGAATAGCAATTTTTGTATATCAAAAGTGCAGATATGGCAGATTTGTTATGGGTAAACGGTTAACAAAAAATGGCTCAGACTAATTTGTGTCTAAGCATTGCCATTGCTGGGACAGTCAGGCTGCATGCGTGACATCACTTTAGTTTTCAGTGCATTATTGATGACTAAAGAAAGGTTCCTTTTGGTAATCAGCATTTTGGCAAATCCAATACAGCCACCATAGCAATCGTCATGTATTTTTTGTAATTTCTCTTTGTCTGAGTAATAACTTATAAAAGGCATGATGGACGATTCCAATTTTTTTCTGGTGCATTTGTTTTGACTACAAAAAGATTTCTTATGGTTATCCACAATCTGGCTTATCCAACATGGCAATCATGGTAGCCATCTTGAATATTTTGTGATTTTTGCTTGTCTGTGCAATAACTTAAAAAACGAATGACCAATGGATCCATTTTTTATAGTGTTTACAAGTGGCTATTGGAAGGTTCTTCTCGATAGCCAGCAGTCTGGCAAATCCAAGATGGCCGGCATGTCTGATCAATAACTTAAAAAAAAATGACTAATGCTTCCCATTTTTCTTGTTCTTGTGGTAAATTGAGGTGCTTTTGAAAAGCATTAGGTATATTTTGCTATGCAAAATAAATTAATTTACAGAAAGCGGCTGTATTATGATGCCATCACCTTACAGTGCTTTTGTTTGGAAAGCTATGTATACCCAGCATAACTACAAATTTCAACATGCTTATCAACCCCCAGAGGTTTGGATATTTTTATACATTTTTGCTACACTTTGGTAGTGTTCAACCGACGATCGAAACCGGCCACTACAATCGGCCAATTGTAGGCAATTGGATGATAATGGCAATGGCTTCTGGAATGTCGGTTCAACCGATTGTTGCCAAGCATTTTGTGATGATTCATTGACCACATTTTATTATCTTCTGCAATTGTTCAGTTGTTAATGTAAAATGATGTTAATGATACCATTCAATAAAGTTGAGAAACAACCACAATGTGTATTCTTAATCTCTCTAGACGCCCATTTATGGCATATATAATTAAACAACCTGTAAGGCTTACAATTGAGCGTAATTGTATCAATTGCCAGTTCATACCGGAAAAGTGAAGGCTGCACTCCATTGACTCAGGTTGCATTAAAATTACCAGTCTGAGAGCCATGTTTACCGTTTCAAGTGTGCACAACTGGTAATTTTACTGTGACCCCAGTGAATGAAGTTTAACACTGTGAGAATTGTTCAGTTTAATGTACTGCTTTCAAGCCTAGATTTGTCTAGTAGTGCAAGGTATTACAATCAGAATCAACCGATTGTGAGATCAAATAACTGGTAATCGGTCAGCGACTTTTTGTGTGGCAGTAAAATTGCGATCAAAGCAGGAAAATTGGCATTCAATGGTTAACCCTTTACATAACATGAAAAGCAGACGGCACTTGCAAATAAAATTCTTGAATAACTAATTTTTTTCATTTTTTGTCTCAAAAACATAGGTTATGACCCTAATTGAATGAGCTCAACAAGCTCGTTCCAATGAGGGGTCATAACCTATGTTTTTGAGACCAAAAATGAAAAAAATAATGAAAATTAATTGGCAATTTTTGAGAATAGCACTGGCCGGTTTTGGGCATTACTTGGGTAAAGGGTTAAAACATAAAAGTACAACAACTGCCAGGTCCATGTTGGCTGATGAGAATGTTTTAGATTGTCTCTCTCAAGAAACCTGCTTTTTCAAGTCATTAAACCAGGTGAATTAGCGTGTTAAGAGGAGATATTGTAAACATACAAAGTACTTCATTTTTAAGCATGAAACTAGTCAACAATTTACCACATTCTAAATCAAGGTCTACATTTTTTTCTTGAACCAGAAAAATGCAACAAGCAACTTGAATTTATTTAATAGCAGCATATGGTTGAGATAACTGTCTGAGTTTAAGGTTTTTTATTATACCTAATGATAAAACACAGTGTTATTTTGGGATATGATCCTGTTTGTCATTTCCCAATGTTTACGTGCCATGTGATATTGCCAGGCACCCTTTGTTTTAGTGTTACCCACAATAACCAAGACATCCCAAAGATGCTGACGGTAATACAAGAAGAAGGAGTAGCTCATCCATGACATAGCCACATCATTTCTTTATTGACTGTTTTTTTAGATTGTGAACAATATAGCACAGGTATTACTGCCACAGTGCTTATTAGACAGCAGTTACTAGAATACCAATTGTCTTAAATGTTGAATTATAACTGATTTTGGAATATATAGCGTACCATTGGATAGGAATCAAGACTTGATATTCTGGCAAAAAGCATGATTATTCAGTGTAATAAAAAAATGTCATTTTACATGCCATTGCATGTGCTAAATGCAGGAAAATACGTACAGTTTGAAGGTCACCTAGGTCCAAAGACAGTGATAATTGAATACTGGCATGCTTTCATTAATTTGGCAGCTGCTATTTCTTTACTGGCTAAATTTGTTGCGCACAACAAAGCGCCTGAAAGTTGAACAGTTCTTGAGTTGAAAGTAACATTTTGTAACATAGTGATGGCCTGTAACATGTGAGGAAACATGTTGCAGCAACTAGTCGTAAGTTGCATTGAGTATTATTGCCTTAACCCTTTACCCAACAAATTGGTCACATCCGCCCACATAATATGCAAATTCAGCAGCTGAAAAATTACTATTTTTCAAAAAATTTCGACAAAACCATATCATGATCATGTGACCCCTCTTTGGAACGAGCTCATCGAGGTCGTTCCAATGAGGGGTCACATGATATGGTTTTGTAGAAATTTTTTGAACATTTTTAAAAAAGATATTTTAAATAATAAATTTTAATATCCTCTTCGTTGGGTAAAGGTTTAAAAGCTTTTAGAGCTGGGTGGTTGTGATTTTTCAGATTTAGTCCTTGGTTTCCATTCAGTTTGTCTATGTGTTTAGAACATATAGTAAATAAGAATTCACGCTCTGTAACTTGGAAAAACATTTGCAATAGTTTATACAACGCCACTCACCAAAAAAAAGTTATCCATAAGTATCTCCACTAGTGAGTTTTAGGGCTGCAATGATTCGGATGTTCACAATGCGATGCGCATCACGATTATTTGCTCATGATGCAAGTACAACATGGAAACGCTCTGATCTTGTAAGATCTGTATGTTTAGTAGAATGGTACACTTCACCCCAATTGCCTTCATGGGGGCACGATGACGCTGTGTACTGAGGCGTACTGCACGTCGATGGTGCGCATGTCTTCAACCAATCTAACCCTGCCTGTGCTGCGGTTCAGAGTTACGATGTTGGAGAGCTGACAGCTGCTCATCGTTGCTCGGTGGTTCTCTCCGGGTACTCCAGCTTCCTCCACCCGTAAAACTGTCACGGTCACGATTAGCCATTGTGCATAAGTATGTGACCTTAAACACCATAAAATAAATAAATATATAAATAAATAGTAGAATGGTAATTGCCCTCAGTCACCGAAGTTAAGCAACTTCGAGCCCGGTTAGTTCTCGGATGGGTGACTGTCTGAGCGATCGATTCGGACTCTCGCATTGTGTCCTTGGGCAAGGCACTTAACCCTGATTGTCCACATGGGGACACGATGATGATGTCTACTAAGGCGTACTGCACATCGATGGTGCACATGTCTTCAACCAATCTAACCCTGCCTATGCTGCAGTGCGGAGTTACGATGTTGGGGAGCTGGCAGCTGTGCGCTGTTGCTCGATGGTTCTCTCTGGCTTCCTCCACCCGTAAAACTGTCACGTTCATGATTAGCCATTGTGTATAAGTATGTGACCTTAAACACCAATGAATGAATAAAATGAATTGCCCTCAGTGCATTTTTATTTTTCACCTCAGATTTGCTCAAAATGAGAAAGAATTTATGTTAATCTTACTTCAAGTCAAATATTATTACAAATTATACTCTATCAAAATGATACATTGTGTTTTAATAATGTTTGCAACCTTTTCAATGTTCTTCCATTAATAATCCCTGTTGACATCTGAGCATCATGATGCATCTCTTGTCATGATGCGATGCATCACAGAGTGAAACAATTGTGATACATTGAAACTTTAATGCATCATTGCAGGCCTAGTGGGTTCAGCCTAACTTCTCTTTTTTCAATCTTAAGGGATCTAATGGATCAGTTGCTAAGCCTATTGAGTCAGAAAAAAACATAAATTACTCTTATGTTCCAAATAAAAGTACAGGTGGGAATAAAAATACAGGGTGGAACATTTATCAAATTAAATTAAAGTACAGACCCAAATAATAGTACAGGATGAAAATCCATTGAGGGGGTGGGGGAGTAATGCTAGTTAATTTTATCCAAAAGCCAACTTATTTTCCAGTATTGCAGTTAGTTTTATTAAAGAAAACTAATAGGTGTTAAGGCATCATGATTACAACAATAAATACACTGTGCTAAACTAAAGACTATCACACAATCTAGTGAAGATTTACTAATTTGAAGATCTCCTCCCTGTAGGAAGGGCAATTTTAATAAACATACAGGCCCAAATAAGGTGCATACAGGGTGGATAAATAACCCCAAATTAATAAACATACATGTATGTTTATTAGGAACACAAAAGTGGGGTAACAAATGAATAGTAAATTAGAGTTACAAAGAAATAATTACATTGTTAATGTAGTTATACGTTTTGGGTCCAAATACTCAATTCCCATTGGTCAGCTGGATGAAAACGTCATGTTCAAATGTAATTCATTTTCCAATGAATACATTATGTCGAACTTTGACCCGCATTTACGGTAGAGCGCAGTTGACAGAATGTAATTCGGGCGGTGTTTGGGTGGGTTTTTAACTTTTAGCGCCTCTCACAGTGATCAACTCCGCTGCTGTTTCTTTGGTGACATTTCCCAACTGTGGCATAAAGCCCGTTACTAAAATACTCGTTTCCATTTCTAAAGTTGTGAAAATTAAAGCTTATTTGCCTTTGGGATATCATTTAGACGGAACCGGCGCTCAACTCAGAGTCGTGCGCTTTGTCTTTTGTGTGAGGGTGGTTTTTCGCCTCGTCCGTTCGTACATGTTTTATTTCATCTTTCTGCTTTGTTGTTTGGTAAAAAGTAGTTATAAACAGTTACGGAATGTAATTATAAGAATTGAATGCAATTTTTATGATCTTTATTGGAGTATGAACGTGTGGGAATGGGTACAAATTGTATGAATCCAAAGGGATTCATACATAATTTGTACCCATTCCCACACGTTCATACTCCAAAAAAGATTAGAATAATTGCATTCAATTCTTAAATGAAGTTCATCTATTCTATATTGTGTTCTCGGTGTTATATTTTCACCCTCATTAACTCGTCCAATAGAGGAGTCAATAAGGGAGATATATGTGACAATGAGAACACGACGATAAAGGTTGATCAGTTTATGCACAAACACAGTAAAACCGTTCGGTTGGTTTTTGTTGATTTTTGCTGTTCACTTTTCCAGTTTTCTGTAAAAACTGGAACCGAACTGTAAAGTTGAAAAACCTCCCAGCTTTAACTGGTAGAGTGCAAAATTATTTTTGGTTATCAGAATTTGTTCACGTGTCTTTACTTTGTTAGAATTTATGGGAGAGCGCCTATAGGCACCTACCATAAACTGTAACAAGGCAAATTCTAACACACTAAAAAATAAATTTCACTTCAAACATAAAATGAAGCACATCCACTGAATATGAGACCTTTAAGTTGTGGTGTCTGTACTTTAGAGTAAAGCCCAAATATGGGCTATCAGCACTCTACCAGTTAAAACTCTTTTTTATCCAAAATACATGTTCTTATATTTTCTGTATTTATATTATAGGATCCAAGTTCCTGTCGAGTGTGCTGGTTGCACCTGTCAAGAATGAACACTGCGAAATTATTATGTTTATTATTAACTATGAGGACATTACTGATGCACCGGTCAAGACTGATGTCCGAAACTGTAGAAACAGTAAGTATAATAAAGGGGTTTCGCCAGGCCTGGCATTCTTAAAAATGCAGGAGGGCTAAAAATCGGTCCCCACTCGTGGCCTAGGGGAGCGATTAGCTCTCCTGAAGCTTCCAAAAGCTAAAAGTGGCAAAATGAAGTTTTACTCTTAATGAATTCTGCATAGTGAGCTCTGTACATTTTATTTGGTGCTGCTATCAAGATGGTGTCTGTGAGACTGCTGCACTGCCCCTTCCACACCTCAGGGCCTCGGCAAGGCCTGGAGGTGTGGGAGGGGCAGTGATTCCATCTTACAGACACCACTAACATACATGTAGCAGAGATTTGAAAAGATGTGGGTTTTAGGAATAGGCTGTTATGGTAACCATTATTTTGTAAGGCCTGGAGGGCTAGTTTTCGCCCTCCTTTATTTTTTTAAGGCGAGCAGTTGGCGAGCGACTTAATTGCTCTCCTGAAAATGCCAGGCCTGGGTTTCATTTGAAAATAGAATTGTTGGGGTTTCCATAGAAGATAGAAATGGGTCTCTTTTAATTACAGTGGAGTCCACTTAATTGGATATCTCTTAATTGAATAACCCTGTTAATTGAATATAATTTCCCAACACAAAACCATTTACCATACCTCTAGTACAAATTTGACATGTTAATTGAATATAGGTTATAGAGTAAACTCCTGTTAATTGAATAAAAAATCTTGCAATCTGTCGAGAAATTACTCTGACTCTCCCCAGTTTTCCCTTGTTTATAGACCTATTTGGCCCCAGTACATCCAATACAGGCATTTAATCTATTATATCTTGTTTGACAGAGCTCATAGAGCTCTGTCAAACAAGATATAATAGAATAAATGCTAAGTTTATCTCTAGAATACAGGAAAGTGGCACAATGCCTGTTAATTGAATACTCCTGTTAATTGAATAATTTTCACTGGCAAAAGTGGCTATTCAGTTAACAGGGTTCCACTGTACTATTCATTATTTTATTGTTGTGTGCTTCAAATGCTCTTTTCACTTTGGCTATAACTTCTATACATATCGCAGTATTCACTTTTGTGCCATTTTGTCAGTTTATTCAAAATCGATTGGAGAGTGTGCTTAGGTATGCTCCAGTGAATTATTACAAAACAAATCCAGAAGAACAACATAATTTTATTATATTTGATTGTTACTAATTGTAAAGCACTTCTCATCTGCAATGTGTCTTTGTGCAAGTAGGCCTGGCATTCTGAAAAATGCGGGAGGGCTAAAAATTGCTCTTCTCATGAGGCCTAAGGGTCCGATTACCTCTTCTCAAGCTTACAAAATCTAAATGTGGAAAAATGAAGTTTTACTATTAATGAGTACTGCCTAGTGGGCTTCGTACATTTTATTTGGTGCTGCTAACAAGATAGTCTCTGTGAGATGGCAACGCTGCGCCTCTCACACCTTCGGGCCTCGGCAAGGCCCAGAGGTGTGGGAGGACCAGTGTGCCCATCTTACAGAAACCACTAACATAGCAGAGATCTGAAAAGATGTGGGTTTTAGGAATAGGCTGTTGTGGTAATCGTTATTTTCTAAGGCCAGAATGGAGAACTACTTTTTAAAAAATTTTTTAAGGCGAGCAGTAGGCGAGCGAATAAATCACTCTCCTGAAAATACCAGGCCTGTGCAAGACACATAATCCCAATTGCCGAAAGGGGAACACGGCAGCAAAGTGTACTTGGGCGTATCGCACATCGATTGTTTACTGACCTTCAAACACTGCTAATCCGGGTCTGGAAATAACCTGTGAACGATCGTTTAGGTTACAAGGAGGTTACGTCAGTTATAAAATATGCGAACGAACTGCAGGTTACAACAAAATAATAACTACATTAAATCACTAATCTCGCATGTTTTGCCAGAAAGACTTGACAATCTTTCTCAACTCAAATTTTAAGCATTGCATCCATATTATGAATAGAATGGCATGCTGTTTCCATCTTAAAGGAATTGTCGCATAACTACTAGCAGCAATTAATGCGTGATCTCACATTGGCGAGACTGCGCATTTGTTGTTGCTATTTCTTTTGGCAAAAATCCCATTAAGAAGTAAAATGGCATGACAGGCACGGTGAAATTGATAAGGCGGAGAAGCATCACAATACCTTTTTTCTATGGGTTACCACAATTATCTGATAAATGACGTAAAAGAGAATAAAATCTCAAATTTTGAGATAACCTATTTACCGTTCATCTGGATATATTAAAGAGGATCTTTTACAGTACAGCCATCATGGATGGGTCAAAATCTATGGGTGGGCATTTTCCCACGTATATAATTCAGAGATGATCCGCTATGACACCTATCAAAATTTTCACCACTGGAAAATTTTGTTAGGTGTCATAGCGGACCATCTCTGAATTATACGCGTGGAAAAAATGACAACCCATGGATTTTGACCTGTCCACAATGGCCCTAATTTATGAGGGTTCACAGATTTTGAAAACATCTGTGTGAAGAGAGCGGTCTTCCCACAGGAACATTTTAAGACAGTGCTATGAAATAAAGTGACACAACTTTTTTTTGATGAACTTTTTGCCGTTCCGGACGAACAACTTTTTGGTTATCTGTTTTGTTTCATTTAGATAACCACCAGAGGAAAGATAAAATTGTTCCTCTCAAATTTTATGGCTTGGCATAACCTGAAAACAGGTTATGATATCAGTCCTTTATTTCCAGGCCTGTTAACCTTGCTTGTGTCAGAAAGAATTCTGTTATTAAAACTTTGTACTCAGAAATGTTTATTTTGTATACAATGCTCATGTCGTAAAAATAAAGTATTAAAGTATTATTAGTATGTTGGAGAGTCCAATGTTTATTCATTATTGCTCTGTGGTTCTCTCCAGGTATTCCGCTTCCTCAACCCATAGAGTGTCTAACATAATATGACCCTAGCTGCTGAAAGTGTCATTGAACCCCAATAACCAAACCATGAAGCACTTCCACAAAAAGAAGCCAACTCATTAGGGCCCATATATGGGCTTCTAGCTCTAGGCAGTTATGTGATCAACACCACATATTGAACATGGACTCTCATAATTTATCTCGTTGAAACTACATGGTAGATGCTGTTTTATACCACTGGTGGTAAATGTGTAAAGAGGACTGATCTAATTTTTGAAATATCTCTTGTTGATAGAGTTAATGGCTGTGACATGGCAGGATGTTTCCCAGTGGCAGCTGGTTGTTCAGCACTCCCCTTGACATAATAATAAATCTGTACTATTCATTGATGTGATTGTTAAGGAGGCTTCTTAACTAAAGTGAAATTTAGCATTAACAAATAAGGGGTAGGGGGCAACAAGAAAAATTTGATCCAATTTCTTTTCCCAATGATATTACCAATCCAGAAAATTAGCAGACTGTCATCTGCAAAATGAGGTCCCCAGGGGGTGAATATAGTGATGCTACCCTGCTGTGCATGGTAGCATCACTAAATTTACCCACTGTCAACCTCAATCTGAATAAGGGTCTCAAAACTAAACAGAAAGAGGTACCCAGTGGATAAACTGGCCCACTGTATGGGATATCGTCATCAAATTCACCCTCTGGTGACCTCATTTTGCAAATGTCAGACTGCTTATTTTCTGGCCAAACATATTACCCTTCTAAGTTTAGAAAGTTCTCTCCAAGCATTCCAAAAAACGGTAGATACTGTTATTATAGGACCCTATGAACTCTCTCTTGATCGATCTCAGAATTTTTTTTTTTCTTTTACATACATGTAGAGGAATATATGATGCATTTTACTTACTAATTCCTCAATTCCGAAAATATCTGTAGTTTACAATCATAAACTTACAGTTCACACTATGTGGCCTAGGCCCAGGCCTGAAAATAAGCAGTCTGACATTTTCAGAATGAGGTCCCCAGAGGGTGAATTTGATGATGCTATCCCATACAGTGGGACAATTTATCCTCTGGGTACCTCTTTCTGTTTAGTTTTGAGACCCTGATTCAGATTGGGGTTCACAGAGGGTAAATGTAGTGATGCTACCCTGCTATGCAGGGTTGCATCACTAAATTCACCCTCTGGGAACCTCATTTTGCAGATGTCAGTCTGCTTATTTTCTGGCTTGCCTACGCCCCTGCAAATATTTGATTGTTCGAGTCGAAGTTGAGTTGTTCAACAAATTTGAGTTGAATTTGAGTCGAAAATAAAATCATGAATATAAAAATCGAATTTGAAAAAAAATCTTATTAATAAATGTCTCTATATGTGTACATTCATACATTTTATACTGACTAAATTGTCAAAACAATGCAAGGCATTGGGTGAGAGCCGCAAGCATACATCGTCAACATGGAACTTACAGTGTTTTACCAGTATTGCATGATTTGAAACGATATCGGTAATACACTCATATTTACAGTGGATAAAGCCACAGCTGCATACACATGTAAGACTTCATACAAAACCCAGGCAACAGGGACTACATCTCACCTCTGGTACACTTCAGTAAGAAGCAACAATCGCTTCATGAAAAGGCAAGATCGGACGATGCCAAGCTTCAAGTCAAGAAGGGAGCGAAGCAATCACTGTTACACAGAGATTCTTTTTCTTCTATTCAACCATGCTTTCAAGTGTGCTGCGTTATTAACATACTAACTGTTGAATGTTAGCATGAATGTGTGGATAAATCATCAGCACAATGCCAAAACAATCTTAATGTGGCTATTTTAAACTGGAATTATCACGTTCGAAACCGCACTTTGACACATGGTTCCAACTAACATAGTTCGAATTTGATATTCGGTTGACACAAACATTTTTTGGGCAAATTCGAGTCGGAAGTCAAGTTGAAAAAAAATCCATATTTGCAGGGGCCTAATGTGACCCACGTCATCTTCCACAGCTAGCTGTGTCCTCCAGGTCTAGGATACATCTCTGGCTTTGGTCACTGTCTTGTGACAGTGTTTATACATGTTTTTGCTGATACAACTTCTACAGGGTTAAAGCCATAATCACCTGATCTCACTTTGCTTAATGTTTTGCGTGTGGTATGCCCATGTCGGCATCTTCATACACTTGCTAGTTTTGCTGCCACTGTCATCATGGTTCTACCTTACACAGTTTTATCTCATGAGCTCAACCAGCCCTCTACAGCTCTCAGCTATTTACCAATTATGGCTAGTGCTCTTGAACCCTCCGTGATTCATAGCTGTCTACTGACATGAGTTTGTGGACCTTCACAAGTTCCCTAGAAGCTTAAATGTTTACCAGGAACAAAATAAAGGTTTTTTTTTAGCCTGACCCCCTGAGAAACCATGCAACATACTGGGGTACATACCAGAAAATACCCAGGGAGATTTCTCTCAGCCTTTTTGTTACATCATTTGACTGGTGGCGATTACCCAAGTTACTTTCAACATTTTGACAATTCTTTGCTGCAAACGATGTCTAACAGCTGGGCAGTATACCCAAAATACTGTTGAGTAATGGTATTGCTGTGCATACATGTTTTTTATTGACACCGAATACTGTACCGAACACTATCGATACTGAGGTAAATCATTCTAAAAATACCAATACAGTGGAGCCCACTTAATTGGATATCTCATAACTGAATAACCCTGTTAATTGAATATAATTTCTCCAACACAAAACCATTTACCATACCTCCAGTTCAAATTTGACCTGTTAATTGAATATAGGTTATTGAGTAAACTTCTGTTAATTGAATAAAAAATCTTGTAATATGTCGAGAAATTAACCTGACTCTCTCCAGTTTTCCTTTGATTATAGACCTATTTGGCCTACGTACATCCAATACAGGCATTTCTTCTATTATATCTTGTTTGACAGAGCTCATTGAGGGGGAAGATACGCAGGTCACAGTATCTTCACTTGCCTGAAAAGATGGTGAATATGTATGAAATTCTCTCCCAAATAATGATTTGAGCCCCAAACATTTTCATGACTTGGAAGTTTTAGACAGATAGGAGCAAAGATATGCAGGTCACAATATATTCTCCTGCCGCCTGCCCCTTCCCCTGCCTGAAAAAATATTTTACTGCCCAGAATGTGAACAATGAATCTTGAAAATGATGAATATGGATGAAATTTTCTCCCTTTTCTTGATTTCTTCTGCCCAACTTTTATCCTTAATTGCCCTTGGATGAACAGCATCATGTGAGAGAATGTAGTTAGATTTTTTTTCCTTTATATTAAATGTTATGTTCACCTGTTCATTATTTGTTCAAAATTACAGAGAAGTACAAAACCAAATTCCTAAAACAATTCTGTGGTTAACCCTTTACCCAATGAATCCTCCACATCTGCCGGCATAATATGCAAATTCAGCAGGGATGATAACCTAGTTTATCTCTCCTTTGGGGGGTGGGGGGGGGGGGGGAGGGGTGAGGAGAATGGATCATCAGTGGTGGAGATATCGTGTGACCCAGTACCAATAGTTATGTGCCTATCAACCCAAACTCGGTACTTTACAAAAGAATAACAACCCAATAATATTGTGTACCGTTACTAAGAGAAACAATACATATTTTTCTGTAGGGGGTAGAAACAACATTACACTATTGGGCTTTGACTGATTTATGCCACCCTATAGATGTTCTCAGATCACTTGACTGAAAGTCAGGGTGTACTATAGTGATTAAGCTCCGTCCATCTGTTTGTTGTCTGTGAACATGGTAGTCATAACTTCCCCCAAAACACTGAATGATTTCAGTGAAATTTGAGGTGATTGTTTATCATGATATCACATTTTAGTTTACATGATATCACATTTTGATGTTGTTTAAATCAAGTTGCTCCACCTCGTAGGGAGGAGAGTGGGTGGGGGAAATGCCCCCAAATTTCAAAAAAAATTCTTCTCATGAACCAACTGGTACAGTGAATTGATATTTGGAATGAGCTTCCTTTTAAAGTGTAGAATAAATTTTGGACAAATGAAGTTCATAGGGCAATATTTGCCTTTGTAATGGGAGAGGCAAGAGCTTAGGCCCTGCATAAAATTTCTAATTTTCTGAACTGATGGCCTGATATGAACCAAATTTGGAATGTGTTATTGAGTCATAAGCACTTGACTCACGCAAAAACAATTTTCCCACATCCCATGGGAACCCCAGGAGCTAAAAATAGAAATATATTCAAATTCCCACATTTCTTAAACTGCATGAACAGCAAACTGTTATTTGTTATAAAGCATCCTGAGGACCAGTAGAATCAAATGATAAAAAATGGCAACGGGGTTGTGTTATGGGGTACAATGGGGGAAGTCCAAACATTGCTAAGCCATCATATTTTCAAAAATTAACAAAATCTGATTATCTGGAACCTCCAATCAGAATCTTTTGATATTTGAAATACAACATTCTCAGGAGAATCAGATTCAGCTTTGTTCAAATCAAGTTCTTAGATTTATATTTGGGCTCCCTATGGAAACCTGAATTTTAACTTACCAGGTAATGCAATACAGGGAATATTTTTAAAAAATCCTCTCAAGAACCACCTGTCAGAATCCTCAGATATTTGGTGTATAACATCCTTATTGTGGGCAGATTCAAATTTGTTTTCAAATCAAGACTCTGGGTTATTAATTGGGCTCCTTATGGGAGCCCAAATTTTAACAGCCTAATATGAGGAATAATCTTTTAAAAATTTCTTCTACAGATTCACTAGTCAAAATCTATTGATATTTGGTATACCCCTTTCTAAGAGAAGTCAGCTTTAATTTATTTCAAATCAAGTCCTTGGGTTCATATTTGGGCTCTCTTTGAGAGCCTGAATTTCAACTTAGTACAGTATGAGGAATATTCTCAAAAAAATTTCTTCTCCATTGCCACCAATCAGAATCTTCTGATAATAGTATATCACATCCTTAAGGGGGCAGATTCAAGTTTGTACAAATCAAGTCCCTGATTTCATATTTGTGCTCATTAGGGGGTCCCGAAGTTAAGCTTAGTGCAATCTGAGGAATAATTTTTTTAAATTTTCTTTGTTTGCAGGTTCCAGTAGTGAATTGAATCAAAAGAAGCTGATTGCAATAATTAGTTTCAGAAGATAAAGGGTTCCCAACTGTCAATCATATGTCAGTTCTTCAAATTCCAATTTGAGTTTCAAAGCATCAGATTATATGCCTGGCTCTTTCTCTGCTCATCATTCCCACTTAACATTCAATCTAAATTTCTGAGGAGCACATCAAATTAGGAATTGTTCTGTCTGAATTTTTAAGTAGCTTATTGAAATAGGATTCTGAGAGAGTAAAATTGTTGCTTTACAAAAAGTCTGACATTTAGAAGAGTTTTGCATACTACATCAACAATATTAATAAAATACACAATGGTACATCTTGAATCAATTCAGGAGTCTGTCGGTCCTATTGACATCTCAAACTACAAATTAATCAGTCTGGACATATCATTGTAGTGAACAAGGAAACTGTTCAATGGGAAAGGCGGTTCTATATATTTTGAGAGGAGTTTTATTTTGACTTCTCTGCCCTGCAACACTACCTGATATATTGCTCAATCAAATCAACGTCTCGACACAGACTATTTGTTGACCTTCTTCATCCCTTTACCCAACACATGTAACAGCTTAACATAGATGTGTGGGAGCCAATGCTCAAACTTACAACCCCCAACACAGAAAGGGACCGATTTACCATGAGACAAAATATGGTTGGTTGGAATATGGAATATGTCCTTTATACCTTGACTGCTACATGCAAATAGCAGATGACACTTTCAAAAAATTGTTTAGAAAACCATATATTTTTGTTTTTCACCTCAAAAAACTTAGCTTATGACACCTCTTTGGAACAAAATTAGTGATCACATTCTAATGAGTTATTGTAAGCCATGTTTAGTGATTTCCAGGGTTTGTATGGGGAATTCTAAGGTCCAAACTTCAAATCGAAAGGTTCAAGATTTGATCTTGACCAATGGAAACTGTGTTATGTCCTTGGATAAGGCACTTAATCCTGATTGTCCATGTGGGGGCAGTGTGGCATTGTGTACTAAGGTGAACTGCACGTCGATAGTGCACTTGCCATCAACCAATGCTAACCTTGCTTGTCGGAGTTAGTATGTTGGAGAGTCTGACAGTTGCTTGCCACTGCTTAGTGGTACTCTGGCTTCTTTCAACAGTAAAACTGTATGACATGAGGTGACTCTGGCCATCGAAAGTGTCGGGAAGCCACAACACACAAAAAGACCAAAAAGATCTATATATAGACATAGGAATTCATTGATTATCAGAATAATTCTTTGATACAGTAGAGCCCACTTAATTAGATATCTCTTAATTGTATATCCCTGTTAATTGAATATAATTTTCAAACACAAAACCATTTACCATACTTTCAGTACAAATTTGATCTGTTAATTGCATATGGGTTGTAGAGTAAACTCCTGTTAATTGTATATAAATTTTTGTATTATGTCGAAAAAATTGCCGTGACACGCACCAAATTCCCCTTATTTATCAACCTTTTTGGCCTCAAACATCCAATACAGACATTTATTCTATTATATCTTGTTTGACAGAGCTCTAAGAGCTCTGTCAAACAAGATATAATAGAATAAATGCTCAGTTTACCTCCAGAACACAGGAAACTGACCAAATCCCTGTTAATTGTATACTCCTGTTAATTGAATAATTTTCACTAGCAAAATGGATATTAAGAGGATTCTACTGTATCAGAGAATAAAATCTTGAATTTTGAGAACTATTAAACGTTCATCTGGATATAATAAAGAGGACTGATTACAGTATAACAATTGTTGACAGGTCAGAATGTGTGGGTGGGCATTTTTATGGCACCCCCCCCCCCCCCCCCAACTTAAGTCGGGTGGTATATAGTGATTGAAGTGTGCGTGTGTCCATCTGTCTGTCCGTCCTCCATGTGTGTGTGTGTCCGAACCAATAACTTGAAAACTGTTAGGGCCACAGTCATCAAACTTCACACAATTATATAAAGGGCCATGGGAGGAGGTGTCACACACCATAGCCAGCTTCGTACCTTCAAGGTCAAGGTCACATTTCGAGGGCACACTAAAAATCGGTCAATATTCGTGTCTCAGCCGTAACTCAGAAACGAATCATAGTACCATTGTTAAACTTTTTATAAATGTTAAGGACAGTCAGAAGGTGTGTCGTGTATAATAGTTTCTGCCGCATCTGCAGGGTGAAGGTCACAGGGGGGGGGATGTGTTACCTTAGTAACATTCTTCTTGTTCCACGATGAGCTCCTAGGACACCTAGGGAAATTTCCCCCAATGAAGTACCGGGGTAATCCCAGTGCTTCATTGGGGGGAATTTGCTAGGTGTCATAGCAGATCTTCTCTGAATTATATGCATGGAGAAAATGGCAACCTGTGGATTTTAACCTGTCCACGATGGCCCTACTGTATGACATTTACATATTTTGAAAGCATCTGTGGAATACACAGGGGGCATCAGGTGTCTAAGGGAGTTTGAGCATTGAAGAGAGGAGGTCTTCCCACAGGAACATTTTAAAACAGTGCTATCAAGTAAGCTGATAAGACACAACTTTCTTACTTTTTGATGAACTGTTTGTAGTTCCAGACGAACAACTTTTTGGTTATCTGTTTTTTTCATTTAGATAACCACCAGAGGAACGATAAAATCGTTAAAATCATTCCTCTCAAATTTTATGGCCTGGATATATTACTAGTTTTTTTATTCAGTTAGCAGGAGTTTACTCCATAATCTAGATTCAATTAACAGGTCAAGGTTGTACTGAAGGTATGGTAAATGGTTTAGTGTAAGTTAAGGTATATTTGATTGACTGGGTTATTCAGTTAAGAGATATCCAATTTAGTGGGCTACACTATATTATGATGTTCTGCAAATTTGGGCATTCACAGATTAACACTATCATCTGATAGTTGTTGGAAAGGTCTCAGTGAGAGCTTCCCAACAGTTAATCAGATGAAAGAGTTATGACTGAGTGATAAAAGTTTATAAATCAAGCTTCTTGGTGATTCTCTCTGGGTACTCTGCCTTCCTCCACCCGTAAAACTGTCCGACACGAGGAGACCCTGTCTGTCAAAAGTGTCATTAAGCTGCAAAAACAACCCCGGATCCTCTGGCTATTGTAGGACCTTGAAAAATGCAAAAACAAATGCCTTGAATAGCCTTGAATTTTATCGGTCCTTCTCTGCAGGACTCTAAGGTAAGTGCCATGACGTTTGATGATGTAAAAGCTGTTATGCTGTTGCATAACAGCTTTCACATCATCAGATGTCACAGATTGGGAGGTGTTACCGCCCTGTCGATATGGCACCATCTTGGGGTGGAAGTTTGAGCGGTGATGTTTCTTGCTGAAGTTCCGGCAGTCCAGTTGTATAGAGATCAGTGGTCCCATTGTACTTAAGTATCTCATCTCAAGCTTTTTTTTTCATTTTCAGATCGCCACAGAAGCTTTAAACTCAGACTTCCATCTATCAGAAGAGATATACGGTGCAAATCGAAAAACCTTGACAAGACACCTGATGTTGAGAATCCTCCTATTCCAGAAGAGGCAGTTCCTCTCAATCAGCTCTCGTCACCTGATACACACCTTCCACCAAATTCACCACCCATCAGGAAAGAAGGCTTTCATGGCCCCCTTTCACATGCGAACATTCTGTTTGAAGAAGCATGGAAATCTAAGTCACCTTTGGACAGTTCAAACCTACGGAGGGCTTCTTCTCTTGAAGGAATCTGTGAAAAAGAAGAAAAAGATGAAGGGGATGGAACGAGTAAGATATTTTACACTGTCTCAAAACATTTTTTTTTTTATTATGCTGTTCATTTTCAGATGCCTCCATGCTACTGTATCAAAAGTCAGAAAATATGATAAATTTTTAGAGAATGTGTTTAAAAAATTTTCAGAAAACACTCCTTTTATATATCTTTTTAATTCCAGGTTTTTTACTCTCCTTTATTGGATTGTAGTATTATTGTTTTTATGATATTTTATTATTATTTTTCCATATTTGAAAAATCATAGATTTTTGTCTTCCATATTTGAAAGCTAGGAATGTCATGGAATTTTTAAATTGATGTCAAGTAGCTGTCTAGTTACAGGGCTTAGAATTCACTAAAGTTTGTGAGAATAAAAGTATTGTGTTAGCATATGAATTAACCCTTTACCTAACAAATCAGTCACATCTGCTTGCACATTATACAAATTCATCAGGTGAAAAAATGTTATTTTTCAAAATATTTCAACAAAACCATATCATGTGCCACCTCATTCGAACAAGTTCTTTCATGATATTGTTTTGCTGACAACATAAAAGGAGCAGTCTATAGCTGTATGGGGACTTCAGTTAACAAAAGCTCAACAGTGACAATAAGAGTAAATTTTCCTTTTTTTTTCTCTAAATTTTAGTATGTAAAAAGTCAGTCACCCTGTTTATTGTAGGTGAACAAAACTTATTTGCTCCATTTGTACAGGTCTGCATGGTATAAAAATAGTTTAAAAAATACTATTTGGGGATTTCCAGATCAGAATGGAATACTAATTAGGTCTCCCTCCTGATTAACTTTGCATATTGGTATTTTCTTTCTTGCAACTCCAAGAGTAGGTATTTTCTAAATACAACAGCTCTTGTAGTTAGTCGATTTTAACTTGTTTGAAATTGAACAACTCCATCATGTTGAGCAATCCTGTGAACTTGAAAATTCACATCAAGGGAGATAAACCAAATAAAAAGAAGGATTTGTGTGAAAAATGGTCAGCAATTTATACATCAAGGGAGATAAGAGCTCAAAATTGTTTTGTTTCAATCATGTATTACCTCCCATATATCAATGTGCACTTCAAAAACTGTTCATGTCATGTAATATTTCTTTCTCTTGAAAATATTGTCAGATTTTCACATAGCCACTTCTGTTCTTGATGGGAATTAGTTCTCAAACTAATACCGGTTACTAAGAAATAATATTCAGGGTTCTTTTTAACTGGTAGAGTACTGAAAACCCATATTTTGGTTTTGTTCTGATGCACACATAATCAACTGAAATGGCATCATACTCATTAGATGTTCTTCATATTATATATGAAATGAAATTATTTAGCCTTTAAGGATTGACCTTGATATAATTTATGGGAAGGTGCCTGAAGGCACTCTCCCATAAATTGTAACAAGGCAAAAACATGTGCACAAATTTTGATGAACAAAAGCAATTTAGCACTCCACTAGTTGTTAACCCTTTGGCCAATGCACATGATATCAAAATTTGTTATTTTAATTATTTTTTTAAATTTAAATATATTTTTTTCAGCATATCATGTGACCCCTATTGGAACGGGCCTGATGGGTGCATTTCAATGAGTGGGTCATACAATATAGTTTTCAACTACTCAGTTTATTAATTATGCAGGTGTTTGCAGTCCTATGGTAAAGTAAACGGTTAAACCGTAAGGGCCTAATTCCAACTTTGATAACTTTTTAATGCAAGAACAGATGCCTAATCATGCATTGTATGGGTAAACTCAAAACTTGTTAACTTAGTACCTTGTTTGTTGTGTCTAAACAAGTCTTGGCTGCATCTGTAGGCAACCAAGACTTGACTAGAAACAACAGCAAAGCCACTGGAGGTAGACTTTCAAAATATAGCAAAAATGTATAAAAATCTCCAGGCCCTTAAGGGCTAAATCTAAAATTCTGAAAATATTTTTCTTGTGGGTTGCAGTGCCAGAGTGCTTATACTAGAAATTGAGAATATTTGACAACTTTCAGTCGGCTAAGGTTTCCTGTTGATTGTGACTAATTTTCTGCAATGAATTTAACTTGTTTTTTTTAATTTGTTTCTATGAATAAACATGACTGGATACAAACTAACTTGGTTTTTCTAAAAGTTCTAATGAGTGATGTTTGTCATGTCAGTGTTTAACGCTTAAAGGCCTATTTCTTTTATGACCTCTGAACAGGTGTCCTTAACATGCCATCATGAGTAGGTCATAATAGGCAAATTACATTGTCAGTGGTTTCTACTCAAGTCTTGGCTGCCGTAACAGGCAGCCAAGACTGGACTAGATTTCACTGTTAAGCCACTGGACATGTACTGGCTGTGGTCAAATGTGAATTCAGGACAATTGTCCACGCCCTTGTATCTAATACAAATAGCTGTGACCTTGTGTACACAATGTAATTTAGGGCCAATACCAGTCGACTCAAACAATGCAACAGATAAATCAGTTCAAGAATCACAGAGTTCACCACTGAAAAGTAATTGGCATTAATTGTGTTGTATACGATGCAGATTTGTTTTCATTGGAGAACTCTAGGGAGCGTGGTGGTTCAGTGGTAGACTGTTGGACTTCTATGCTGGAGGTCCCGAGTTTGATCCCCACATTGTGTCCATGAGCAAGGCACTTTATCCCTACATAGGGGCTCGATGACGCCATGTTCTAAGCCTTACTGCACGTCGATGGTGCACATGTCTTCAACCGCTGTAACCCTGCTTGAGCAGATCTTGAACAGAGTTAGAATGTTGAGGAGCTGACAGTTGCTCACCGATGCTCGGTGGTTCTCTCAGGGTACTCCGGCTTCCTCCACCCATAAAACTGTCATGATCATGATTAGCCATTGTGCATAACTGTGTGACCGTAAACAACAATAAATATATAAATAAATTGGAGAACTCTTTATGAGCTGGTACTCAGTGCTTGAGATCTTATATATTCATCATGATTAATTTACCTTTAACCCTTAAGGGCCTAATTCTGACTTTGATAACTTTTTAATGCAGAGAAACAGGTGCCCTAACATGCATTGTTTGGGTAAACTCAAAACTTGTTTTCTAAGTACCTTGTCAGTTGTTTCTAGGCAAGTCTTGGCTGCCTTGACTAGAAACAAAAGCAAAGCCACTGGAGGTAGACTTTCAACGTATGGTGAAAATGTATAAACAATTTCCAGTTTCTTAAGGGTTAAATGTGATTTGGGCTTGACATCAGAAAACTAAGAATCCTTCTCCCTAAATTTTAGCTCAGGGATGAGGAACAATAATAATGGCAAAGACCTATAACAAGAGGTTGTAAACTATGATTGTGTGAGAAAAAAACCTGAAAAGTGTGTGAAACAGATGTCAAGAAAGTGTGAATACGAGCTCTTTTCTCTCCCACCAAGCCACAATATGTTGGATTAGCATTTGCCACTGTGCCCAAATTAGACTAAAATCTGAAGGTCTGAAACTACTTCTAGCCAAATGTCATCGAGAGTCACGGAAATTATGCGTTTCAGACATTGATTTTTTAATCTGGAAATGTGTGGCTATCATGAGCACAAGGTTTTAGGATCATGGATGCACCATAAAACAAACCAAAATCAGTCTAGTATGGACTCTTATTCATGTTTACTATCAACTGTATTTTTTTAGCATACAATGCATGCCTTTCTACAACTTGGGATGTTCTTTGTTAAGAACAGCAACCAGGTCTGTCAGTTGTTGAATATGTCTCAATTGCCTACTGCAGGTGGATTTTCCGTTCAGTTAAAAAATACTCAGTTACCTAGTATAAGTATGTTTCTTGCTCTAGTTAACTGATAGAGTGCTAGAAGCCCATATCTGGGCTTTATTCTGAAGTGCCTTTCATACCGCAATTTAAAGGTTTCATATTCGTCTGTGTGTGTGCTTCATATTATATTTGAAGTGATATTATTTTATCTGTTAGGATTTGCCCTGTTACAATTTATAGGAGAGTGCCTACTGGCACTCTCCTATAAATTGTAACAAGGCAAAGATACACAAAGAAATTTTAAGAACCAAAAATAATAACAAAAAATAAGATAACCCTATATACAGTAGTCCTTATGTGACTGTCAATGATTTCTTTATGCAGGACTCTATTGAATTTTTCATCAAATCAAGCCATGACTGCTTTATAGCAACTGTGACTGGATTCTATGAGAAATTTATGAAAATACACAGCAAACTAAATGTTAATTCATTTCCAACAAATCCACACAATCACATTGTACACTTTCCTTCGTTCACATATTTTTTCTTCAAACAGTTGCTTCTCCAGTGTGTTTGCAATTTATCATTTTATGAACTTTTTAACCCTTAATGACCTAATTTCAGTCTTAATAATTTTTAAAAAACAGAAATCATTGACAGTCACAAAAGGACTACTGTATATAAGGTTATGTTTTGTTAACTGGTAGTGTGCTAAATTATTTTTTGTTATTATTTTTGGTTCTTAAAATTTCTTTGTGTATCTTTGCCTTGTTACAATTTATTGGAGAGTGCCAAGCCAGTAGGCACTCTCCTATAAAATGTAACAAGTTTCAAAATGCAGCAAAAAAGTACAAAATTGTCCAGACCTTTAAGGGTTAACCATTTGAAAAAACAAAACATGGTTTTATCAATTTGCTTACAACTGCAACCCAAAATAATTGATCTAAGCAGTATTTCCCTTTCTGTTTTGCACCAGTTTTGTTCAACTATGCTTGACATTTTTATCTTGACATTTTAATATATTCTTGTAGGTAGAGATTTTAATATTTTCTTACAGATAGAGATTTTAATATATTCTTATAGCTAGCAATTTAAAATATATTTTTATAGCTTTTTATATATTCTTTTATCATATGACTCATCCGTTTTGTTCACTTTAAAACATTTGACATTTTGCTTTCATATTAATCAGTGATAAATAAAGCCTTCCGTTGATTTCATTGGTCAATTTCAAAACTAGACAATTTGATTGGCTGAACAAAATACAACTGGGCCATATTTTCATAATTTGCATAATTGTGATTGAAAGATTTCATTGGTCAATTTCAAATATTGACAGTTTGATTGGCTGAACAAAATACAACTGGGTCATATTTGCATAATTTGAGTAGGGAGAATTTACGTTATCTGTCCTATTTAGGTTGGGTTATATTGCATTAACCCTTTACCTAACATAACGACCAAAACCGCCCAGTGCTATATACGAAAGATTTTCATTTTTTGCTTCCAAAACATAGGTGATGCGCCTGTTCCAATGAGGGGTCATAACCTATGTTTTGGAAGCAAAAAATGAAAATTTTTATTTTTTGGATGATGTTTTTTCCAAGTGTCATCTGCAACACACATTAGGTAAAGGGTTAAAAAGTCATACTGAGTCGTTAATTTGTGCATATGTGTGTCATATGATAAACAGAATATGAAATAAGTGCTTTTCTCATATGATATTTATGAAACTCGTCCGAATTTTCCTTTTGAGGCTCGCCCAAACAGAAAATTCTTAGACTCGTTTCATAAATATCATATGAGAAAAACACTCATTTCATATCCTGTATATAGCTAGAGATTTTAATATATTCTTGTAGATAGAGTTTAAGGTACTTATTGCACCTCTGAGCGTTTTTGACACATCTCTTTTTTTTTATCTAAAGTGGATGAGGATAAACAGAGAGCAGACAGTATTATCTATTTTTACTTCTATGATCATTCACAAGCCAGAAAATAAGCAGACTGACACCTGCAAAATGAGGTCCCCAGAGGGTGAATTTAGCAATGCTACCCTGCACAGCAGGGTAGCATCACTAAATTTACCCTCTGTGAACCTCAATCTGAAACAGGGTCTCAAAACTAAACAGAAAGAGGTAGCCAATGGATAAATTGACCCACTGTATGGGATAGCATCATCAAATTCACCCTCTGGGGACCTCATTTTGCAAATGTTAGTCTGCTAATTTTCAGGCCTGATCATTCATGTAAAATCGTTTTCTGTAAGATTAATTTCTGTGTTTCTTGATCACAATTAAATCAATCAATTTTTTTGCCATTCCTAATTGCTAAATATCTATCATTTTCTCTCATCAGACCATGAGTCCCATCCAGCTAGCTGTCAGGCCATCAGTCATGTACAGTTTATATTTTCAATGTGTCTTCAAAACAGTAAACCAGCTTTTACCTAAATTCTGCTTAGGCCAAATAAAAAAATGCATTTGGTTCTTGAGCAATTAATTTTTCAAATCAATGAGGGAGGGAGACCAGTGCTGGAAATGGACAAAATTGACGGGTGCAGTTTCAAGCTCCCGCGAAATCAGAGACGAGAGTAAATTGCACCCGTAAAATGTTAGTATATCAGACCATGTCATGATTTCAACAAAATTTCAAAATAGATTAGTTTTAAATGGAGAAATTGCTCTATCAAAGTCCTTCATCAGTTTTCTGGCTTCAGAAAATACTACATTCTCATTTGAATGCAAATTTCACAATGGTGGCAGAGAAAGAACATTAGACGTCGAATCACCCTTTTCCAGACCTGGACATTCATTAAAAGATGCTTACTTCAGTATTCTTGAAAAAGTAAATGGGGCTAAGCAACTCAGACTCAAGAGTGAAGATTACTGGTGTATGAAATTAGAAACGAAGAAGGGACCAGGATTTAACACGAAGGAACAACAAAAATTACATTCTCTGATGCTAGAATTACGTAAAGGGTGATTTGACGTCAAACCTTCTTTTTCTGCCTCCATTGTGAAATTTGCATTCAACCGAGTATGTAGTATTTTCTGAAGCTAGCAAAACTGTTGAAGTCCTTTGGCTGAAAGCTTTTAATAGAGCAATGTCTCCATTTAAAACTAATCTATTTTGAAATTTTGTTGAAATCATGACATGGTCTGGTTCTCAAGGCTATACTTGATTTTTATTCTGAAAGATATTAACCTACACTCTGATGTAAAAATATCGAAATTTCAAGCAGCAAAATTTTCTCCTAATGCTGTGAGGAGATTAACCACTTCAGTCTTTGACAGAGCTCAATGAACTCTGTCAAACAAGATTGAATTGGTTAAATTCCTAGTTGCATTTTGGAAAAGATTTGCAGGTTGAAATTTTGAGATCAGTGTGCAGAGGGCAAATTGTTTGTAATGATGTTGTCTGCTTTCAGTTCATTCTGACCCAGTGTACTCCATTCAAATGAACACTTTATACTAGGTATCCCTGTTAATTCTGATATTTTTCCAGTACCAAACCATTTACATCACATGCAAGAAAAACATGCTCAGTTGATGAAAATTAGGTCAGGAGAAATACCTATGATTAATGTTGATCGGGTTGCAAACATGGCCACAGTTGCAGCTTATAGTTACTATGGAAACCCCATGGGAAATCACATTGTCATCTTCTTATCTGAAACTACTTGGCCAATGTGAACCAAGTTTGGCACAAATAATGTATGGAAAGTCCTTTGCAAACTGCCATCATTCTGTTTCGCTCAGATGAAGGAGCATGGCAGCCAGCTGCATTCTTTGATTCTGATTAGAATATTTGAGGCATATGTAAATGTAAGTCCAGAAGTGTTTCATCTTGGAAGAGAAAATTGCACTTGTGCTTTCCCGATGGCATTAGGATAACCTCTAATGATTTTTAAGGTTCAAGACCAAGGGCACCATGTTCGTCCATCTGTCTGTCTCAAGACACAATGCATTTTGCCCTCTTACTTGAAAAGTGGTTCAGCTAGGCACTGTGTACTAAGGCATACTGCATGTCAATGGTGCATTTGTCTTCAACCAATTCTAACCCTGCGTGTGTAGAGTTAGTATGTTGGGGAGTCTGACAGTTGCTTGTCACTACTCCGTGGGTCTCTCTGGGTACTCCAGCTTCCTCCTACTGTAAAACAGACAGACATAAGGTGACCCTGGTGACAAAAGTGTTGTTAAATCCCAATGAATAAATAAAAACCTTGTGGCCAAATGTGTTCCTGATTTTTTATAAAGGTGCTCAAATTGCTATCATTTAGCAATACAGGATTTCACATCAAAAGGCCCTGTTTAAATTAAAGGATCATGCTCTCAGGCCTAATTCTGTTTGGAATTCAATCCTATTATGGGCTGTTTGTTTATGCACTTTTAGTAGAACCTTACATGCAGATTACTGTCCATGTAATGTAATGTCTTTACTTACAAAGATATACAGGTATTCTTTCCTGCCCCAGTTATAGATATTTCAATCTAAAAGTATTCAATTTCTCTTGAAAACACCAAGATATTCACATACGTTGTGAAAATGTCAAATCAAATCAAGTCTTGATTAAACAACTTTTCCAGCTTTGATTTGCAGAAAATGAATCTATGACATTTTTTAGATTCAATCTTCTGAAATATATATCCGTTGATTGGAAAACCATAGGTTCGCTTTTCCAGCCAACTAAAATATTCCAGACGAATGATTCTAAACATAGGCGAGGACCTATCTGAGGTCTAGACTGGTTCCAGGCCATAACAGCATGAAATCTTTTACTGAATTAGACTGGTGGCTTCAGAACTTGCTAAAGAATATGACATGTTATGTGTAAGTTGAAAGCAAGTTAGTAACATACATAACTGATACCTACCAAGCTGCTTCAATGACTTGATCTTTTCTGGCAAGAGAAGCAATGTCTTTTTTTTGCCAAATGCTGTTATATGATACACTGCTGAGAGCTCTTTCCAGCAGTGTGACAATAACATTTCATTAATTTATTGAGAGAAACTCCACTCAGGACCTGAGTTATACAGGATCTGTCTTGTTCAGATGCCATTCAGATTGTGGATGACATTATGTTTTTATGACTGTTTGGTACAAATACACTTGGGGCCAATTTACTGTCTAAAATTCAAATGTCAGAAGATTTTATTTAATTGGTTGACCATCTGCATGAATTTGGTTTCACATAACCTTCACTAAAATGGAATGAGTGTTCACCTGAAATTCTGTGCCCTCATGTAGTGAACAATATTCACTGTAATGGAATATTCTTGTTATCTTATTTTTGTTTTCCTGACAAAATAACTCTTCAGTTCAGTTAATCCTTGATAACCCGGACTCTTTACTAGAAACTCCTCCACCCTACTATAATGTTTGGTGACTTTGCCATGATTTCTTGGCAATTCTTTGTTGCATGTTAACTCAACCAAGACCAATCGGAAATCCTTGCTACTTGCTATGGTAATTGACTCGGGCACAAGGGTAGTGGGGGAAACCCACCTCGATGATCAGGTTTCATCGGAAATTTTTGCCGTCTGTAGGAATAAAAATGTGGGGTGGATAATTTATCAAAATTAAATAACAGTATTGGCCCAAAGAATAGAACCGGGTGAAAATCCATGGTGGTGTTGGGGAGGGGGCGGTGAGGGGAGTAATGCTGATTAATTTTATCTAAAGGTCAACTTATTTTCTAGTATTACAGTTAGTTTTACTACAGAATACTAATAGACACTTATACATTATGATTACAACAGTAAATACCCAGTGCTAAACAAAAGAATAGCACACAAGCTAGTGGAGATTTACTGATTTGAAGCTCTCCCTGTTGGAAGGGAAGTTTCAGTAAACATACAGACCCAAATCAGGTGCATGCAGGGTGGAAAAATTCCCCAGAATTAATAAACATACATGTATGTTTATTAGGAACACAGGAGTATTCCTCAAAATTACAGTGAAACTCTGTTAATTGAAAAGCCGATTTGCCAGTAAATTTTTTTTTCGATGAACAGGATTATTCACTAAACTAGAATTTGGTCATTTTGCCTCTTTCTGATGAGAAATTTACTATTTATTCTATTATATGTTGTTTGACAGAGCTCCCGGAGCTCTGTCAAACAGGATATAACAGAATAAATGCTTATTATTGATGTTGCAATACCAAATTGGCCTGTAATGCTTGATAGTTTGAAGGTTGCTAGAAAATGTTTTAGTAAAATTGCAATATATTTTATTCATTTAACAGTGTTTATACTATTTCTTATCAACCAACCTTGCAATTGTTTACTACAGGCTTGCACTACACAGTGGAAGAACCTAACTCGGATAAGATACTCTCTATTTTAATCTTTCTCAAGAGATTTGGGAAAGAAAAGTGGTGTAAAAGCCAAAACTGGGTCGAGCACCATCGGCGCACACCCAGTATGGGACGCTCTTCCATAGTACAAATCCACAACTTCCGTAAACCAATGCGCAGTGCGTCATCAATTCATCATTCTTTTGATTATCCACACACGTGGTGGATGTGTGCCATTTTGCTATGTAACAGTGATAATTCAACTCGTCGATAATGATTTTCCTGTGACTGGTTTATGGATCTGAAGATCGTATAATAACAGGACTGTGTTTTATATATTCTCGTTAATATTTTCCACCACATTCTCATTGTATATTATTTACTATTCCGTTTTCGCGAATGTTTTGTTTTCGACATCATGTCAACTCGGCTCGACAATGAATTTTACGGTTGATAAATTTTATTGTTATTGGAGTTAGGTGTCAATCAGGGACTGTCTGGACAGGATTTTTTCTCTCTGTTGATGGCTGAATTTCTGGTTTTTTTGGTCCCTGTCGGCCGTCTGGGTTCTGTCGTGTACCCACCGTTTTTTTTCTGCCACCTTCTCTTGTAGTTGAGGGTGTTCTTCTACTTTCTGTTTCTGTTGAGTTCACCTTTTTCTTCTACTGCTCTCACCTCTGTTATTTCCAGTTCGGTTCCTTTAGGGCAATTCCTTTTGCCCTCGCCTTGGTGCGTTCTCGTGGCCGTTTCTTCCGCTCCCGCGAGTGGGGTGGAACGCTGTCGTTTCGGGCGCCTCCCGTCTCAACCGCATCTGGTGTGAGTTATGCCCCCTCCGTGGGGGATGTGCAGCTCCTCCCGCACCCGCTGTTCCCAGTCCACATCCGCGACAGCACGGGGTATTCTCCGGCTGCTCGGTCTCTGCGGTTCAGTGACAGATCTCATTCCTCTAGGTCGGCTGCCTGTCCGACCTCTCTAACACTTTCTGCAGAGTTGTTGGAAGCCGAATGTCGATTCTCTGGATCTGGTGCTTCAGTAACCAGAATCTCTTATACTCACCTTCTCCACTGGACGAATGTTCAGTGGATCACGTTTTTTGAGACAAGCAGTGGAGTTGCTTTTCTTCTTCAAGGAGGCACTCACTCCACTGGTTTAGCCTCTCGATGGTGTGTGGTCACTCTGTTGCTTCTGTCACTCCTTCGATCACACCGCTTGCGGAGTTTCTGGTTTATGTTTGTTTCTGGGGGTCTCCAGCAATGGGTACAAGTCCATGCTTTGGAGACCTTTTTCATATGTGGTACCGCATTGTTTCGACACTCATCCTTGACTCTCCAAGCTTGTTCAGCTCTTTTCCTTGAAGAAAGGCCTAGGACTTTGCAGTTTACTCCGAGATGGTCACTTTCTTGGGCACTGCTCTGCTTGGGGGTGGGGGTGGGGGGGGGGGGGGGGGGGGGTTCACGCATTTATCTTGGATGGATATGCATTTTCTCACATGCCAGATCTCTCCTGCATCCATTTCTTGATGGATTTGTCTTGCTATTTGTGCAGCTTCCGCCCGTCTAGCTACTGGTGATTGTATTACCAATTGTTTTTTCTGCCACGAGGTGCGTGCATTGTCTTCCTCTTTTAATAACTCTGTCATGTTGTCGGATGACAGATGTTATACTGGCAGCCTACTGGAGAAATGCTACATTCTCCTTTTATCTGCGACAGTTGCAGGAGCCGACAGAGGACCTTTGTCCTCGGGGCCCTCTTTCTTCGGCTTAGGCTGTTGTCTCTCCCAGCCATTCAACTTTTTTCAGGGTCAGTTCCAGCTCTGTGCTGTTACTGCTCTTTCTGTCTGTGCGTCACACTTCACCATATGCCTCATCTTTCATTGTCTTTTACTAATGTTTGTGATGCTATGGTTTGATAGGCCTAGGGATTCTCTTCCTCTGTCCACGGTTCCAGTGCTATTGAGTTATGTGTGGGTTGGTTATGTGATTCCCTCCATCCTATTGTCTATTCAGCCTGTAGTAAACAATTACAAGTTAGGTTGATAAGAAATATAAATTTTATAGTAAATTTCCTTTCTTATTATACCTACTGCAATTGTTTACATGACGGCCCTCCCGTCTTCTTATTCGGGTAAGAATCCTTCCTCCCCGCTGATAACATAACTCCTGTGTTGTTGGAATCAAAAGAATGATGAATTGATGACGAACTGCGCATTGGTTTACGGAAGTCGTGGATTTGTACTATGGAAGAGCGTCCCATACTGGGTGTGCGCTGATGGTGCTCGACCCAGTTTTGGCTTATTTTTTCATGGTGTTTTTACACCATTTTTCTTTCCCAAATCTCTTGGGAAAGATTAAAATAGAGAGTATTTTATCCGAGTTAGGTTCTTCCACTGTAGTGCAAGCCTGTAGTAAACAATTGCAGTAGGTATAATAAGAAAGGAAATTTACTATAAAATTTATATATCCATACGCAATTCTCTCCCCGTAGGAACCCTGGGAAATGAAGCGGTGCTTGTCTTCTGTGATAAACAGACTCCGTTTTACTGGTAAAATAAGACCCAGTAACCAATGCCTGGGGTGGAAGTCCTCTAAAATGTGCAACATGGATATAAACGATTAGCTGGGCTTGACTTTATATCCATACTGTGGTCATGCTTCACCATTGTGCAGAAATATGTGATGTTAAACACCATTAAATGAATAAATATGCAGTTACTAGGCAAATTTCTACTAAAGAAATGACAAATGGTTTGGTGTTTGAAAATTATATGCAATTAAGAGGGTTATTCCATTAAGTAATATCTAATCAAGTGCGACTCACTGTACTACGTTTGAGAGTGTACATGAAGAGAAATTGATGAAATTGTACTTGTGGTCAAAGCACTTCAGCTATCAAAGCTTAAAGTATAAATAAACTCAAATCAGAAATACGTCTTTAACCCTTTACCCAGTGTAATGGCCAAAACCGGCCAGTGCTATTCACAAAAATCGCCAATAAATTTTCATTATTTTTTAATTTTTTGTCTAAAAAACATAAGTTATGACCCCTCATTGGAACAAGCTCATTGAGAGTCATAACCTATGTTTTTGAGACAAAAAATGAAAAAAATTAGTTATTCAAGAATTTTGTTTGCAAGTGTCATCTGCATTTAATGTTAGGTAAAGGGTTAAGTGAAGTAACTAAACAACAAATGCCTCATCTAAAGGAGAACTTGGAATTTATACTTATGAAAACAATTTATATTTGCACCTATTTGCAGATTTATATGTAGCTTTCAAACCTCGGCTGTGGGCTAGCACCCATGATGTATGTGAGTAAAAACAAGCATCAATTCTGCTTTCATAACTCCTCCTTGCATGTTTTTTTTAACATTTTTAGTGCTGTAAGCTGTTCTAGAATGGGGTCAGAAATTTTGTGCAGCTTTCAAGCCTGCAAATAATATTTTTATTTATTCCTGTCATGGCAGCAAGTACGAAGAGTTTTGTGCCTGTTACCCCATACTTTGTACCTGCTACTATGGATTACAATACAAGAGTTTATTACATGCCTATTCTATGTAATCACCATCTACAGCAACACTAAACCATGCGGAAAATGAAAATGTGTTTCGCACATATGAAAGGAACAAAAAACATTGACAGACTATTTTTAAATAGATGCAAAATTTCACTGGAATTTTCTATAAATTGTGCAACGCAATTACAATTTGAATTGCTAGTGATAGCTGAAAGTCGTCATCTGAGCACAACACCTGTGCCATTGTGGAAGGATAAAACTCTAGGCCTGTAGCCTCTTGTTCCATCTCTCTCCGCTGGCTTGTTAGGACTGCGCCCATTCTAAAACTCTATGCAGTTCTGCTGTAATTAAAGATAAATGCCCTGACTGTCACACATATTTTCATTTATTAGTAAAATGTATATATTGCAGATCTGGTCGATATTTTGGATTGAAATGTGGATTTGTTGTCCTTAATTGAAAAACTTAGACTTGGAATCTATGTAAGAGAGCTTTCCAACAAACGATAAGTCATGAATTTGGTAAAGACTATCAAGGCCAAATAAAAAAATACATTTGGTTCTTGAGCAATTTTTCAAATCAGTGAGGGAGGGAGACTTTTATTTGTATGTTTTTTTTGTTTTTTTGCTATCTGCTTGAGTGCCTGAAACCCCAAATTGGGCACAATTCTTAAATGTAGGTACCACAACTTAGAGATTTCATATACTGTAGATGTGGCTTACATGAAGTGAATTTATTTCATCTGTATGGATTTGCCTTGTTACAATTTATGGGAGAGTGCCTGGAGACACTCTCCCATAAATTGTAACAAGGCAGAGACATGAACAAATTTCAGCAAACAAAAAAAGATTCATCACTCTACCAGTTAATAAAGAAATATCAAATACATATGTGTTTTATTATAATTGTGCACCTTTTTCGAAAAATATATACCGCCCATATAAAATTTGAGTCATTTATATACATCAATCTCTGACACACGATGATGCTGGCTGTAGAAAGTGTTGTTAAATCCCTATAAATAAATACATCGATCAAAGCAGGAAACAATTTTTAAAGTCTCATGATTTCGTACTAATTTTAGAAGACACTGCCCACCAATAAAAACATTCAATGAGGGAGATTAATATGAATGAGGGATTGCCCATGAACCAAAACCTTTTTTAGGCCTATTGTTGGATATTTTATTTAATAACACCAAATACTAAAAATGGTTTGAATAAAATAAGTGAAATGTACATGTAAACTTGAATTGAGTTTCAAGAAATTGTTCTGGTCTTTATGTTAGTTTCAAGTGAATTGGTGCGCCTCAAACATGCTAAAGGACCTTTTTTTTACCATGACAGGCTACTTATTTGCAGGCTTGGTAGCTTTAATTTGGCTGATGGAATGCTGTTCAATGATGTATTGCGGGAAAGGGCTCTATGACATCATTCTCAAAAGTATGTGTTGCAGTAAATTGTTGGCCTTGTGGAAGAAACTTTTGGAATGAACTTGTATACTCATGGCCACTCAGATCAGCCTTTGTACTATAATGGTTAAAAAACTATATTTTATGATTTTTTATAACAACCAGTGGTTTGGTGTGGAAAAACTGCCTTCTAATATATGTTTTCTGCCTCAAATTTTTTTCAGTCTTCTAAATTTTCAATTCATATGTTCTAGAGGTGTTTTTAATTTGCTGGAATAGTATATTCCAGTCCACTCTTTATACCAGGAATTGTTCTGTTCATTATTTATCCTTCACACTTCAGTGGGTTTTAATACTTTTCCACACAAACTGGTTAAATATGCTGAATGATGCATCCAAAATACCCTCAACATTATTTTTTGGAAGTTTTTTTTTTCATTCTGAAAACATAGCTTAGGACTGCTAACAAAAATAACCTAGAGCAAAAGGCCTTTCCATGAGAATTGATTGAATGTTATTTGAGAGTACCTTTTTTTTACCAAAATTTATTTGAACGAGAGGGAACATGGCATCTCAGTGGTTATGGTATTGGACTTTAAACCAAAAGGTCCACAGTTCAATCCCCACCAGGGGTAACTGCATTGTGTCCTTGGGCAAGGCACTTAATCCCAATTGCCCATGTGGGGGCATGGTGGCATTATGTACTTGGCGATCATGCACTTGTCTTCAGCCAATGCAGTATGCCTTAGTACACTGTGTCATCGTGCCCCCATGTAGGCAGCCGGGATAAAGTGCCTTGCCCAAGGACACATCCCAGACGGGATCCAACTCGGGACCTCTAACATAGAAGTCCAACAGTCTACCACTGAGCCACCATGCTCCCTATGCAGATGGTTAAGAAGAGACATTGATATGCATGTTAGGTAAAGGGTTCACTCTTTACCTAATGAATTGGCTGCATCTGCCCATGTTATTTGCAAACTAAGCAGTTGAAAAAAAAAAAAATTCAAAAAATATTTTAACAAAACCATGTCATGTGACAATTTATTTATTGGAGTTTAACGGCACTTTTGACAGCCAGAGTCACCTCGTATTGGACAGTTTTATGGGTGAAGAAAGATGGAGTACCCAAAGAGAAGCACTGTGCAATGGCAAGAAACTGTCAGACTCCCCAATCTACTAACTCTGCATAAGACAAGTGCTCCTTCGACATGCAGTATGCCTTAGTACACAGTGCCACCAGGCCCTCACATAAGCAATCAGGATGAAGTGCCTTGCTCAAGGACACAACACCGTTACACTTGGCGGGGATCGAACCGTGAAGCTTTCAGTTTGTAATTCAATGCCGTAACCACTAGGCCACTGCACTCCCTATCATGTGACGATGTTAACCCTTTACCCAACGCATACAATTTCAAAACTTATTATTTTAAATATAATGTTTTAATTTTTTTCAAAAAATTTCAACAAAACCATATCATGTGACCCCTCTTTGGAACGAGCTCGACGAGCTCGTTCCAAAGATGGGTCACATGATATGGTTTTGTTGAAATTTTTTGAAAAATAATATTTTTCAGCTGTTGAATTTGTAAATTATGCGGGCGATTTGTTGGGTAAAGGGTTAAACTCATTCTATTGAGGGGTTGCATCATATGGTTTTGTGGAAATTTTTTGAAAAATTTGAAAAAAACTATAATACAAAGAATTTTGATATCCTTTGCATTGGGTAAAGGGTTAAAGCTCACTGACTTGCAATGACATTGGGTTTTGATTATCATGCTGTGTTCCAAAGATTTTTCAATGCATTTCTGCTGAATAGGGATAATGTGAACATTTATACTCGAAGAAATGAGATATGGAAGCCTTCCTGGTGGGATCTCAATGAAGTAGGACCTATTTACTGTAGCATTTCATGTATTAGTCTAATGTCTAATGGGAAAATGGAATAATATCCTCTTTTTAAGAATTATATTCACAAGAATCTAGAACAACAGTCTGGATATAAAATGTCATACTTTAACTATTTGAGTGCCTGAAGCCCGGAATGTCAGCACAAAACAGAATATTTAATCTTAATAGTAGACACTGCTTTTTGTTCTGAGATGTTTTGTTTAACCTTGTTCCACAGCTGCTTTTCCTGGTAAAGTGAAATTGTCATTGACTTTTTACAGTGACCTTCCCCCATTTGAATGACATAATATCTCAATATCTCTTACCGCATTCAGGGTAATTTTGGTCTGTTTCCAGCAATATGTTAAATATGCTGCTTAAAAGTTGGTCGAATTAAGTATTTTATTCACCAAATCCTATTTGACACTTGGAAGAATTAATAGAGGATCTCCTGAGTCCCCAGTTTGTTGTGAAATTTAGAGGTACTGACCAAATTTACTAGATGAGTTCCAATAATTTCACTATAAGATGGTGATGAGATAAAGATTGTATTTATCACTTGATGCTTCCTTTTAGGCTTCTAATTACATTGTTAAAATTATGCACCCTTTGCAAAGCTACAAAAATTTTGCAGCATTCTGAAATAGAAGTTTTAGAAACAACAGTTCAAATGTTATTAAAGGATGTCATTGAACATGTTTTCATTGCATTTCCTGTCTCCCAAGACGCCATCAATGATATTCATTTTGGACGAAAAACAATGGCACATATCTCAGTCTACTTGTGTAACGTTATGGAATAATCAAGCTTTACTGCTTTTAAAGTATAGGTTTAATGGTCTGAAAAAGCATTAGATCATGTGATAAATAGAGGATATGGCATGAGCATTAAGACAGGACACAGCGAGGGATGAGTACAGGGTCCAAGCCTGAAAATAAGCAGACTGTCATCTGCAGAATGAGAACCCCAGAGGGGGAATTTGGTGTTGCTTCCCTGCACAGCAGGGTAGCATTACTAAATTTACCCTCTCTGAACTTCAGTCAGAATCAGAGTCTCAGGCCTACAGAGAAAGAGGTACCCAGAGGATACATTGGAGGTGATACTAGTCCACTGTACATGATAGCACAGCAAATTCACCCTCTGGGGACCTCATTCTGCAAATGACAGATTTCTTATTTTCAGGCATGATAGGGACTGGAATCAACAACTCAAGTTGGATTTTTTCTTGTATTTCATGTGTGCCGAAGGCACACATGAAATACAGAAAACACTACAACAAGAGGCGTTGATTACCGTCCTTTGTATTCTTCCCAAATTGTGTTCTGTATTTATACCACCATTAAACTTGAAATAAGTAGATAAAACTGATATTTCTAAAGAAAAATAGCAAATTCATCGGTTTGTTAAAATTCTTGCTTGATACTGTTTTATGTCAAACATTTTATTCAAGTCATAACATCACTCAGGTGCATAGTGGCCAATCTGATGCGTTCTTACATGACATTCTTACATGTAGGCTGATGTACATAGCACATTTCTCAATGTCTGTATTGTATCAAATAACACTGAATACACACAGCAATCATGGTACATTGAGAGGATATGGCATGAGCATTCACTTGTATACTATGTATGAAATGAGCCTTAAAAATTTCCAATTTACTGAGCCTCTGGCAAGCCAAAATGAAAAATTCTGATGAGTTTCATAAAGATTATATGAGAGAAACATTAATTCCATATTCTTTTTATCATATGACACTCATTCTATTAAGAAAACTGCCTTATATTGATAAATATAGAATAAACGTATAGCGTTTTCAAGTAAAAAATTTATTCTACAAGTATGATTAAGAATGAAACCGACGAGCCTCTGGCAGGTTTGGTGCACGACTTCAAACCTGAGCTAAACTTGCCAAAATACTTTATTAAATGAACAATGTGTAGTGTTTTCTACTGGTATTGTGTAATACTTTCAAACAGGTTTAAAGAAAACAACAACTGAACTGTTAATTATACTACACGAATGCGGTAGAGGTCAGAGGTCAACAAGTCCATCTCTACAGTAGGAATAAATTCTTTCAGTGTTAAATCCATAGGGAAAATTTATCACCTTATTAGGCGAATAAAGCACAAATTTATCCAAGGCATTTATTGTTCGAATAAACAGACATTTATGGGATAAAAAGGTTTAACTACAAAGAATTCAAACTTCAAAAGCAGTCCTGGTTGAGACATGATTGTTTTGTGTGCACACCACCTAATGAAGTAGTTCCATGTTTAGAAGTTGAACAACTTGTTTTAATACATAGAGGATATCTAGTGTTTTTGAGTGGATACCAAAAATTATCTCATGAGCGACTGAGACAAATATTTATTTTTCATGAGCACTTGCACAAGCGAAAATAAACATTTGTCTCAGTCACAAGTGAGATAATTTTCGGTCTCCACTCAAAAACACTAGATTTTCTTTTTATTATACGCTTTTTATAAGAATCTGACAATACCACTCGTTTCAACCAGGAATTGATGCATAAAAGTAAACAGCACACTGAATCATTGATATGAGGAAGTGATTTGATTCATACTTGGAACAGATAGCATCTTGCAATCTGAGCAGCTGGTGGGTTTCTACTCCAAACATGGCCTGAAAGTCCGTAATAGAAGTTTTTGGTTTGGTATTTCCTTTGAAAGGACACACCAAACCAAACACTTGTATTACAGACTTTCAGGCCATGTTTGGACTAGCGGATGCATCAATTCAAAGTGAATATGTGTTGAGTTATTGCTGGACATGATCGCTATCCACTCAAAAACACTAGATTTTCTTTTCATTATACTTTTCTAGAACAAATTGATCATTTCCAGTGATAATTTGACTTGTATTCACCTTGAAGTGATGCTTTGAAAACTGCCATTTTGATTGATACCGTGAAAGTGAAAATTTCTTTATCTTCACAGTGGGGGATATGATTTCTATCTTTCCACAATTTCTTTGATAATCTATCGTTGAGTGTATAATAAAAGGTCATCAGAAGTTGTCACACAAGATGAATTTAAAAACAAAATTGTCATGTTCATAGTGTATTGTGAAATGTCAGTGGTTCTCAGTGATTCCTGCAAAAAAAATGTGTTTTTTGATTCTCCTAGCATGCAAGCTCAATAAAGTTCAAGTACACAGTCCAGACATTTTCAAATGGCAAATTCAAATAACCAACAGTCACACAACAGCTGAAATGGTTGTGGATAAGTTTTTGTTTCTCTGTGGATTTTTATTGTGAGTCAGAGTTAGAAAGATGGTTCTTTTCCATTTAGCTGACTCTGGTGGACTGACATCTCTTCCATGTATGTAAATTTCATAGTGTCCGCCATCCACATTTCCACCAAAGAGAGGTTGAACGCACCAAAAAAATGGAGGGCTTGTTTGTGTGTTTCTTCTTTCATACTACTGGTACTTGTACTCAAACACTGTAATGAGATTTGTCTGGCTGCTTATCAACAACAGATTTTGAAGTGAGATTACTGCACAAAATTTTTGTTTTGTTGCCGGTTGTTATGTTGAAATTGTTGATGGTTAAATATTTTGGTTGCCAAATTTGTTTCGGTGGAATGGTGTTTTCACTTAATTTCTGCACAAGATGCTTTCTAGCACTCAGGATTGACAGCTTCTTCCCATTACGCAAACCTGTGGCAGCAGCCATCTACTCATTATCAAGACTTGTTCAAACAAATAAAGATGCCATGTTTTTGAGGGCACCACAAGGGGCACAACACTTTTAGCACCCAACTATCTTTTTTTTTTTAAATTATAAAATCTTCTCCAGAACCACAGATCAGAGTTTTTTTTATATTTGGTATAAAACATCCTTAGTGGGAGTCAGATTCTAGTTTGTTCAAAGAAAGTCCCTGGATTCATACTTGGGCTCCTCAACAGAAGCTCAATGTTTAACTTAGTGCAATATGAGGAATATTCTTTAAAAATCTTCATTTTTAAACTACCAGCAAGAATCTTCTGATATTTGGTATACAACATCATTGGGGGCTCAGATCAAGTTTGTTCAAATCAAGTCCCAGGATTAATATTTGGGCTCCTTAGTGGAGCATGAATTGTAGAATTTTAACTTAGTACAGTATGAGAAAAATTCTTTAAAAAATCTTCTTCAGATCCACCAGTAAGAAATCTTTTGGTATTTGGTGTGCATCATTCTTGGAGGAAAGGGGGCAGGGGGATCTTATTCAAGTTGGTTCAAATCAAGTTCCTGTTTGGACTCCTTATTGGAGCCAAACTTTTATCTTCATGCAAATAATGACCCTGTGGGAGCACAAACTTAGTGCCAAATGAGGATTATTCTTTAACCTGTTACCGAATGAATCGCCTTCATCCACCTGCAAAATATGCAAATTCAGCAGTTGAAAAAATAAAGTTTTCAATATATTTCAACAAAACCATATCATGTGACCCCCTTATTGGAACAATCTCAGCACGCTCGTACCAGTGAGAGGTCACATGATATGGTTTTGTTGATTTTTTTTTTTATTTTAAAAAAGAGTAATTAAAATAATAAAATTTGATATTTTCTGTGTTGGGTAAAGAGTTAAAAATCTTCTTAGAACCATGAGTCAAAATCTTTTGATATTTGGTATACAGCATCCTTAGGGAGGGAAAAGTTTGTAGTTTGTTCATATTTGGGTTCCCTATGCGAGCCCAAATTTTAACTTGGTACATTATGAGGAAAATTGTTTAAAAGTCTGCTTCATCAGAATCATTTGATATTTGGTATATAGCATCCTTAGGGGGTGTGGGAGGGGCGCAATGTCATATTTAATCTAATCAACTTCCGAGATTCATATTTGGGCTCCCTATGGAGGCACAAATTTTAACTTGGTGTCATATCACAAATAATCTCTAAAAAGCTCCTTCAGATCCACAATTCAAAGGACTATGAAGACCACTCATAAAAAATCTTCTTTAGAACCATCTGTCAGAATATTTTGATATTTGGTATACAGCTTCCTTAAGGAGGGGAGAGTATTGTTTGTTCCAGTCAAGTCCCTGGGTTCATATTTTGTTACACTGTGGAAGGCTAATTTTTTTCACTTTGTGCAATATGAGGAAAATTCTTTGAAAATGTTTTTCATATTCATCAGTCAAAATCTTTTGATATTTGGTATATAGCAGCATCCTTAGGGGATGAGACCCAAAATTATTCAAATCAAGTCCCTGGGTTAATATTTGGGCTCCCTATATTGGAAGCCTGAATTTTACCTTGGTGCAATACAAAGAAAATTCTTTAAAAATCATCCTCTTTAGAGATTCTAGTTGATTAAATCTACTTCCTGGGTTCATATTTGGGCTCCCTGTGGGAGGCTGACTTTTAAATTAGAGCAAAATAGGAAACTTCTTCTTCGGCTCCACCACCAGAATCTTTAGATGTTTGGTTTTTAGCATCCACAGAGAATCAGATTCAATCTGACATGGACATCATAGTTATAAATAGTTCCATGACTTCATTCTTATCTAGTGTTGGCAAGTCATGGATGCTGAATGTGACTCAAAATCCTTCTTTAACTGGTAAAGTGCTAGAAGCCCATATTTGGGCTTTATTCTTAAGTGCAGGTAATGAAACTTAAAGGTTTCAAATGCTGTGGATGTACTTCATATTATCTTTGATGAGAAATTATTTAGTCTGTATGGATATGACTTGTTCAAATTTATGGGAGAGTGCCTATAGGCACTCTCCCATAAATTGTAACAAGGCAAAGACAAACGAACAAAATTTGATGACAAAAAATAATTTATCACTCTACCAGTTAATCAACGTTCTCCTGGGGCCTCTAGTTTGCCTTTTCCCCTTCACAGCAGCACTCACTTTAGAAAATAAAGGACTCTTAATGTTATAGGTGGTGAGAGAAAGAGCTCATAAATTCTCTCAGGGAAGATGGTTAATAATATGGGCCAATGGTTTTTCTTTAATTCAACAGAAACATTTTACAGGAGTGTGCACAAATCATTGGGAGGTATTATATGTATGATCCTGTACTCTCTGTGAGAGCTCATATGAGACTTCAGAAGTTTGGTATCGCAATGGGCTTTGGCCAGAATGTTTTCATTGCTTTGCTTCAGAATGAAATTTTCTATATGAACATCATATTCATTTGACTGTCCGGCATCTTGGATCACTGCACTTGTCTTCTGCATTCTTTGTTCTCACACAGATCTCACATTCACCATTAACCCTTTACCTAACGTGAAAAGCAGACAACACTTGCCAAAAAAATTCTTGAATAACTAAATTTTTTCATTTTTTGTCTCAAAAACATAAGTTATGACCCCTCGTTGGAACGAGCTCGTTCCAACGAAGGGTCATAACCTATGTTTTTGAGACAAAAAATGAAAATATTTTGAAAATTAATTGGCGATTTTTTAGAATAGCGCTGGCCGGTTTTGGCCGTTACGTTGGGTAAAGGGTTAACCCTTTACCCAACGCAGACGATATCAAAATTTATTATTTTAAATATCATTTTTTTTTAATTTTCAAAAAGTTTCAACAAAACCATATCATGTGACCCCTCATTGGAACGAGCTCAATGAGCTCGTTCCAATGAGGGGTCACTTGATATGGTTTTGTTGAAATATTTTGAAAAATTTAAGTTTTTCAACTGCTCAATTTGCATATTACGTGGGCGGATGTGGGCGATTCGTTAGGTAAAGGGTTAAACATACAGAGAGAATGAAGAATTAATACTTAATTACACACCCCTGTTGATCTGATCTTTCGCTTTCAAAAAGTGACTTTCAGAGGTGCATGAATTCATATTTGACTAAAGAGAAGTTTCTTGTTACAAACAAATTTGTCTTCAGGTTTAGAAACTGGAAACTGCATGTTTTATTTACATAAATACAATTTCAGTCCATATCAGTCTGTCAATAGTTCTTATCCTTGAGCTGCAATGTTAAGTTATTTAAAGTAAGGTCTTTCTGTAGTTTAAAGCGTTATCATCTGATTTTCCTGATTTTTGTGTCGCCGTCCCACGAAGTGGGGAGCAACATATAGGGATTACTTTTGTCGTCATGCATCTTCCGCGTCGTCCGCGTCACATTTTCTCTTATCCGCCACTCATCTTTAACCTAGGAATGGATTTTAATGAAACTTTCAGTAATTTTTTATCACATAATGGCATTGTGCACCTCCTATTTTATTTTTTGATCCGCTGTATTTTTTCCAGAGTTATGCCCCTTTTCCACTTAGAATTCTGTCTGAAATATTAAAATATAGTGCAGGCAACACACGTCTTCCATGGAAGACTCACATCTAAGTTAAGTTGGAATGTTCAGTCCAGTGCCATGGACTGGTCGTAATCCATGTGTTGGCAGTGATGTCCACGCATGCATGTAATAAAAATCATCAGCAGCAAAATTTTAATTAATGAGGCACTGGGTTGTACCCAGTGCTTCATTAATTAAATTTTTCATTATTATTCCTATAATCAGTGTTTGGAATCTGATATTATTGTGTCTGTGGAAATATTGCCCACCTGTGAAAAGTGACCAGTCCACGGCGGCTGTACTGTAATGTCTATAAGTGTAGTTCGTCCAATAACAATCAACAACAGAGTTTCCAAATTTTGGGTGTGCAGTTTATATGTGCAAGAGAACCAGAGCTGATTGAAATATTGTGCCCACCCATTTCAGTGATCAAGAATTATTGACCTTTGATGGTCATGAGCAAGTTTTTGATATCATTGTTGGGGTACAGGTCTCACATCTGATGACTTCTGCTGGTCTCTTGTTTTCTTCTCACACACAGCTTCTGTACTTTCAATGGAATTTGTTCACCAAACTTATTCCAGCAAGAAATGTTTAGCATATGTCTTAGGAAAAGGAACAAGTAACAAACAATCTCATCTGACATTTTTATATAGTCTGGGTTAGTTTCATGTGTAAAAGTTAATTACAACATGTTAAGAGAGTGGTTGTTGGTTCAGCTGTGTTCTTATAGTTTATTTATTTTGTTTCCCATCTACAAATGAGTTACAGTTAGTGATATTGTTTCTGATTGGATCATGATCATGTTATGACTCACTTGTGTACCAGAGGGTAGAAATTTTGTAAATGAAATATGAGATCAAGACCAAATCATGAAGAACAATTGAAAATTGCATTTCAAGTTGAATTTTCTTGCATTTTTCTCCCACTGGTGAGATTGTAAAGTACTATTTGGAAAAAAGCAAAAAGATAATTTTGACTGGATCGTGACCTAGTCCAAATTTCTCTGTCTGCTTTTATCATTACAGTACTGTATCTTGTGCACTGTATTTTTAGCTCGAAGCCAAATTTGAGATATTGTCATGGCCCGTCATCCATCTGTCTGTCTGTCTGTCCGTCCATCATGCCATACACACGGCTCGGGCTAGAAGCCATAATTATGAACCGATATTTATGAAACTTCTTGGGTACCATTCTTATCACCGTGAGACAAGAACGAGTGTTTTGGGTCTGGTCCAAAATTCAAGACGGCCGCTGGCAGCCATTTTGTACAAAATTAAGTGCAATCAGATTTTTGCGCAGAACTTCCATATTAAAGCTCTGATTTGAATAATTTTTTTGTATGAATGTTTAGTACCATGGGATACATCACATATAATACAGGTTTTTTCTTGTGCATAAATTAGGCTAACTTTGATTTATTTAGTGTTACTTTCAGCACTGTAACTGCAAATGCCTATATGGCTCGGGCTAGAGGCCATATTTATGAACTGATCTTTACAAAACTTCTTGGGTACCTTTGTAATCACCGTGGGACGAGAACGAGTGGTTTTGGGTGCGGTCCAAAATTCAAGATGGCCACCAGCAGCCATTTTGTACTTTAGTTAGTGCAATCAGTTCTGATTTGAATAAATTTTTGTATGAATGTTTAGTAACATGGAATACACATATAATACAGGTTTTTCTCTCGTGCAAAAATTATGCAAATTAGATGAACTTTGATTTATTCAGTGCTACTTAAACACAGTAAGTGCACATGTCAATACGGCTTGGGCTAGAGTCTGTATTTATGAACCGATCTTCACAAAACTTCTTGTGTTCCTTTGTTATCACCTTGGGACGAGAACAAGTGTTTCTGGGTGCGGTCCAAAATTCAAGATGCCTGCCAGTGGCCATTTTGTACTGAAATTAGGTCCAATCAGTTTTTTGTACACAACTTCTATACAGCACAGGGTAGAGGCTGTATTTATGAACCGATCTTTACCAAACTTCTTGGGTACCTTTGTTATCACCTTGGGACGAGAACAAGTGTTTTTGGGTGTGGTCCAAAATTCAAGATGGCTGCCGGCGGTCATTTTGTTCCAAAATTAGTGCAATCAGTTTTTTGTACAGAACTTCTGTATGAAAGTTCTGATTTGAATAAATTTCTGTATGAATGTTTAGTAACATGGAATACATCATATATAATACAGGTTTTTTTCTCGTGCAGAAATTATGCAAATTAGATGAACTTTGATTTGTTCAGTGCTTCTTATACACAGTAAGTGCACATGTCAATACCGCTCAGGCTAGAGTCTGTATTTATGAACTGATCTTCACAAAACTTCTTGGGATACCTTTGTTATCACCTTGTGACAGGAACGAGTGTTTTTGGGTGCCTTTGTTATCACTGTGCTATGAGAACAAATATTTTTGGGTTCAGTCAAACCCACTCTGGGACTCAAAGATTTCTTTTCTAGTTTAGCATCTAACTGTCACCCCACTTTTACAATACTTTACCTATATATTTGTTACAGGCTACGGTCAGCATTTATGTACAGACCATTACAATACTTTACATGTTCCTTTGTTATCAGGTCATCACCTAGATGTTTGTCATTGCTGTGTCACATACTATACACAGTGGTGGCACCAGGGGGGGGGGGGCTACAGCCCCTCCATCAAAGAGGTCCAGCCCCCCTCCCCCCCTCTCGTGTTGTGTCGATCAAGAACGAGGTGTCTGGGTCTTCTTTGTAAGGCATTATGACAGTTGTTATCCAACTGGCATTCCATTACTTCCATACCTAATCATCGGTTATCATAAATTTTTCACTCATTTTCCTTCGTTTGGGAGGTCAAATATTATAGCCCCCCTGTCAGAGAGGTCAGCCCCTTGTTGAGAAATCCCTGGCGCCACCCCTGACTATACATGTACATGTCTTAAACAAGTTGAGCTACAGTGTCATTGACACTTTAATTTTGTTTTGGGATTGTTTTTTTTCAACTCTTTGATACTTTTGTACATGTTATTACGCACGAAATCAAACTGCGCGTTGATACTTTGTGGTCATTTGTTTTGTTATTATTTATTCGATTTTTTTTTTTTAAGTTTTAACCTCAAATTCCTATTTTCTCCCGAATAGTGCTCACTGATAACCGCTGAGCCAAATGCTATCGCAGCTTAAAATACTAACATAATCCTGCTGTCAAGACTTCTTAACTGGTTGAGTGCTAGAAGCCACTATCAGAGATTTCAAAAAATGAGGATACCAGAGCAAAGGCCAACAGTTTCCTTGCTTATATTTCATATTCAGTCAAACACAAATAATATTTTGTTTATATAAATTTGTTTTATTACAAATTATTGGAGAGTGCCTGTGGGCACTCTCCAATAATTTGCAATAAAACAAGTTTTGAATAAAAATTCAGACCATCAAAAATAATCTAGCCCTCAACCAGATAATCAGTAATGTGAAGAATATCTTTTTCTGAATTCCCCAGAATTCCCGGTGGCGTTTGAACGTCAGGATAATTAAAGTGTCAAAGGGTTAAGACCTGAAAACTAAATATTTCCTTCAGTCGTGATTGTTTGTTGTATTACAGTGGAATCCTGTTAATTTAATAGCCACTTTACCCATGGAAATTATTCAATTAACAGGAGTATTCAATTAACCAGGTTTGTGTCACTTTCCTGTATTCTAGAGATAAACTTATTATTTATTCTATTATATCTTGTTTGACAGAGCTCTATGAGATCTGTCAAACAAGATATAATAGATTAAATGCCTGTACTGGATGTACTGAGGCCAAATAGGTCTATAAACAAAGAAAAACTGGGGAGCGTCAGGGTAATTTCTCAACAGGTTTCAAGATTTTTTATTCAATTAAAAGGAGTTTACCCTTTAACGTATATTCAATTAACAGGTCAAATTTGTACTGGAGGTATGGTAAATGGTTTTGTTTTGGGAAATTATATTCAGTTAACAGGGTTATTCAGTTAAGAGATATCCATTTAAGTGGGCTCCACTGTATTTCTTTCCCAATTTCCAAATTTGCATTGTGATGAAATATAGCATGCCAACAGTTTTACTTTTGTGCTCAAGCTAACAACAATCAGGGGTGCGCGGTGGCTCAGTGGTAGACTGTTGGACTTCTATGCTAGAGGTCCCGAGTTCAATCCCCGTCCGGGACGACCCGCATTGTGTCCTTGGGCAAGGCACTTTATCCTAGTTGCCTACATGGGGGCACGATGATGCCATGTACTAAGGCGTACTGCACGTCGATAGTGCATGTCTTCAACCGCTGTAACCCTGCTTGAGCGGAGCTTCAACAGACTTAGAACAGTTGCTCATCGATGCCCCGTGGTTCTCTCTGGGTACTCTGGCTTCCTCCACCCATAAAACTGTCACAGTCACGATTAGCCATTGTGCAAAAGTATGTGACCTTAAACACCACTGAATAAATAACAGCAATCAGAAATTTTTACAACTGATGTTCAAACAGGTTTTGATTACTTCAGTCACTGTATTCTTCTTATGCTTTTATATTAAAATTTTTCTGCATTTCCAACCTGTATGTTAATGTGTGTTACTTTGGTGATGGGTGATATTTTTTTAAAAATTCAAAGGATTATTTTTGTGCTAAATCAAAAAAATACATTTTGTTCACAGGCAATTAATTTTTAAAATTAATGAAGGAGGGAGGCTTTTATTTTTAGTTAATAAATACCGTCCACATAATATTTAATTTATTTTCTGTAGAACAGAGCAAACTGGCTGTTTACAAAACAAATGTAAATATAGATTCTGTATTTTAACCCCTTGCTCACTGATGTCAAAATTCTGAAATTTCAGGCAGCAAATCCTTCCCATAATGCATCTCATAAATTATCCAATTCACTCTTGTTTGACAGAGCTCAGTGAGCTCTGTCAAACAAGATTGAATTGATTAAATTTCTAGCAACATTATGGGATAAATGGTCAGGTGCATTTTTAGCTTAACTTGACAAAGTCACTATAAGCTATTACCATCACGCAGACGGAAGTCTGTGAGTCTGTTCACATTTTCTTTGGCATGGGCTACACCTTGTTGTTCTTGTCATCACAAAATTTCATATGCAAATTTGAGGTCATGTCTAGATGAGAACGTTCCCTTTTGGTCACGATCGGTCAACTGTGACAGCTGTAAGAGCCGAAACCAAAAAACTTTTAGCGCAGTCTACAGGTCATCGTATTTATGATGGGATTTCATTGTAACTTGGTAGAGTGACTTCATATAATGCCTAGATGAGAACGTTCCCTTTTGGTCGCAATCGGTCAACCATGAGGCTACACGGGCCCAAAGCCCAAAAACCTTTAGCACAGTCTACAGGTCATATTTATGAAGGGATTTTATTGTAGCTTGGTAGGATGACTCTGTATAATGTCTGTTTGAAAACATCCTATTTTGGCCATGATCGGTCAACCATGACAGCCGCACATGCACGTGACCTAGATTTGTTCAGCACAGTCTACAGTTCATATTTATGAAGCAGTTTCATTGTAAATTGGAAGGATAACATGGTATGATGTCTAGATGAGACTGTTGTATTTTGGTCATGATTGGTCAGCCATTACCGTCGCCTAGTCACTTGACCTAGATTCCTTTAGTACTGCTTACAGGTTGCTTTTATGAAGGGATTTCATTTTAACTTGGTTGGATAACTTGGTATGATATCTAGATGAGACTCTCCTATTTTATGATCAGTCAACTGTGACCGCCAAACCATCACAGGACCTAGATTCCTTTAGCAAAGTCTATGAGTTATATTTATGAAGGGATTTCATTGTAACTTGGTAGGATCACTCTTTTTGGAATGATTTTACTGTAACTTAGTAACTTTGGTTCACATACATTGACTGTTAGGGCCACATCAACCCAGATCTTAATCCTTTAGTACAGTCTACATCCAAATTATTTTTATTAATAACATAGCATGCAGGGAATAGAAATTAACATATTCTCAATTATCACAATTCTTGTCTTATTTCATAATCTTTTCATAAACATTGAACATTATTATACCCCATGCAACGAAGTTGCTGGGGTATAATGTTTTTGACTGGTCCGTCCGTCAGTCCGTCAGTCCTACTTGTTTTCCGGACTTTTTTTTCTACACGCTTCCAGATATTGAGCTGATTTTTGGTATGTGAGTCTAACATGGTGGCCTACAGATCAAGTTTGCATTTTTTTCCGCTCCACTGATTTTTATCGAAATTACGGCCCTTGGACTTTGAAAAATTCATCAAAATTACAGTTTTCCAGACTTTTTTTCTACACGCTTCCAGATATTGAGCTGATTTTTGGTATGTTAGTCTAACATGGTGGCCTACAGAACAAGTTTGCATTTTGTTCCGCTCCACTGATTTTTACTGAAATTACGGCCCTTGAACTTTGAAAAGTTCATCAAAATTACAGTTTTGCAGACTTTTTTCCTACACGCTTCCAGATATTGAGATGATCTTTGGTATGTTAGTCTAACATGGTGGCCTACAGAACAAGTTTGCATTTTGTTCTGCTCCACTGATTTTTACCGAAATTACAACCCTTGGACTCTGAAAAATGCATTAAAATTACAGTTTTCCAGACTTTTTTTCTACACGCTTCCAGATATTGAGCTGATGTTTGGTATGTTAGTCTAACATGGTGGCCTACAGAACAAGTTTGGGTTTTGTTCCTCTCCACTGATTTTTACCAAAATTATGGCCCCAAAGACTTTGAAAAGTTCATCAAAATTACAGTTTTCCGGGCTTTTTCTCTGCTTGAATTCTTTCAGTACTGTTGAAACTACAGAACACTGTTTTCTGCAGTATTTCTAGAATCTATGTTTATTTTTAAAAAATGATTAGAGCTTGAAATATCGGGGCGCGTGGGGAATGTGAGCGTGCTCACTAAGGTTCTATATTCCTTTTCATCAAATACTACACACAGTCAAGTTAAGCTACAGTATCATTGACACTTTCATTTATATTTCAACATATCTGTGCAGGATGTTAATCATTCTTTGTTGCAAGCACTTGCACGATCAAAAAAGAAAACTTTGAAAGTGTCACGATTTCATAATAATTTTGAAAGACACTGCAAGCCAATAAAAACATTCAATGAGGGGGTTCACTTTCATTGAGATTTTGACCGTTAACTAAAACCCCTTTTATTGGCTAAATTGATCTTTTTCAGTCAGTTACAGTGCTGTGATGCAAAGGCAGTCTCTTTGTTGATTGGATTGTCTTGATTTTGCATTATTTTACTTTTGTAATTTTGACCCACTGATGGAAATGTGTTGTGACTTAAGCTAGAAAATAAGCAGACTGTCATCCGCAAAATGAGGTCCCCAGAGAGTGAATTTAGTGATGCTACCTGCACAGCAGGGTAGCATCACTAAATTTACCCTCTGTGAACCTCAATCTGAACCAGGATTTCAAAACTAAACAGAGGTACCCCAAGGATAAATTGGTCCACTGTATGGGATAGCATCATTAAATTCACCTGGGGACCTCATTCTGCAAATGTCAGACTGGTTATTTTCAGGCCTGTTGTGACTACATCGCGATCTCGTCGCAAAAAGACTGCTTTTTGATAACACTTCACAGTACTTAAGCTATGTTTTTTAGGCAAAACATGAAAAATCGTCAGTTAAGAAATTTTTTTGCAAATGATGTTGTCTATTCTTGTTCGCAAACTGATTACCATTCAAATTGATTTGGACTTTCTAACAGTCAAGAAGGGCTAATGCTTTCAAATTGTTTATTTTTCAGTTACAAGAAACCACATAAAGTCAAATTATGTAAACCAAGCCTCAAGTGATTCTGAACTGTCAAAATATCGAACAAAGGCATTTTATGACAGTCAGAATAATTTGGATGCTGATTTGAGAAAATATACAGAAAAAGATGGGGTTATCCCTTCTGCAAAAGGATTAATCTTGCCAAATGTACAGAGTATGAAACAGAATGTTTCAGACAAAGTCGCTCAGGTAGGTAGTTGGCTCTGAAAACAGGTAGTTGTAGCAAGTGTAAATTGTCACAGTGTGATGTTGTATTTCATTTCTATTAACCATGCCAGTGTACTAATTCTTCACTAAATACAGTCTTCAAAAACAGTGCCAAAATTAAAAAAGGAAATTCCTAATAAGGTTGTTATTCCATCATATATGTTCCTTTATTGGGATATATACACTGAAAGAACATAACATTGGATATATGTGAAGCATATGGGGTGCGGTGGCATTGCGGTAACCGGTTCTTGTCAGATCACCGAAGTTAAGCAACGTCGAGCCCGGTTAGTCCTTGGATGGGTCACCATCTGAGCGATCGTTTCAGACTCCCGCCTTGTGTCCTTGGGCAAGGCACTTAACCCTGAATGTCCACATAGGGGCATGATGACGCTATGTACTAAGGCATACTGCATGTCGATGGTACGCATGTCTTCAACCAATCTAACCCTGCCTGTGCTGCAGTGCGGAGTTACGATGTTGGGGAGCTGGCAGCTGCTCGTCGTTGCTCGGTGATTCTCTCTGGGTACTCCGGCTTCCTCCACCCGTAAAACTGTCATGGTCATGATTAGCCATTGTGAATAAGTATGTGACCTTAAATACCAATAAATAAATGTGAAGCATATTTTCATGATGTCATTGGGATAATGTTAATGCTCTTTTAACCCTTAGAGGCTTAGTTCTGACCTTAGTCAGTTTATACAACTTTTAAACAGGCAGCCCTCAAAATCTCTCTTTAACCTCGAAAGCCTATTTCTCACTTTGGTTAGTTTTTACTATCTTAGAACAGGTGCCCCAAAATACAGTCTTTTGGTATACTTGCAAGGTACGGTCTAAGTATATTTGCAGTTGTTTCTAGATAAGTCTTGGTTGCCTTTGGAGGCAGCCAGGACTTGTCTAGACAAGCTACAAAGTCACAGAACATGAACTGTCATCGAGTAGCGAAAATGTCTGAAAACTCTTCAGGCCTTCGAGGGTTAAGATTTAAAAATTCAAGGTGGCTCAAATCAAAGAATTTTACTAAAGAAGTTTCTGTATTCTTGGTCACTCAACTTTGTTTCATTTCTTTGCCTGCTGCAGGCAGATTTTCTTGCCCAATACAAAAATACTTTGTAAACAAGGAGAGGTATTATTCTGGCTCTCATTAACAAAATTTACCTTCAGAAGTAGGGGTAGTCTTCTAATAAGTTTGTTCTTGATGCCAAATTCTGTTGAATTTTTCACCAAATCAAGTCATGGCAGCAATCATGACTTAATTGTATGAGAAATGCAAGAAAATACTCTGCAGGTTAGTGTTAACACTGTATGGTAAGCATATCAGTAGTTATGTCTTGCCACTCTTGCTATAAAATTAGAAAAACCAATACCTGAAAAAGAATGCTTGAAAATAGTCCTGGATTTTTCTTGTCTTGGGAGTGTATGAACCCAGCTGCACTGAGAAGCAATGAGTAACTGTTCACATGGGTCATGGAATTCCGGAAAAGTCAGGGAATTTTAAAATATTTTTCCAGGCCTAGAAAAGTCAGGAAAAATGGTAAAATACAGAAAACTTTGGGATAAGCCAAGGAATTTGATAAATTCATGATTCTGTCACCCAAAATATTGTAAAAATTCCGGGCGTAGTTGGAAAGGTTTTTTTTTCCAATATGAGCACGTAAAATTACTTAACTGACTTCCTATATAACAAACAAGTAATATTTTTTTTGCATTCTTGAGTCTTATGGGTTGTACAGCACACTAGACTTGGCCATATCACATACACAGCAAAGTCTAGTTTGCTGGACTACCTTACGTGCAGTCCATTTCGAGAATTTTGTAATGCTTTGCCTTAAAATTGTTTTATAAATAAGTTGTGTTAGACGTTTTCTGGTCATAAAAATTTGGTAACAGATCATGGAAACATCAGGGAAGAGTCATGGGAGTTTTATTTCAAAAATTGTGTTTGAACCCTGTCTGTTTAGTCGTACACGCCCAGTCTGCACACAGTTTACATGATGTTGAGAGGCATAACACTGCATTTGTAGTGCAGTTTTTCAGCCTCATACAGATTGTAAAGTTAGGTGCCCTTAGAGAAGATTACTTGAATTTTTCAAGGCAACCAATATTTCAGGGTAAAATAAAAATTGATTAACCCTTTACCCGATGCAGATGATATTAAAATTTATTATTTTAATGTTTGTTTTTTCAAATTTTTTTTTTAACTACTTCATTCGTAAATTACGCAGGCGGCTGTGGCCGATTCGTTAGTTGAAGGGTTAAAAATCCAGCCTGTTCAGGCTGAATGGTATTAGCGTTTTCAATGTGAAGATCCAGTAGTTCTGGGTCGTTTCCTGCCAGTCATTTTCTGTGGTGACAGTAGTGTGGATGCTGCTGCTGGATGAAAGGCTCATGGAGCTTACTCAGCATTCAGCCATTACATTGTTGGCCATAGTAGCTGAAGTAGGCTAAATTAGTAATAAACTGTATAAATTCTCAAAATTGAGCAGGAACGTCTCTCATGCTCAATTTATAAAGCTCAATATTTCAAGTAACTTTTTTCAGACAAGGCAAGAGAATTAGGTAACTAATACCAGTATGCATACCATTGTTAGGGCAAAGACTTATATGAGAAATGCAGCTTACATGAGCTTATTTCATGAGCTTCATTTACCAGGCCAGTATGCCTTGTTAATACACTGTTGGAATGGGCTATCTGAGCCCATTCCAACTGTGTATCAAATCACATAATACTTCATAAACAGAATAAAATAATGCCAAGTTTATTCATCATTATAAGTTAAATCATTGTTGTGGAAAGTTTACCAAGGACAGTTCACTTGTCTGAAGCCTAACAAGCTAGACAAATGAAAAATCAGACACCCTGATTCATTTGAAGCAAACAATAGGTGAATGAAATGATGTTTTGCCCATTTGTCAGGCCTGCATTTGGTATAGGGTTAAGAAAATTTGGAATTGATAAAAGATGGTTTGGGTAATTTGTGAAGACTGTGTTTGGATATGAGCCATACTCTAACCTTCATTCTGATTTTAGTATGAAACTTTATTCTCCTTCCCAATTCCATGTCGCCTAAGGAAAAGAAACAAGGTTTTGAAGAAAGTAAGATTTTGAAAAAAGTACCATTTTTTTTCTATCAAAACATATTCCAGCAGGAAAAAAAGTGTTCATGTACAGCAATGAATGTCAATATTTGGCAATTTTATGTCAATAGAACTTGAAATATGGATGATTCTTCTTGGTGTGAACAATATGTTATTTTAAAACTTTTCTGCAGGAAATAACTTAATGAACTAATGCAAGATTTTGCAATAAATGTGTATTCTGATATAACATTACTGGGCCTGTAGAAATAATTTTATCATTGTATGCTTAATCAGATAAAGTTATGTTAATTAGTTTGATGCTTCATTATAACACAAAAGAGAATATAAAATTAAGCTGAATGTACTTGTATACAGTCTGTCCATCCATCAATCCATCCATCCATCCATCCATCCATCCATCCATCCATCCATCCATCCATCCATCCATCCATCCAACTACCCACCTGTCCATTCATCCATCCATCCATCCAGCCATTCAGCCATTCACTCATCTCTCTCTGTCTCTCCATCTCTCTATCACTCCAAATGTGTATTCATTAGTCTATCAATCATTTGTGTCCAAATATAACATTTTCAGCGCCCTGAAAGAATAACTGTCATTTCAAGCATAATCAGATTGGGATTACAACTTTATTAATTCACTAACATGGTAACTTGGTAACACTAACAGGAATATAATATCATGCTCAATTTACTGGATACATGTATTCATAATAATCTTTCTGTCTGCCTGTCTCTATGTCCAGCTGGATATCATTCTGTCTGTTCATTTACCTGTTCAACTGTCTGTCTGTCTGTCTGTCCATCTGTGACATTTTCCAAAAACAAAACTAAAGGTCTTGAATCCAAACTTTCAAGTTGCTGAATCCCAAATTTTTCTTGAAATAAACTTAGAATGTTGAGGAGCTGACAGTTGCTCGTCGATGCTCAGTGGTTCTTTCCGGGTACTCTGGCTTCCTCCACCAGTAAACTGTCACGGTCATGATTAGCCATTGTGCATAAGTATATGACCTTTTAAACACCAATAAATAAACATGAATAAATATATATATCTCTTGATGTAAATATACAGTATTTCTGTACTGATATTCCTCTTGTGGTAAATACAGTATTGCTATACTAAATTATACCACTTGTGGTGAATATACAATGTTGCTATAGTGGATTCTGTCTTGTGGTACATACAATGTTGCTGTTCTGGATTACACAATTTGTAAATATTGTAATGGATTATACTGCTTGTGGTAAATATATTATTGTTGAACTGGATTACACCTGTTTGGTGATAAATACTAAGACAGATCACAACAAGGGCTCACTCGTAGGACAGAAATCAAGAACCCTAGTTGGGAGTTTTTTTTAGGTGTTTTACAAGTACTGTAGGCCTTAGTGAAATGTACAGAAAACTCTAAAAAGGGTCTTGATTCCTGCCACAAGTACTGTACCTGAGGTATGTTTTGTATTTAAACCACAATTAAAATTGAATTAAGTGAATGAAGTATAGATTTTTGAAGAAAAACATCATCTTTGTTGGTCTATTTACTTTCTTGGTTGACACTGTAGTTTTGTGTCAAAGCATGTCATCAGCTGAAGTAGCATTCCTTTTGATTACAGGAATCCTTGCAGCATCATCAGTAATATGTAAACATCAATCAGATGCATTCTTACATTCTATAGGCCAGCTTCAATGATGTGATTTCCTAGCACATGATTCAATGCCTGTAGCCTCTCTGGTGACATTGAATACACACAACAATCATGGTATACATAAAATATTGCTGTACTGTTGAAGTTACTCTCAGGAGTATACAAAGGGTTTAAACGGCCTCTTGATGTATCCAGCGTTAATATTATCCTTTGTAGAAAATTTTGTTCACAGTGAATTAAAACTTCTCATTCTACATAGTCTTCCTTAACTGGTTGAGTGCTGGAAGCCCATATTTGGGATCTATTATTAACTTGGGTAAAATATCAGACATAAACCATTTAATTTTAATTTTTTTAAGCTTGCATTTGTTATAAAAAGAGAGCATGTGGCAGCCAAAAGGACCATGTTTGAGGGCCTGAGAGACATATTTTTAACTTTTTTTTTAGGCCTTATCACTGATGTAACAACTGTTAATCAAGTGAATCCTTTAACCCTTTGCCCAACGTAACATCCAAAACCGGCCAGTGCTATTCACAAAAATCACCATCCAATTTTCATTATTTTTTTCACTTTTTGTCTCAAAAACATCGCTTATGACCCCTCATTGGAACAAGCTCAATGAGCTCGTTCCATTGAGGGGGTCATAGGCTATTTTTTTGACACAAAAAATGAAAAAAATTAGTTATTCAAGAATTTTATTTGCAAGTGTCGTCTGCTTTTCGTGTTAGGTAAAGGATTAAAGATTCAGAATATATTCAAGAATTTTATTTGCAAGTGTCGTCTGCTTTTCGTGTTAGGTAAAGGATTAAAGATTCAGAATAATTGCTTTAAAAATTATTCGAAAGGAATTATTAACTCTGTAAACATCTTAAATTCTCTAACCAATCTGCATGATAGAAAAAAATGAAAGAATTGATCAGTCTCAGCTTCAGTAAAATACATGACCTGGCTGTCAAAAAAACTATAGAAAAAACTACGGTAAAACAGACTGCCAAACCACTGTGAACCCTGTTAACTGATAAGTTGATAACTTGTTTGAGGCTAAAGTAATGTATTATTTACACACAATTTTATGGAAAATGCCTTTTGAACTTTTAAAATAAATTTTTATTTTTATTTTTTTCTGAACTGAAATTCATGTTAGGTCATTTAAATAACAAGTATTTGATGCATCAAAGACCATATATGGGCTGTGAATTACTTGAAAACATGTCCTTCACATTATGTGAGCATCAAGAAAGATAACTCTTACTCCCATTTATACAAATACCAGCATTCAAAAGATGTGATTAATTTGCTGGAAGAATGACAGTTGTCAAAAGGTCATTCCCAGTTTGTGAGAAGTATTTTAAGAGTTGAAATCAAACCTCCCACTACAGTTTTATGAAAATGTTATTACTTCTGACTATAATAACATTACTTTTTTGCAGCTGATATGAAAATGGGAGAAAGAATATGAACTCAAAAATTGTTTTTGCATAAGGCCAAAAAAGTTTTAAAATCTGTTTCTCAGGTCCACCCGCATGGTCCTTTTGGCTGTCACATGCTCTCTCTTTTTATAACCAATGCAAACTTGAAAAAGTAAAAATATTTTACCCAAGTTAATAAAACTGACCCTGAAGTGCAAGAAGGCTTTGCAATGCTTTAGCATTGCAAAGCCTTCTTGCATTGAAGGGACGAAATGCACCACAACCCACGCTATTCTGTTGATTATGAGGCCAAAAGCATAAAACAAACCAAGGATATGAACTTTTGATGGCAAATAAATAATTATAAAAAATAAAATAAAAAACACTCTCCTGCATGCAATTTTAAAAAAAAATAGCCTGAAGCCTGAGAAACGAGAAGATCTACTTTGTGGGGCTTGACATTGGGCATGTTTGTTCAGTAAAGGCTCAATTCAAGGAGAGTTAGATCAACCCTTTACCCAACGTAACGGCCAAAACCGGCCAGCGCTATTCTAAAAAATCGCCTATTAACAAACTGGTAATGTCTCATATGTAGAAACGTTGCCTGCCTGCTCAATGGCTGATAAAAATTCTCAATCATGATGGGAGAATTACCTTCTCTCTCACTCATCTTAACCCTTTACCTAACATGAAAAGCAGACGACACTTGCCAAAAAAATTCTTGAATAAGTATTTTTTTTCATTTTTTGTCTCAAAAACATAGGTTATGACCCCTCATTGGAACGAGCTCGGCGAGCTTGTTCCAATGAGGGGTCATAACCTATGTTTTTGAGACAAAAAATGAAAAAAAATACTTATTCAAGAATTTTTTTGGCAAGTGTCGTCTGCTTTTCATGTTAGGTAAAGGGTTAAGATGAGTGAGAGAGAAGGTAATTCTCCCATCATGATTGAGAATTTTTATCAGCCATTGAGCAGGCAGGCAACGTTTCTACATATGAGACATTACCAGTTTGTCTACCCTTTGTTAACCTTTCCCATAATGGTCAAAAATGGGCAACGCTAATCACAAAAATTACCAGTCACTTTTCATTATTTTAAAAAAAAATTACGTCTAAAACATAGCTTATGACCCCTCATTAGAATGAGCTCAGCAAGCAAAAAATGAAGAAAAAAATAGTTATTCAAAAATTTTCGTTGCAAGTGTTGTCTGATTTTCATGTTTGGTTAAAATGGTCAGTGGGTTTGTGTTTGAAAATTATTTTCAATTAACAGGGTTATTCATTTAATGAGATATCCAGTTGATGTGCTCAACTGTACTGTATGTCCACTCATCATCTGAAATCCTGTGTGTTCACAAGAGCTCTCCGGTTAACTGAAAAGACTGTCAGACAAAATAAAAGTCACAGCCATGCATGTCTGAAAAAAACATACATTTTTGGTTTCCATATTTACATGTAACTCTCAGTGATTGCTAAGAAAGTTCTGCCTACCTACGAACACAACACGCTGGAAAGGAGGATAAAAGTCCTATGTGGAGGTACTTTGAAAAACAGAGTTGCAATGACAAAAATGCCTCATATAAACTCTGAAAGAAGCAGATGAGGACAGAATATGGAAACACCAGTAAGTTGAAGCATCATTCTGAGTCAATGCGCAGAGTTGGTTGTAATGATTTGAAGTATGTGCAAGTGAAGCTGGCTTTAAAAAGCCCACTGAAGGTGAATACAGGCTTGTTCCAGATGCCATCTCCTTGTAATGAAGTATACCGGTAATTCTAGTACACTGGGGTAATTGTTCAGTTCCTTTCTGCATGTACATGTGTTAAACTGTTCAGTGTTGACATTGTTGATTCATTGCTCTGTCACCATATCTCAGTGAGTCTGGAGAACATATATAAGAATTTTGTGTGGTGGCTCAGTGGTTAGAGATTAGGCTTTAACCCTTTACCCAATGAATCGGCCACATCTGCCCACGTAATATGCAAATTCTGCAGTTGAAAAAATATTATTTTTCAAAAAATTTCAACAAAACCATATCATGTGACCCCTCGTTGGAACGATCTCAATGAGCTCGTTCCAACGAGGGGTCACATGATATGGTTTTGTTGAAATTTTTTGAAAAATTTGAAAAAATGATATTTAAAATAATAAATTTTGATATCGTCTGGGTTGGGTAAAGGGTTAAACCAAAACGTTGATGATTCTATACTAACCAGCGGTAACTGCATTGTGTCCTTGGGCAAGACACACAATCCTGATTGTCCACATGGGGCACAGTGGCAGTGTGTACTAATGCATATTGCACGTTGGTGGCGCACTTACCTAAAACTGTTGCTAACTCTGCTTGTGCAGAGTTTGTCAGTTGGGGAGTCTGACAGTTGCTCACCATTGCATGGTGTTCTCTTTGGCTTTCTCAATTTGTAAAACTTTCCAAACTGATGTGACTCTGACATTGAAAGTGGTATTAAACTCCAATAAACATACAAACATACATAAGAATTAACTGGTATACATACTAACATCAGAAATTCAAAAGAAAGTCCTGGAATTATTTCATTTGTAGGTGTGCAAACACCATCTGTTTATTGAGTTGATCACTTGAGGATAAGTTGGCAGGGAGAGGTGTTGTCTTCTTTTGATCCATGTCCAATTTGCTTTCACTCCAGGCCTGGCATTCTGAAAAATGCAGGAGGGCAAAAAATCGCTCTCCTCAATCAGCTTAGGAGAGCAATTAGCTTTACACAGCATTTTAAATATCCAGTTGAACGAACTCATTGAAACTGAAACCAACAGACTACATTAGTGATTTTATTAACTTTACTAAGGTAAAGCGAAATCTCTTAGACATCTAGATGTCTCACTCAACAACCGAACACACACTTGACAAGACCTGTGTGTGTACCCATACCTGTTGTCCAAGAAAGTCATACGCCTACCACTACCACCTTCAACCCCCAAGGGGGGTTGAAGGTGGTAGTGGTAGGCGTATGACTTTCTTGGACAACAGGTCTGCCTGAATCTACAGTCACATCCTGGTGCACGTGCTTCAAGTGACAGGATAGTAGTAATGGTAGTATATTATAGTGTCAATATTCCTTGAATAATTACCCCTCAAACTGTGATGTCAGTTGTTGAACCTGAAACTGACAAAAAAAAAAATATTGCTGTGACCCATTTTGCTTCAAATGATTGCAACTGTGTTTGGGTATGGTTCCAGCCATTACCTTTTACCACTAAACGACTTTCAAAATGAAATTACGTGATGTTATGTGACTTCGAAGTTAAATTACATTTTTGCTTTACAACAAAAATTTAATGTGAGCATAATACATGTAATCTCAATCATCCCAGACCAAAATATTTAGGAGGGCAATTTTTCGCTCTCCTTAATTCTTCAGGAGGGCAGTAAGGAGAGCTAAAAAATCACTCTCCAGAAATTGCCAAGCCTGTCACTCTGATCAGGAATGCATCATTGAAAGGTTATATTTTTAGCTTAACTTGACAAAAAGTCAAGATAAGCTATTGCGATCACGCCTGCGGAAGTCTGTGAGTCTGTTCACATTTTCCTTTAGCCCAGGCTGCACTCTATAGTTCTTGTCCGATCGTCACGAAATTTCATATGGAGGTTTGAGGTCATGTCTAGATGAGAATGTCCAGTTTTGGTCGTGATCATTCAACTGTGATGGCTGCCCAAGCCGAAAAACCTTTAGCACAGACTACAGGTCGCATTTACGAAGGAATTTCATTGTAACTTGGAAAGATGACTCAGTATAATGTCTAGATGAGGACGTCCCCTTTTGGTTGTGATTGATCAACCATGATGGCTACACAGGCCAGAAGCCCAGAAACCTTTTGCACAGTCTACAGGCTGTACTTATGAAGGGATTCATTGTAACTTGGTGCGATGACTCGGTATAATGTCTAGATGAGACCATCCCCTTTCAGTTGAGCTCGTTCCAACGAGGGGTCACATGATATGGTTTTGTTGAAATTTTTTGAAAAAATTATATTTAAAATAATAAATTTTTATATAATCTGCTTTGGGTAAAGGGTTAATCCATGCTCATTATATGCAAGAAAAACAATAAGAATTCAAAATAAAACCCTTCCTCCCTCACTAATTTAAAAATAAAATTGAGAGTAATTTATTTTGTGTGGCCTTATAAGGCTGATCCTGATAGGGTCTAAAGGAGGCAGTTCCTCAAACACTGAAGGAATGCTCTTGTCACAAATATTTTAGCTGTAAGTTTGGAGTCTTAATCAATACGAGTTTGTTCTCATTTCCCAGTGCCTCATAATTTGTTAAAATCATAGTGTGTTTGAACAGTATCTGTGGAAATAGCCTTCTTTCACTCAAGGGACGAAATACACCACCACCCATGCTATTCTGTAGATTATGAGGCCTAAAACATTAAAACAAACCAAGAACATGAACTTTTGATAGCAAAGAAATAATTACAAAAATTAAAAATAAAATAAAAAACCACCCACCCACATGCAATTGTACAAAAAATGGCCTGTGAAACAGAAGATCTACTTTGTGGGGCTTTGTCTAACAATATTTTTTTTAATTCGCACTGTATCATATACAAATGTAAATTTGTTAAAAGGCATTTTTTGGCAGCCAATATTACCACATTACAATACATGTTATAAAAAAAAACATTCAGAGTGGTCTCCCTTTGTTTATGAGAAGGTTGTCAGTGAAATAAACTCAAAAATTCATATTTGTGTGATTTTCATCAGAAGATTTCAATATGAACTTGCAAAATTGAATTAATTTAATCATTTTTGGCTTGCTTTAGGTATTTTATTGGATCTGTGATAGCTATTTGATTGGTACTCAGGCTTTTATTGGTTATTGAGGTTGTGGGTTACCTTTGTGAGGTGCCTGTCACTGCTGCACAGCACAGCTCAGCCTCTTACTCCACAGTGAGTTGCCCAGCATAAGATATCTGCTCTCTGTCCATAATTTTGTCTCTTGGTTCCACCTTTATTCTATAGATCATACCTTTCTGTAGACTAATTCTTGTAATTTTATCATCTTTACCTACCGGAATACAAGCAAAGCAATGCTATTTCTTACATTGTAGCAGTAAAGCATTAACTCATAGGATGCCTGGCTAAATTCAAGTAAAAATTAAGTAAGTCGTTAATCATTTTACCTCCTATGAAGGAAACATAAACACAAAAATATAAACATATCATTGTCTATATATCCCTTTGATGAGCAAATAATAATTATTTTTGTAACAGACCATCTAATGACTAACATGTGTTGCTACATGTGTTTTGCACAAAGATAATCAGTTGTTTGGCACTTCATGTGTGAGTAACTATTGATTCTTCTCTACCATCAGAGATTAATCTATTGCCTTTCTTTGTCACCTTAACTGGTTAAGTGCTGGAAGTCACTGTCAGGGCTTTCAGAAAAATGAGAGTACCAGAGTAAAAGCCAACATTTTTCTTATCCATGTTTCATATTCAGTCAAATGCAAATAATATTTTGTTTATATAAAGTTGTTTTATTACAAATTATTGGACAGTGCCCATTTGTAATAAAACAAGTTTTGAATAACGAATTCAGACTACCAAAAATAATCTATCCCTCAAACAGTTAAGAATGAGTAATAAATTGAAAATATGTTTTCTTTTTTAGCTGCGATGAGCAGCTCTATATGTGGCAATGTCGGTTTGTCTGTCGGTCAGTCTGTTGGTCGGTGGTTCTGTCACCAATGAGTTTAAAAAACACCATAACTCCTAAAATACTTGATGGAATGACACCATATTTTGTATGCAAGTGTATCTTCATGCTGTCTACACCCTCTCAATAGTGCATGTCATTCGGATAATTTCTGTCACATTTATGGACTTGTCACCAACAAGTATTTTTTGTCACCAACGAGTTTTAAAACATCATTTGCGTTACACGAATTGTCGCAGCTTTGGCACTGTGACAGTGCTTCTAGTTTCTGATTAGAGTTGGCTATTTTTCAGTAAGGTTTTACTGTAACCTATGCATTACCTAGCTGCAAAGCTAATTAGTCCCCTACCAGCATCCCCGGAGGGGACTATAGGTTTGCACTCTGTCCATCTGTCAGTCTGTCAGTCTCACTTTAGTTTTCCGGAGTTTTTTTTGGAAACGCTTCAATGGAATGATTTCATTTTTGGTAAACTACTATAGAACGATGACTTACAGATCTAGTTTGAGTTTCATGCTGATTGCATTATTCTTGTGAGAGTTATGGCCTTTGGAAATATGGAAAAGCACCAAAATATCAGTTTTCCGGAGTTTTTTGGAAACGCTTCAACAGAATGATTTCATTTTTGGTCTACTACTATAGAACAATGACTTACAGATCAAGCTTGAGTTTCATGCTGATTGCATTATTCTTGTTTGAGTTACGGCCTTTGGAAATATGGAAAAGCACCAAAATATCAGTTTTCCGGATTTTTTTTGGAAACGCTTCAACGGAATGATTTCATTTTTGGTAAACTACTATAGAATGATGACTTACAGATCAAGTTTGAGTTTCATGCAGATTGCCTTATTCTTGTGTGAGTTATGGCCCTTGGAAATATGGAAAAGCGCCAAAATATCAGTTTTCCGGACTTTTTCTGGAAACGCTTCAACAGAATGATTTCATTTTTGGTAACCTACTATAGAACGATGACTTACAGATCAAGTTTCATTTACACTCTGTCCATCCATCTGTCAGTCAGTCTGTCGGTCATACATTAGTTTTCCGGACTTTTTTTGGAAACGCTTCAACGAAATGATTTCATTTTTGGTAACCTACTATAGAACGATGATTTACAGATCAAGTTTCATTTGCACTCTGTCCATCCGTCAGTCAGTCATACTTTAGTTTTCCGGACTTTTTTTGGAAATGCTTCAACCGAATGATTTCATTCTTGGTAACCTACTATAGAACGATGACTTACAGATCAAGTTTGAGTTTCATGCTGATTGCATTATTCTTGTGTGAGTTGTGGCCCTTGGAAATATGGAAAAGCGCCAAAATATCAGTTTTCTGGACTTTTTTTGGAAATGCTTCAACGGAATTCATGCTGATCACATCTGGGTTATAACATTTGAATAATTATTAATGCTCATTAGTCTGGTAGGGGACATTGTATTGCTTCAGCGATATGTGCGCTCTTGTTGGTTAAACCCTTTACCCAATGTAGACGATATCAAAATTTATTATTTTAAATATCATTTTTTAGCTCAACTTTGGCGAAGCCAAATTTGAGGTATTGTCATGGCCCGTCGTCTCTCTGTCTGGCTGTCTGTCCGTCTGTCCATCGTGCCGTACACACGGCTCGGGCTAGAGGCCGTATTTATGAACCGATCTTTACGAAACTTCTTGGGTACCTTTGTTATCACCGTGAGACGAGAACAAATGTTTTTGGGTTTGGTCTGAAATTCAAGATGGCCGCTGGCAGCCATTTTGTACAAAATTAGGTGCAATCAGATTTTTGTGCAGAACTTCTATATGAAAGCACTGATTTGAATAATTTTTTGTGTAAATGTTTAGTACCATGGGATACATCACATATAATACAGGTTTTTTCTCGTGCATAAATTATGCCATTTAGACTAACTTTGATCTATTTAATGTTACTTTCAGCACTGTAACTGCAAATGCCAATACAGCTCGGACTAGAGGCCGTATTTATGAACCAATCTTTACGAAACTTCTTAGGTACCTTTGTTATCACCGTGGGATGAGAACGAGGTTTTGGGTGTGGTCCAAAATTCAAGATGGCCACCAGCAGCCATTTTGTACTTCAGTTAGTGCAATCAGTTTTTTGTGCAGAACTTCTGTATGAAAGCTCTGATTTGAATAAATTTTTTTATGAATGTTTTGTAACATGGAATACATCACATATAATACAGGTTTTTTTCTCGCGCAGAAATTATGCAAATTAGATGAACTTTGTGATTTATTCAGTGCTACTTATACACAGTAAGTGCACATGTCAATACGGCTCGGGCTAGAGTCTGTATTTATGAACTGATCTTCACAAAACTTCTTGGGGTACTTGGGGTACCTTTGTTATCACCTTGTGACAGGAACGAGTGTTTTGGGGTGCCTTTGTTATCACTTTGCTATGAGAACAAATATTTTTGGGTTCAGTCAGACCCACTCTAGGACTCAAAGATTTCTTTTCTAGTTTAGCATCCAACTGTCACCCCACTTTTCCATACTTTACCTATATATTTGTTACAGACTACGGTCAGCATTTATGTACAGACTGTTACAATACTTTACAAGGAGTTTTGTTATCAGGTCATTACCTAGATGTTTGTCATTGCTTTGTCACATACTATACATGTACATGTCTTAAACAAGTTGAGCTACAGTGTCATTGACACTTTCATTTAAATTTTTCAAAACATTTCAACAAAACCATATCATGTTACCCCTCATTGGAACGAGTTTAATGAGCTCGTTCCAATGAAGGGTCTCATGATATGGTTTTATTGAAATATTTTGAAAAATTTAATTTTTTCAACTGCTCAATTTGCATAATACACGGATGCGGGTGATTTGTTAGGTAAAGGGTTAACTGGTGGAGTGCTGGAAGCCAAAATTTTGGGCTTTATTGTAAATTACAGGTACCTCAACTTAAAGGCTTCATATTCAGTGGAAGTGCCTCATACTATCTTTGAAGTGATATTATTTAACCATTTGGCACTCTCCCATAAATTGTAACAAAGCAAACACAAGTGAACAAATTTTGATGACCAAAAATAATTTAGCACTCTTCCAGTAAACTGATACAAGGAATCTGATTAATTCCAGGAATTATAAGTTACAGATACTAGTAAAGGTATTCTTCAGATGGAGGTAGGAGTATATGATATCTGGGCATGATCCAAGACAAAACTTTGCGATTTGTGGAGCCCTGATATCACATAATTTTTATTCCTACCTGTATTGCCAGCAATGAAAAAATAGGTGCTCGAACATATTGGGTGTACAAAAAATCATTTATGAAAGGCAAACCCTTGCATAACAATTATAAATGTGAGTAATTGAGACTTACCCTTAAATATTAGTGTGACCATCTGAGCGATCGATTCAGACTCCTGCATTGTGTACTTGGGCAAGGCACTTAATCCCGATTGTCCACATGGGGGCACGATCATGCCGTGTACTAAGGTGTTCTGCACGTCGATGGTGCACATGTCTTCAATCAATCTAACCCTTCCTGTGCTGCAGTGCGGAGTTACGATGTTGAAGAGCTGGAAGCTGCTCATCATTGCTTGGTGGTTCTCTCTGGATACTCCAGCTTCCCCCACCTGTAAAACTGTCATCGACATGATATGACCTTGGCTGTTAAAGTGTTGTTAAACCTTAATAAATAAATAAATACTTAAATATTGGTTAGGAGCAGGCCCGACAAGAGGAATTTAACCCTGCTGTGAATTGTTTTGCATGTCCTGGGCCCTGTGATAGTTTTTTGCTCATGATGTTAAACATATGACTGGAGTCGTTAGTACCAAGAAGGAGAGTATGAGAGCGAGTAATGGAAGTATAATGGACATCTGTGATTTTTGTTGACTGCATTTGGAAAATTTTCCTGGGATGTCATAGAAGTTTTCCGAATTTGGACTGCTAAAGTCATAATTTTCTGAAATCTTTTCCCAAAATGAATGAAATTACAACAATAGCAGATTGAGTATCTCCATGGGACCCTGAAATTTTGTCTGTAAATGGCGGGCAGCTTTTATTCCACTTCAGTGAAAATCTTGTGCTTCTAGTTCTGAAGTTGGACCAGGCACCAGTTCCTCTACCCTAGCTACTCACTCTCTCCAGCCTTTGTTAACAGAGTAGCTTTCCTTGAATATAACATGTGAACAGTACGATTATTAATTCTGTCGGCAATAGACAAGTAACTCCACCAATAAAATCTGTGAATATAACTGGAGCCCGCTTAATTAGATATCCCTTAGTTGAATAACCCTTTTAATTGAATATAACTTATAAACACAAAACCATTTACCATACCAGTACAAATTTGACTTGTTAATGGCATTTAGGCTATAGATTAAACTACTGTTAATTGAATAAAAAATCTTGCAATCTGTAAAGGAACTGCCCCGACATCCACTGAATTAATTACATTTATAGACATTTTTGGCAACTGTTAACAGGTAGAATGATAAATTATTTTTTGTCAGCAAAATTTGTTCACATGTCTTTGCCTTGTTACAGTTTATGGAAGAGTGCCCAAGGCAAATCCTTAGAGGCTTATAATTTCACTTCATCTACAGAATATGAAGCCTTTGACTTGTGGTACCCACACTTTAGAGTGAAGCCAAAATTTGGGCTTCCAGCACTCAACCAATTAATTTAATACAAATTGTGAAATATGGTGAGAAATTAACTTAACAACCACCTAATTTCCCCTGTTTATAAACCTGTTAGGCCTCAGTACAGCCAGTACAGGCATTTAGTCTATTATATCTTGTTTGACAGAGCTCCATGAGCTCTGTCAAACAGATATAATAGACTAAATGGTCAATCAATTTATCTCTAGAATAGAGGAAAGTGAGCAAATCCCTGTTGATTGAATATTCCTGTTAATTGAATAATTTTCTTTGGCACAGTGTCTATTCAGTTAACCCTTTCCCAACGAATTGGTCGCATCCGCCCGTGTAATATGCAACTTCAGAAACTGAAAAAATATTATTTTTTGAAAAATTTCAACAAAACCATATCATGTGACCCCTCTTTGGAACGAGCTCTTCGCGATCGTTCCAAAGAGGGGTCACTTGATATGGTTTTGTTGAAATTTTTTGAAAAAATTTAAAAAATGATATTTAAAATGTTTTGAAATCATCTGCATTGGGTAAAGGGTTAACACGGTTTCACTGAATAGGTGTCATTTGAAGAAATTCACAATGCTTGTAGCCATTGTGTCATTGAAAGCAAAACCAAAGTGATAATTAATTTACCTCTGAGCCTACAGTTGAAACTAAAAGTAGTGTTACTGTATTGTGCACTATTACTAGGTAATAGCACGCTTAGTAAATGCGCCTTTGTCCCTATCAATCCTTACATTAGCGTAATTCAATTCCTGTAGAAAAGCAGCATGCCCATCTCTGTACATTTCTATACCGTGGAGCCCACTTAATTGTATATCTTATAACTGAATAACCCAGTTAATTGAATACAATTTCCCAACACAAAACCAATTACCATACTTCCAGTACAAATTTGACCTGTTAATTGAATAAGGGTTATAGAGTAAACTCCTGTTAATTGAATAAAAAATCTTGCTACCCATCACAAAATTACCCTGACTCCCCAGTTTTCCTTTGTTTATAGACCTATTTGGCCTCAGCACATCCAATACATGCATTTAATGTATTATATCTTGTTTGACAGAGCTCTGTCAAACAAGAAATAATAGAATAAATGGTAAGTTTATCTCTAGAATACAGGAAAGTGACACAATCCCTGTTAATTGAATAATTTCCATTGGCAAAGTGGCTATTCAATTAACAGGGTTGTACTGTACTAGTAAATAGAGATCATTAACATCATTCCTGAACTCTAATGCGATACATGTACATGTAATGATGTAAATAGATATTAAAATTTGACTGCATATACAGAATGAAGAGACTGGATTGCTACTTAACCCTTTACCCAACGCAGGCGATATCAAAATTTATTATTTTAAATATCATTTTTTCAAATTTTTCAAAAAATTTCAACAAAACCATATCATGTGACCCCTCATTGGAACGAGCTCGACGAGCTCGTTCCAACGAGGGGTCACATGATATGGTTTTGTTGAAATTTTTTTGAAAAATAATATTTTTTTAACTGCTGAATTTGCATATTACGCGAGCAGATGCGGGCGATTCGTTGGGTAAAGGGTTAATCACAGAGCTATATATTCTCAAATCGAAAAGTATTTATAATTGTTCATAACAGCGCTAGAAGTAATTGCAAACATTCGTCACATTGTGTTTTGTCTTCAGAAGTTGTAAATAATTTCTCTGTGAAAAATCTGTCCCATGGCCATTTAGTAGAAATCCACCTCCACATACTGTTATCTCAATATTTTTATCTGTTTGATCTGTTCAGTTCTTTAATTCACTACCGACCTCGCTAGTATATTTTGCATTGCACAGGACTAAGCTTTCTGCACAAATTCGGACTGGTCTAATAGTTTCAACTGTATTAGCTAAAACTTTGCTTGTTCTTTCTTTCAAATGGTAGTTTTGTAGTTTTTGATGGAGTCTGGCTCTGTTTGTTTTTTTCAAACTTTTACAAGGTTCACTGTGGACCTTGAAAAACTTGAATGTCCTTAACCCTTTACCCAAGGCAGACGATTTCAAAATTTATTATTTTAAATATCATTTTTTAATTTTTTTCAAAAAATTTCAACAAAAACCATATCATGTGACCCCTCTTTGGAACGAGCTCAACGCGATCATTCCAAAGGGGTCACATGATATGGTTTTGTTGAAAATTTTCAAAAAATAATATTTTTTCAGCTGCAGAATTTACATATTACGCGGGCGGATGCGGGCGATTCGTTGGGTAAAGGGTTAAATTGAAAAATGGAATGTTGGAAAAAATTTATTGTGAATTTGCTGGTGCAGATAATTGGAGTTATTGAAGTGTTATTCAAAAGTGAAACATGCTGGAAAAATAGAGGTGAATCAAAAGCACTGATTTCAAAATTCCTTTCACATAATGCTATGTCAGTGACTCTACAGCCATGTCTTCTAACTGAAAATCAATGATGGATAATGAGTCTCAAGATTTTGCTTGGACATGTTGTGGTTGTTGAAAAATCTAGTTTTAAAGATCGCTAGAAGAACACAATGCTATGTCAGTGACTCTACAGCCATGTCTTCTAACTGAAAATCAATGATGGATAACGAGTCTCAAGATTTTGCTTGGACATGTTGCAGTTGTTGAAAAATCTAGTTTTAAAGATCGCTAGAAGAGTAGCTTTTACTATTTGTGATTGACATTCCAATTCCAACGTTTTACTTGCTGTTTAAGAAATTTAGGAAAGACTGAAACTGAAAAGTGTACTGACCATGATTCAACAGACAATACTTCAGACTCAACCGGCTAGATGAAGACTGTTTAAAATGTGTGCTGACTGAAATATATGCAGTATTGTAGCATCAGTCTAATATCTGTCTTCCAGAGCAATTGCATGACTGGACAAATTGCCAGAATCTTTTTCATATCATAGTGAGTCGTCACAAGCCTTGTCACACTGTCAAGTACACCAACATAAAGGCAAATGAAAGAAAGCGAAAACCACTCTGTGATTATCAAGACCGTGTAGTGCATTGATTGTGCATCGGCCGGAACAGAACGGTGTGTAAGACATGAACTACAGCACACATGATCAGTTGATGTTTTTTTTTTTATACTATATCTTTGAGATGTTGGTGCATCTGTGAGAGGAGGAATTTACAAATACAGAATGCAGAATTTCAAGGTCTTGAAAGTACTTAAAATTTGTGCATTAGCTTTGAAAGTCCTTGACGTTTACAGATGGTTCAAAGTTTTAACTTGTACAGGCCTGAGAATTTATTGAACATTAAACAGCAGCAAGACTTAGTCCTAGCAATTGTATTCAGTCAAGTGGAACCTGCTTGTCAAGTGGCACCTGCATCTACCTGAATACTTGACTAAAATGACTACTTGGCTTAGATGACTTTTCTTATTCACAAATATAATACAGTGGAGCCCACTTAATTGAATATCTCTTAACTGAATAACCCTGTTAATTGAATATAATTTCCCAACACAAAACCATTTATCATACCTTCAGTACAAATTTGACCTGTTAATTGCATATAGGTCATAGAGTAAACTCCTGTTAATTGAATAAAAAATTTTGCAACTTGTTGTGAAGTTTCTCAACCTCTCCCCAGTTTTTCTTTGTTTATAGACCTATTTGGCCTCAGTACATCCAATACAGGCATTTAATCTATTATATCTTGTTTGACAGAGATCATGGAGCTCTGTCAAACAAGATATAATAGAATAAATGCTAAGTTTATCTCGAGAATACAGGAAAGTGACACAATCCCTGTTAATTGAATACTTATGTTAATTGAATAATTTTCATTGGCAAATTAGCTATTCAATTAACAGGGTTCCATTGTATTATGTATTCTTAATCAGAAGTCTTATTCAAAGCTATATGCAAATAGCTTGGAATAGTCTCAGAAATTTTTTCTAAAAGGTCTTTGGAAATTACTTGGAATGGTTCTTGGAAAGTCCTTCAGTTAACCTCTTCCTTCAGATAATGAACCTTGTAATATTTTTACTTTCCTGTCTTCCTTCCTATCATCTTTCTCCAATTTTTTTTCAGATCCCACTTTTGTACTCGCTCAGTTTTTGCAGTGTAACTTCTGTTTCGCACAATGAGTTTAATACAACTTCTGTCATATGATGCACCATCTACCATTGTCAGATATTAATAAATATCTACAGTCAGTTTATCCAAGAAAACATGCGTGACATTAGTTTGTTTGTTTTGTTTTATTGGGGATTTTTTAACGTCACTCTCAAGAGCCCGTGTCACATCATGTCTCAAGTTTTATGGGTGGAGGAAGCTGGAGTACCCAGAGAGAACCAATGAGTGGCAGCACAAGCAGAGTTAGCAGCAGTCAAAGGCAAGTGCATCATCATTGCACATTATGCCTTAACACACAGTGTCACCTCCCCCTACACTCCACATGGGCAATCAGGATTAAATTTCTTGCCCAAGGACACATTGCAGTTACCACTGGGCATGATTAAACTGTGGGTCTTTCAGTTTGAAGTCCAGTACCCTATCCATTGAGCCACCACAGGCTCTGTGTCATTAGTTTAAATCTGAATGTTCAGAGATCATTGCCATATATGATAATGTCATTTTAATGCTATCTGACCAGGCAATGGACATTACAAATTTTATCGATGAACAAGTAAAAAACAAATTCAAATAGAGATAGTTCAAATAAAAAGGATATGATTGACTCTGCATATGCAAGTAGGTCTTATTTTATTTTTTTGCTTTTCATCTTCCTTCACTGATATACCTGCTGGGTGATAACTCAGCAGGTGTTTTAGTGGTAATGTGGACTTAATTATAACTTAGTTCGGACATGGAGTTCATTGCTTTTTAAGGGAATTTTGTGAACTGAATAAATGTTGAGGCAAATTCAAGGATGCTCTCTTCCAGATAAATTGAAGTAAGAACAAGGCAAGAATGATTAATTGTTACCTTCCGGGCCTGATAGAAGTGTTAAACATTTCCATTATATGAATTGTTTGAATCATTTTGTGAGTAATACACCATCATTCAGTGTCTACCAAGAACAAATTAGAAACCTAAGAGAACAGATGGCCAAACAAATCACAGTGTTTATTTTATCAGTTTGATTATGCTGTAATTTGCTTTTGTTCAGATATTTTGCTATTGATTCTTCTGTTCAAACAGAAAGATAATTCATCTTTCAACCACTGGGTCAGTTGTTTCTTATGGAACAGTGCCCCTCATTCGTTGACATATTTTGTGTAATCAGGAGAGACCTTGACCCCTTTATGAAGCTTTCAATTCCAGCATTAAACCTTCAGGTCAGGACAGTTTTTGTCTTGCCTGCTTTAGCAGAGACAAGACATAGGCATTACTAATTCTGAAGACCATTGGCCGTCGGTAATGTGTTATAACTTTTGAACCATTTGAGACATTTCCATGAAATAGGACAGGGTTATAACCCACCATGAGCTGATATGCCACACAGAAAAAAATACATGCCACCAGGTTCAAGTCATCATTACTGAAACTAGATTTCATGTCACAGTTGAGTTTTCAGGTCGAGCGTTTCAATTGGCCATTACTTTTTAACCATTGAAGATATTTCTGTGAAACTTTATACGGATATACCCTACCATGATCTGATATGCATCAATCAAAATCCCCTTCTTTGTTGTTTTAAAATAGGTTTTGAAGGATTGCAAGTGATTTCATACCAAAGAAATGCTTTCACAAATTTTCCGCAGTAGAGAGGGAGGTAATTTTTTTTTTTTTTTTCTTTAAAAACCCTGTTTTTTACTTTAATTGGTAGAGTGCTGGAAGCCCATATTTGATATGATGTGACTCTGACTGTTGAGAGTGTTGTTAAGGCGTTAAACCCCAATAAACAAAGGAGGACCTTTGAAGGTGCTTGAACACCAGACTTTCTTGGGAAAAGTCATGGAGAGTCCTTGAAAATTATTGTTTGGCTAAATGCTTTGCTCATTATGATCAAAATGTTTACTTACAAATTATATTTTTTCCATGTTTTTGTTGCATAGATTTTATTTTTTTATCCACTGAATGAACACCTGTATCTGATATTGGCCCTTGGATATTGATCCAAGGATCAGTGTCAGAGTTCGTTGGGTCAGTACTTGCATACAAATTGTTAATGGGTACATGTACAAACGTCAGAGATGAGTAAACGACAAAAGTCATGGAAAGTGCTTAAAAAGTCCCAGAAAAATAATGGAAACAGGGTTCCTACAGAGCCTTGGATTCAAGGGACTGCCTTGAATTTGGCTAAGGACCATTCAAAGCCTGGAAAATGGGCCACATTATCATAGCTATATAGCTTTATGTGCCTCAGTTCATGAAGGTGTAGTCTTACTAGTGCCCTCCAGTCATTACCCCTCCTTCCACTTCCCTTTAAGGGAAATGTGGGAAGGGGTAATGATTTCTTGAATTTGGCTTTCTGAAAAATGTCGAGAAATGACCTTGAATAGCATTGAATTTTACCAGGCCTTGCCTGAAGGAACTCTGGGAAAGTTCTTGATTTTCTTCCTCTGAGGTGGGCATGAATCCTGTTCTTGTCAATCTTGAGTGCCTGTAACTTTCCTGCAACAACAGTAAATCCTCATATTATGTTGCTTATTTTCACCTTTGTATACTATTAAAAAAAAGTAGCGGATATTTGATAAAAGTGAGATATATGAAGAAATATATTTATACTTTCATCAAAAAGACAGTTCAGGCATTGCACTGTGACATCTGGTGAATGATTTCAGCGATAGTTGGGTGTCTGACAACCATACATTCCATGCACTGAGCTGTAGAAGACATGGACGGTTAGTCAGAGAGTTTTCCACATTCAGTCCAAGACCTCAATACCTTGTAAATCCTCCTCGGTTCATGAGACAAGCGCTGATCCGACGTGGCATACTCCTCACCAGACGTCCCAATATCAGCTTGACTGATGTTATTCCATTCTTCCTGCAGTGCAGTGGTGAGTTCTTGGACATTGGTAGGGGGTGTTGGCGTTTTCATGGGCGTCTGCCAAGCATATCCCAGATGTGCTCAATTGGTGAAAAGTCTGGACTTAGTGCTGGCCAAGGCAGTGTAGTGATGCTCTCCTCCTGGAGGTACTCTGTAACAACACTGGCCCTGTGTGCTCTTGCATTGTCATCTTGGAAAATGAATCGACAGCCGTTACGTCATGCAAATGGCACCACATGAGCTGCTAACATGTTGTCATGGTAGTACTCCCCTGTGGCAGGCCCTTGAATGACATGTAATGCTGTTCTGCTTGTCATGGTTATGCCTCACCACACCATAACCAATCCACCACCAAAACGATTGTGCTGCCTAATGGTTACGTCATTGTATTGTTCATTCTGCCGCCGCCACACTCCGTTTCGCCCTGTCATGGAAGTCGAGTGTGAACCTCGAATAATTAGAAAATATTACGTTGCTCCACCAATGATTGTCCCAGCGCTGTCATGCTCCATACCAATTATGCCTTGCTGCGATGTGACATTCAGTCAAACGTGGAATTATTCGAGGTCGCCAAGCTTACAAATTACAACTGTTTAGGCGATTTGGATAGTCTGACCACTGACTCACGCATCTGTCGCTTGATGCAGCTGCTGTAAAATTTTGAGGCACTTTGATGCCGGTTGCATTATGCTGTGGTTCGGATGAGATGATCCTGGTTAGCAGTTGCTGCCCTTGGATGACCTGGCCGACATCTGTCATCAACATTGGCTGTCTGACGGGAGCGTGACCACAACCTGCTAATCACCAATTGAGTAACATTGAGAATTTGAGCCACTGCAGGCTGTCTGTTGCCAGCAGCTTCCACCATGCCAGCGGCATGTAAACGTTTGTTACGTGTCAGTCTTCGCTTACCTCAAAAGTTACGTTTCGACCAGAAACTATTGATGAACGAGTTTATACCAAAAGAACGAGACCTCTGAAAAAGCCTGTCCAGTACAAAAGAAAATTTCAAAACATACCCCACAGACATTAACGCGGTGCTCGTGCAAAAAACCTGCACGAAGTTTTACGTGAGATGGTGACATTCATGATCCAGGCCGAAATTTGGTAACATATTGATGTGTCCAATCACGCGTATCCAATACCATTTTCCGAAAATATCAACATCAGTTTGGATATCCCCTAATTGTTTTAAATACATGTAGTATATTTCCTTGCTTCGTTGTCACTTTTCTCTATGGTAACCCTGGGAAGTGGAGGTGTGCTTATTCATTGTGGTAAACTCTGTGTCTCATAAAATAAGACTTGATAGCCAATGCATGAGGTGGATATCCTCTAAAGTTGGCAACGTAGCTATATATGATTGTCAAAACCTCATAGAAAATGTTGGCATTTAACCCTTTACATAACATGAAAAGTAGACACTTGCAAGCAAAATTCTTGAATAACAAATTTTTTTTCATTTTTTGTTTCAAAAACATAGGTCATGATCCCTCTTTGGAATGAGCTTGATGAGCTCGCTCCAAAGAGGTGTCATAACCTATGTTTTTGAGACAAAAAAAATGAAAATTAATTGGTGATTTTTGTGAATAGTGCTGGCCGGTTTTTGCTGTTACATTGGGTAAATGTTTAAGCAACCACCAACTTTTCTGATGCACAACAAACATTTCCAACAGCTATGGTCATGGTCATGGGGAGGGGGGTGGAAAGCTGTGCCCCTGACACCCCCACTATCTTTGGGCCCATTTTCAGTAGATGGTTTGATGTGTGTAGCAGGGAACAGCTGGTAACCATAGTGGACCAGAAGATCCAAATGTCAAGTACTCAGAAACAATTGCTCAAGTTCTTTTGTCAACAATTTTTTAACTCCCATATTTTTTTTACAAAGCATCAAATTTGAGCAACTTGACATAACTTGATTTTAAGAAAATTAAAAAAAATACTTTATAGCTAAGAAGTTAGTGCGAAAGTGTTAACATTTTGTAATTGAGACAAAAATGGTCTCAATTTGCATTTTTAGAAATGAATTAAACATATACCAACAGAAAGCTGTCACAGTTAATTTCCTTTCAACTTCACTTTGTTTAAACCCCCATAAAACATGGTAGTTCTAGTTCATTTCATATTAATAGACCCCAAATCCATACTCACACAAAATTATTGATTCTAGAAGTTTTTTTCTTTCTGATAGTTGTCGTGTTGTTTGAGCAACAGTAATGGGAGTTATCCTGTTAACCGGTAGAGTGCTAAATTATTGTGCAAAGGTGATTTGTAACGCAAGTATTTTTTTTAAAAGATACCATGCTTCCAACAATGGAAGCTATTGTTTAGCAAGTTTGTTCAATCTAATTGCCTTGCTTCAATTTTTTGGAGAGTGCCTATTGGCACTTGAGAAAATAACAAGCTAATGCATATCGTGTAAGGCCACAGCACTTTTCAGTACAATCATGATAGTGGCTTCAAGCACTCTACCAGTTAAGAATTTTTTCGCCATCATGAAATCTCAGTTATATCTGTCCTTGCCTTTGTTAATAAATAAAAGTTCTATGAGCACCCATTGGAATATTATTATCTTCAAAGGGTAATTAATGAGGAAATCTCACTCTGTGACAAGATATTAGGGTTAGAGATTAGATCTGCTGCTACAAATCTCTTTTGACCGCTATTGGTCAGCACCAATTGTTGACATGACATTGTTTGATTTCAAATATTTGTCTGTATAAAACACAGGTATATACTTTGAAAACAAGAATTATAGCAATGAATTAACATATTGTGGTGAGTCGAAACAACTGATATTCTGGTGATGTCACTTTTGAAATTATGGATTTCGATAACATCATGTGGGTGGTGGAAGTAAAACATGGGACATGTGTATCATAGTATAGGCTGGTAGTTGGGAGAAATATTTATATCAGTAGGAGGGGGATGAAACTTTGATCTTCAATTAAAAGTGTCACTTACTGGCGTAGGATTAGATTAATGACAGACACTGCTTAAATGAACTGTTAAACAGCTGAATAACTTTACAAGTACAGTGGAGCCCATTCATTGTATATCTTTTAATTGAATCCCCCATTAATTGTATATAACTTTCAAACACCAAACCATTTACCATACCTTCAACACAAATTTGACCTGTTAATTGCATGTCGGTTACAGAGTAAACTCCTGTTAATTGTCTCCCGCTTTTTTAAAAAAATGGGAGATATTAAATTCGGGGTGTCCTTCTGTCCTTCCATCCATCCGTCCAACCATCCTTCCGTGTTTATCTTTTCCAGACTCTAACATTCCTTACAGTGACCGGATTTCGATGAAATTTGGGTAGTAGATCACTTTCATCAATTGTGGGTCCAAGTTCAAATATGGGCATTTTCCGTGCATATTTAATTAGGTTGCTGAAATTTGATTGGCTGACAGTTTCCAGCAGACTCTAACTTTCCTTAAAATGAACCGATTTCGATGAAATTTCATATGTAGATTACTTTTCTCAATACCTAGGTCAAGTTCAAATGTGGGAAATTTTGTACCAAAAATCTGTCCGTCTGCCTGTCTGTCTGCCCCGTGCATCAACGCACCTCGGACTAAAAGCCGTATTTATGAACCAATCTTCACGAAACTTCTTGTGTATCTTTGTTATCATTGTGAGACCAGAATATGTGTTATGGGGTTTGGTCCAAAATTCAAGATGGCCACCAGTGGTCATTTTGTTCCAAAATTGGGTGTAATCGGTTTTTTGTACAGAACTTCTATATGAAAGTTCGGATTTGAATAAATTTTTGTTTGGATATTTAGTAACATGCAATACATCACATATAATACGGGTTTTGTTCTTGTGCATAAATTATGCAAATTAGGGAAACTTTGATTTATTCAGTGCTACTACTTATACACATTAAGTTCACACCTTCCATGTTTTTCGTTTCCAGACTCTAACTTTCCTTACAGTTAGTCGATTTCGATGAAAATTGGGTAGTAGATCACTTTCATCAATTGTGGGTCCAAGTTCGAATAGGGGCAGTTTCCGTGCATATTTAATTAGGTTGATTGAATTTGCTTGGCTTACAGTTTCCAGACTCAAACTATCCTTAGAGTCAACCGATTTCGATGATTCTTGGTGACTTCAACATGGATCCGTCAAATTCACATTTTACCACTTTTCTTCATCGGTATAATTTTCTGTGAATGAACCTACTCATTTTCATGGCAACGTTTTGGACTTCATCATTACTTCTTTTGCAACTCTACAAAGTCAGACTCTCCCAGTACCATATACAGACCACCATATTATCTGGACATCACTTCCAAGGTTTCATTAACTTCCAATCACAAGCTTTACAGGTTGGTTAACACTTTTCACATCAGTTTAATGTACTATGTCTTATCATACAGTCTTAATTTTTAGTGATTCTCACAGTTATACTCCACATCACTTTACTTGCTTTGACAGTGACCTACGTGAAAATGAATTTGATAACCACTGTCTGAAGCACTGTCTGTTCTGTCTCTTCTAAATAACTTCCACTTGCAACTCAACTATATTCCACTGGATGCATTAATTCCCCTTGAAACTGCTGCCCAGCGGGAGACATGAATTAACTGAATTTGCTTGTTCTGTAACAAATTTTGTGATCTATTAAAGAATTACTTTGACATCCACTCAAATTGCCACAGTTAGAGACATTTTTGGCCTTGATACATCCAATATAGGCTTTTAATCTTTTATACCTTGTTTGACAGAGCTCAATGAGCTCTGTCAAACAAGGTATAATAGAATTAATACTCAGTTTATAACAAGAAGATAGGAAATTCCTGATAATTGTATACTCCTGTTAATTGAATTTTTTTCTCTGGCAATTTAGCTTTTCAGTTAATGGGATTTGCTGTACTAACAATATCTGTGTCTTTCTATTTGACTGTCTGTTGTTCATGTGTTTGTCTTTAGTTTTTGATCTACCCATCTTGCCAGTTCATGAAATATTTCTGAAAACAAATGAGGAAGTATCACCTGTTCACTGTGGTAAACAGGCTCTGTTTTACTGATAAAATAGGACCCAGTCACCAATGCATGAGAGGCACAAACCCTTTCTAAAATGGGTAACATGGCTTATTAAAACTCATCCCTAGCCATTGTGCAAAACTGTGTGACCTTAAACACCAATAAATAATAAATACTGTGACTGTTCTGATATAATGAGACCTGGTAACTAATGCCTGGGGCAAGCCGGAAAATAAGCAGACTGTCATCTGCAAAATGAGGTCCTCAGTCTGAATCAAGGTCTCAAGCCAAAACAGAAAGATGTACCTAGAGGATACATTGGCCCACTGTATGGGATAGCATCAGCAAATTCACCCTCTGGGGTAACTCCCCTATAGTGGGCAGCTTAATTATAAACAATTCTCTAAACTCGACTTCAATGCCCACCAAAAGAACAAATATGAGAAGCTCTACCAAATCCCAGTTTGATGCAGGTTATCGAGGAAAACACAGTTTGATGTCTAAAATTTTCCTGCCCAACAGTGGTATGTAGTAGTTGGTCATTGGCGCTGGTCTCAGCCATCTATCTTACACCTGGGCCTGCAAAGCAAAACTTGTTTCTATGCCATTCAAGCCTATACATGTAATATACTTTCTCACAACCCAATTGCAGTGATTGTGAAGAACTTTTGTCATATTTAACCTCTATGCAGTGGAGCCACTTAATTGGTTATCTCTTAACTGAATAACCCTTTAACTGAATATAATTTCCCAACACAAAACTATTTACCATACCTCCAGTACAAATTTGACCTGTTAATTGAATATAGCTTATAGAGTAAACTCCTGTTAATGAATAAAAAATATTGTAACCTGTCGTGAAATTACCCTGACTCTCCTCAGTTTTCCTTTGTTTATTATAGACCTGTTTGGCCTCAGTACATCCAAAGTTAGGCATTTAATCTATTATGTCTTGTTTGACAGAGCTCATGGAGCTCTGTCAGACAGGATATAATAGAATAAATGATAAATTTATCTCTAGAATATAGGAAAGTGACTTAGTCCCTGTTAATTGAATACTCCTGTTAACTGAATAATTTTCATTGGCAAAGTGGCTATTCAATTAACAGGGTTCTACTGTATCTCATAATCATGAACTTTTACCAAGAACTCGAAGAAAAAAAAGGAAGTTGCAAATTGTAATAAGATTTATTAGGGTTACTTAGTGGTCAGAATGTTGTATCTGATAATGATGAGAATATTTTGTACCAGTTAAACTATAACATTCTGATAACCAACATAAAATCAGATCAGAATGACAGTGACAGTCATTCAATAAAACAATAAAACAGAGATTCATGCATTTCATAAGATTTAATTATTTCCATAGATAATCAATTCTTTCCTACTGAGTAGGCATTCAAAACACAATATTTCCCATGGTTTTAATTTTTAGTTATGCACAAAAGATGTTATGCTGATCTCAGTATGAGAGGGTGTGTTCATGATTTATGCATTTGAACACTTGTAAGTGGTAGAATGAAATAATAAGTGGTGATATTTTTTTCACATTTAAAAATTTTATGCAGAAAGATTGTTCATGTCTAATTATGTCAACAGGCCTGATATGAAATTCTGATGACCCGAGAAACAGCACACCTATGTTGCATGGCCAAAGTTGTTTTTTTCTTTTGTTGAAGGCACTTGGGAACTCAGGTTATTGCTTGTGTGTAAACATTCTAAACATATATAGAGGATATTCACGAAAATTTGATGAATACCGAAAATATCTCGTGAGTGGCTACAAAGAAATATGAGGATCTTCACGAGCGACGCAGTCGCGAGTGAAGATCCTCATATTTCTTGTAGCCACGAACGAGATATTTTCGGTATTCATCAAATTTTCGTGAATTTTCTTTTTATTTAATGCTCTACGACTACAAACTCTCCAATTTGTGGCCTTTATTTGCCATTAAGGCGCAAAATTTATGTGCCGAACCGGCGTCCATACAAAAATTACAACAACCAAACTCCAACCATTGGAATGTGTGAATATCTGCACAAAAAGTAGTCCCGTCTTATTTCTCCCCTAACTTTACGATTTACCAAGGCTGGCGAATTGAAATAATCGCAATGTGTTTCGAAGAAATAGAACAATAACAAAAAACACCACTTTCTTATTTTCAGTAACAAGACACGTCATTTTATTTTTTTTGAACTCAATGCACTGAAGACGTGTGAAGTTGAACTGAAGAAATTTGAAAGTGATTTCGGCTTTTCGCTGGAAGGTGAATGAGAAAGTCAAACTTTGAAACCGCTGATTTAATGAATTGATTTAGTCACTGTCACTATCAATTATTCGAATTCGTTGGTATTTGGGACTCTGGAATTCATTACTGATGTGCTGACTCGTTTAAAGTACATGTGATTCGTCATCCGAACCTACGATGAAATATCGATTTCTAAATATCATTTTGATATTTCGTTTTGCCGACCGACAGGGGAATATGACTTAATTTTTCAGCGTGAATTGATGCCTGAGCATTAAATAAAAAGTAATATTTGCACTAAGATGTTCCTTAATTGAATGATTATCTCAGAATTTTACGGAATTTTCTACAAGATGTTGCATAACACTTGCATAATGGACTTCTTTAAAATTTTGCAAACTTTTTCTTATTACACACCTAACAGGTGTAAATTCAACAGTAAATGGCATTATTATTTTGTTATAAAATGTCTGACTGAGGTTAAAAATGTCTGACTGAAATTTAGCACATTAACGACTTGATCTGTAATAGAATAAATTGTTGGGGGCAGTTGGACAATAATTAATATTATGCTGAATGTTAGTTTGGTTGAAATAATCTGCTGTGCTGGACCAAGTTTATGTTCCTCAGTGATGATTAAAATGTATCAGTACCTTTCGAGACAAGTCTTGATTTAACCCTTTACCCAACGAATCGCCTGCATCCGCCCGCGTAATATGCAAATTCAGCAGCTGAAAAAATATTATTTTTCGAAAATTTTCAACCAAACCATATCATGTGACCCCTCTTTGGAATGAGCTCGTTGAGCTCGTTCCAAAGAGGGGTCACATGATATGGTTTTGTTGAAATTTTTTTTTTAAATTTAAAAAATGATATTTAAAATAATAAATTTTGAAATCGTCTGTGTTGGGTTAAAGGGTTAATAACTTTTAACCCATTCCAGACAAGTAGCACTAGTCTACCGCTATGTTTAAAAACCTTGTGTAGAAACGTTTTGAGTATAAACAGTTAATCCCCCCCCCCCTCTCCATTTGATTCCTGGAAAATTGAGCTGTGCTTCCAAACAGTAGTATACAAGTTATAAGTTAGGACCCTTTAACCAATGCCTTTGATTTATTTAATTTAATGGGGTTTTAACAACACTTTAAACAGCCAGGGTAACTTCGTGTTGGACAGTTTTATGGGTGAAAGAAGCCGGAGTACCCAGAGAGAACCACCCAGCAATCTCAAAGCAACTGTCAGGGTCCCCAGCATACTAACTCCACACAAGCAGGGTTAGCATTGGTTGAAGACAAGTGCACCATCAATGTGCAGTATACCATAGTACACTATGCCACCGTGCCCCCACGTGGGCAATGGGGGCGAAGTGTCTTGCCCAAGGACACAACATGGTTGTCGCAGGTGGGACTCTCAGCTTACAGCCTGCACCTCTACCCACTGAGCCACCGCGCACCCAATGCCTGTGATGGAAGTCCTCTAAAGGAGGCAGCATTGGTATAAATCAATGGCTAAACTTGACTTCATATTTGTGTTGCAGTTGTGATATAGCCATAGATGCTGAAAGTGACTTTAATCACCAGTAATAAAAAAAAAATAAACAGATGATTGGTAGAGGAAGTAATTAATATGTTTGATAAAAACAGCAAAGCAATCAACAAGGAAAGTCATGAAAATCATTTTTTTTTAAAATGTTATAACATTTAATTCTGATGCCGATTCTGATTGAAAAACCGTGCTCTACTAGACAAGTCGAGGCTCGAAAGAACTACATTAAACTAAACATGTTTCATGGTGTAAAACTTTGTTGATTGGCGTCGCTGTAAAATTACCATTCGCGCACAAATGGGCGGTCAACGTGGCTCTCAGAGCCACTTTTTCCACCCAGGTGCATGCAGTAGGTAATTTTACTGTGACCTGAGTCAATGGAGTGCAACCTTCACTTTTCCGATATGAACTGGCGATAGCCACAAGTACGCTCAATTGTAAGCTTTACATGTCGTTTAATTTGTATACCCTGTAGATGGGTGTCTAGAGAGATTAAGAATACACATTGTGGTTGTTTCTCAACTTTATTGAATGATATCATTGACATCATTTTACATTAACAATTGAACAATTGCAGAATATAATAAAATGCGGTTAATGAATCATCACAACAATTATTTTATGATTTTTTAACATATCATAAATGCATCAGCATAATTGACAACTAGATCTGGATATAACCTGGTGTTAATGGTGGTCCATGAGCTGAAAGTTTTTTCTTTTGTTTTGTCCCTGCACGAACTTTTCCCTGAAATCCATCCCATTTCCCTGAAAATCACCCTCAGATTCCCTGAAAAATTATTCTGGAGGTTAACATGTCTGGTTCTGATTTGAATAAATTTTTGTATGAATGTTTAGTAACATGGAATACATCACATATAATACATGTTTTTTTCTCGTGCAGACATTATGCAAATTAGATGAACTTTGATTTATTCAGTGCTACTTATACACAGTTAGTACACATGACAATACGACTCTGGCTGGAAGCTGTATTTATGAACCGATCTTCACGAAACTTCTTGGGTACCTTTGTTATCGCCTTGGGATGAGAACGATTGTTTTTGGGTGCAATCCAAAATTTCAAGATGGCCACCGGCGGCCAATTAGACAAACTTTGATTTACTCAGTGCTACTTATACACAGTAACTGCACATTTCAATATGGCTCTGGCTAGAGGCATCTAACTGTCACCCACATTTACAATACTTTACCTGCACATTTGCTACAGGCTACGGTCAGTATTTATGTACAGATCTTTAGAATTCTTTACATGTACCTTTGTTATCAGGTCATTACCTAGGTGTGTGTCATTGCTGTGTCACATACTATACATGTACATGTCTTAAACAAGTTGAGCTACAGAGTCATTGACACTTTCATTGGAATTCACTTTAAAAAGATTTCCACAATCCTATATAAGTATTTCGATTAGTTCCTTGAATCCTGCACCATTTGTAGCAACATGTAACCATTTAACCCTGTGCATATTTGCAGCCTTACTGAGTAGATTTTCATACAGTGTGTGATATAGCAGTTACCAATTTTTTATAACCAGAAAGTGTGACCTATCAACTCTTTACCCAACATAATGGCAAAAACCAGCCAGTACTATTCAAACAGCTTAAGACCCATCATTGGTTTTTTTTAGTGAATTCCAAAAGTGAAAACATATTCTATTTTCAATTAAAAGCTTGTTACAGATGAAACACTAGTATATTTATTGGTGTTTAAGGTCACATATTTCTACATAATGGCTAACCATGACAATGACAGTTTTACGGGTGGAGGAAGCGGAGTACCCGGAGAGAACCACCGAGCAACGGCGAGCAACTGTCAGCTCCCCAACATACCAACTCCACACAAGCAGGGTTAGCATTGGTTGAAGACAGGTGCACCATCGACGTGCAGTACGCCTTAGTACACAACGTCACCGTGCCCCCACGTGGGCAATGGGGGTGAAGTGTCTTGCCCAAGGACACAACGTGGTTGCCGCAGGTGGGATTCGAACCTGCAACTCTACCAACTGAGCCACCGCACCCCCTGAAACACTACTATAAACTACAATGATTATTGTGCTAGTAGAACAATGAATGGGGATGCATAGTGCCAGAATGCAATACCATAAGACAAACTTGGGTTTTATTATTAAGGGAGTTAGATATTAATCTTTCAGAGTATGAAATGAATGTCTTATTATCTGTCACTTACTTTTTGTTCAAAGTTGACTGTGTCAGGAAAACTAGATAACCAGCCTGATAACAAATTTATCTTGCAACAAGAGCGTATTACACCCAATACAAGGAAAAATGTCTAGACGAAATTCAAATCTGTATTGAGGGTAGCAACTGCATCTGCAATCTTTTGATTCAGAAAGAGAATGTTTTTTACCTGCCATTAATGGAACTGCCATTGAGTTATTACACATGTCGAAGCTGTGTTTGATAATAATAATTAAATGACAAATAAATCACCAGCTCAACAAAATAAATTAGACCAGATCATTTTTTGCTGGTTTTTTTATATAGGCCTACCATTTGTTAACCCTTTACCTAACATGAAAAGCAGACGATACTTGCCAAAAAAATTCTTGAATAACTAATTTTTTTCATTTTTTGTCTCAAAAACATAGGTTATGACCCCTCGTTGGAACGAGACAAAAAATGAAAAAATAATGAAAATTAATTGGCGATTTTTGAGAATAGCGCTGACCGGTTTTGGCCGTTACGTTGGGTAAAGGGTTAAACATGAAAAACAAAACAAAGAAATACACAGATGAAACACTACTATAAACTTCAATAGTTATAGTATTAGTAGAACAATGAATGGGGATTCACCAAATTCACCCTCTGGGGATCTCATTTTGCAGATGACAGTCTGCTTATTTATTGGCTTGAGTGTTGCCCTTAATTTGTTCATTGCCTATGTTTCAGATTCAGTCATCTGGAATATTTCAGTTGGTCAGAAAAGCCCAAAGGCTGCATGTTGAAAATATTAATTGGTCTACCCTCAAATAATGAATATGGAATCTTTCAATTGATTCGGAAGGTATCACCAGGGTTCAATGGGTTGACTAGTTCAGTGATAAATAGTTTTCATTTAACATCAAAAATATTTCTTTCAAAGGTTAATGATTGCAAACAATCAGCTTACAATGTCTTTTCTAAAAGCAAGGTCTTCACCTGTAACAGCTCAGAAAGACCTTTATCAAGACATGTAGTGTGTCATAAGTTAGAGTTTAAGCCCCACAAAGTAGATCTTCTGTTTCTCAGGCCATTTTTTGTAAAATTGCATGAGAGCGGGCATTTTTTATGTTATTTTTTATTTTTGTAATTATTTCTTTGCCATCAAAAGTTTGTGTTCTTGGTTTGTTTTATGTTTTAGGCCTCATAATCTACAAATTAGCAAGGGTGGTGATGTATTTCGTCCCTTGAGTGCAAGAAGGATTTGCAATGTCTTGATAAAGATTTTTGCAATGTCTTGACTACATGTCTTGATAAAGGTCTTGTTGTACTCAAGGGACAAATTTATCAATTTTATTATCTTGAGTAAAATATCATAAACCATTTAATTTTTTTTTTTGAAGTTTGCGTTGCTTATAAAAAAGAAAGCATGCGACAGCCAAAAGGACGAATTTAACAAATTACTTAAGTCTAATAAGTACCAATGAAATGTTGTCCTGTCGTAGAGAAAGTTTATTTCAGGAAAATAGCTTTGATGGAATTCTGATGGAGTGAATTAAAAATAGTGCAGGAATACTGAATATGTCAGGGTGTGTTTTTATAAAAAAACTGATCATTTGTATCAATAAAACAAGGGATGTTTTGATAGAAAAAAAGTGATAAAATGAACTCAGCAACATTGATGGGGGTCTTGTTTAAAAGCCATACCTGTGACAGTTCGAAAGCAAAGGGTGTTGTTGTTTTATTATAATTGATTGTCCATGCAAAATTTAATTTTTTTTTCTCATTCTAGAAAGATGAACTTTGTGCCTCCTAAAAAAGTCATGATTATATCAGAAAATTGAAAAATATATGAACATTATGTGCAGAGTGGATTACCACTAAACACTATGGGTTGAAAGTTTCATCAAGAGAATAACTTGCAAATTGTATGAAAAAGCTGAAGAAGCATTTTTCAACCAATGGAACTCATTTTTAGAGTATTTTGGTACTGACAAGCCTATACAAATTGGGAAAATAATCATTTTGTTCACCTATCATTCATCTAAAAAAAAATAAGGTGACTGATTTTCCATTTGTCTGCAGTTTTAGATTTCAGACAAATAACAAAGTATACTCAAATCGCCCTTTGTATTGATTTGTTAGCTTTTCCAGGACATATATACAATGGCGCCCACTTAACTGGATATTTCTTAACTGAATAACCATGTTAATTGAATATAATTTCCCAACACAAACCATTTACCATACCTCCAGTTCAAATTTGACCTGTTAATTGAATATAAATTAGAGTAAACTTCTGTTAATTGAATAAAAAATCTTGTAACCTGTCAAGAAATTACCCTGACTCTCCCAAGTTTTCCTTTGCTTGTAGACCTATTTGGCCTCAGGGCATCCAATACAGGCATTTAATCTATTATATCTTGCTTATTGAGCTCTGTCAAATAAGATATAATAGAATAAATGCTAAGTTTATCTCTAGAATACAGGAAAGTGGCACAATCCCTGTTAATTGAATACTCCTGTTAATTGAATAATTTTCATTAGCAAAGTGGCTATTCAATTAACAGGGTTCCACTGTACTTCATAACGATGATAAAACTTGGTTTTCTTTGACCTTGAACATAAAGTACTGTGATGTAATACACTGTTGGAAAAGGCCCTTGGAGCCTTCTCCAACAGTGTATGACATCACAGCCCCACATCTGCACAGTGAAAACATTTTGTGACATAAGCAGTAGTGTTGCAGATTGCTTATCTCATCCTTTGGACTAATACTGCTGAACAGGTACCTGTTAGCACTTTTTTGAGAAAATGAGTCAATGCTCCGATTGAAACACCACTTCACCTTCTTTTAGCAGTAATCCACCCTTCCCATGGGAACTCCTGGAACTGAGGCAGTGCTTGTTTACTACTGTAAATAATGTCTGCTTCACTGGTAAAATAGGACCCGGAGACAATTGCCTGAGGTGGATGACCTCTGAAGTGACAGCACAGGTATAAACAATTGATTAAACTCGATTTCATACCTATGTTGTAGGCATGATACAGCTAAATATGTTGAAAGTTATCTGAAACACTAATAAATAAATGAATAGTAAACCACCCCCTGAAATTTTCTATTTTTACAAGAAAATACTTGCACCCATGGTGTATCAGATGAGATAGCTGCAGAAATATGATTTAATATTTCAGTACAGTATCTACTTTAACATGATAATACAAACTTTGTGTTTGTTTGACTTTGTTCTGAAAGTTTGAGGCATACTGTTGGAAATCCCTTTCCAATTTTAAGTCACATAGGTATATGAGAGAAACTCAGAAGAATTAGCATGACATTCTGCTTTTCTTTTATAAGCATCAGCAGTAGATTGGTTAGAATCAGATTTATACTCACCTGAGTTTCTGAATGAACTGAATATGGAATTCCGACCCAAAACACAGAGTTTCTAGAAGTATTGTTGTTTACTAGTTTCATTTGTTGTCTTTTAGCATATCTTGAAAGTCATAACTGTTACAGTGGAGCCCACTTAATTGGATATCTCTTAATTGTATATCCCCGTTAATTGAATATAATTTTCAAACACAAAACCATTTACCATACCTTCAGTACAAATTTGATCTGTTAATTGCATATGGATTGTAGAGTAAACTCCTGTTAATTGTATATAAATTTTTGTAATATGTTGAAAACATTACTGTGACACGCACCAAATACCCCTCATTTATCAACCTTTTTGGACTCACTACATCCAATACAGGCATTTATTCTATTATATCTTGTTTAACAGAGCTCTATGAGTTCTGTCAAACAAGATATAATAGAATAAATGCTCAGTTTACCTCCAGAACACAGGAAACTGACCAAATCCCTGTTAATTGTATACTCCTGTTAATTGAATAATTTTCACTGGCAAAATGGATATTCAATTAAGAGGATTCTACTGTATTATGATCAAGCTGTTTTTCATTTTCTTTCTTTTAGATTGTAGACAGTTAACTTAAGTTCTTAATATTAGAATTTCTAGTTGTCTCGAATTTCTAGTTTGTTCTTTTTTATCAGAAATAACATATTAATAGTTAGTGTTATTATTATATGTTAATTTATTTTACAATTTAAGGAAAAATCAATAAAACAGCATATTGAAGATTTAATGGTAAGATTTTTCATTATCCCAGCTTTAAATTTGCTGACTAAAACATTTTTTTCCTTTGCGTCTCTAGGATTGTTAGGCTAACTTTGCATTTTAATTACTAAGGTGACTTCATAATTTGTAGAAAACCCTAAGAGTATCAATTGATTGATCACTGTATAAGGTGCCAGCATAACTCCAAAGTCATATTCTTAGTTTGGTGTATCGGTAAACCTCTCTACCTGACTCAGTGACAGCATTATTTCTGATAAATTTCTCAAAACACAACTTGGTGGACCAGTAGCTCAACAAGTGTATTTGATTATTGGGGTGTGTATCCTGGTTTATCTTACAATCAACATGTATTTTGTCTGTATTAACTCTGCAACTGTTGTGTATCCGACCCCCTGATACAGATGTTTGTATCAGGGGGTCGGATACAAGCATATTCCTTTCACATGAGTTCCATTTTTTTTCTTTTTGTTCATCCATACGAATAAATAGTTTGTTATATATTCGTCTACATTCTTGGCTTATCCCTAATATATTGTAAGATAAAATGATTATTACCATGGATGTACAAAATATGTATCCGAGTCTCGCTCCGGGTTCTAAGGGTAGATCACGACGAGTCTTCGACTCATCGTGATCTGCCCTTAGAACCCGGAGCTCAACTCGGATACATATTTTGTTTTCCACATAATGGTAATAATCTCTATGTATCAGGAAAAAAGCGACAAAGATATTTCTGGAATTATGTGACATGTATTGTTGGATAACTAGCTGTCTCTATTTTGTTGGGCAAAGGGTTACTTTTTTATTAGCAATTTCCTCTGGGTGTAGTTAACCCTTTACCCAACGTAACGGCCAAAACCGGCCAGCGCTATTCTCAAAAATCGCCAATTAATTTTCATTATTTTTTCATTTTTTGTCTCAAAAACATAGGTTATGACCCCTCGTTGGAACGAGCTCAACGAGCTCGTTCCAACGAGGGGTCATAACCTATGTTTTTGAGACAAAAAATGAAAAAAATTAGTTATTCAAGAATTTTTTTGGCAAGTGTCGTCTGCTTTTCATGTTAGGTAAAGGGTTAAGGAATGATTTTAGATGATCTACTTCACAACTGTACTCTACTGTAGTTTAGTTTACTTTATGTCAGTATTTCTGCTGAAACAAATTAGATTTGGGTCTCACGATGTACATTTTAAAATCTTTGAATAGTAAATACCAGGAAACAGCACAGCATTTGAATCAAATTTTAGTCTTCCTGCATGTTTCACCCTCTACCCAAAGCACATAACATCAAAATTTGTTATTTTAATTATTTTTTTTTCAAAATATTTCAACAAAACCTTATCATGTGACCCCCTTTTAGGAACAATCTCAGTGTGCTCATTCCAATGAGGAGTTGGGGGTGGGGGCTTCATTATATAGTTCTGTGGAAATATTTTTTTTTCTCAACTGCCCAATGTGTATATTATATTGCATGGGCAGATGCAGTCTGTTCATTAGGTAAAGGGTTAACTCTTTACACAGGAGCACGGTGGCTCAGTAGGTATATGCTGGCTGCAAGCCAAAAGGTTCTTAGTTCAAATCCCACCTGCGGCAACCATGTTGTGTCCTTGGGCAAGACACTTAACGCCAGATGCCCACGTGGGGGCATTGTGTATTAAGGCATACAGCACATCGATGGTGCACTTGTCTTCAACCAATGCAAACCCTGCTTGTGTGGAGTTAGTACGTTGAGGAGTCTAACAGTTGCGCGCCGTTGCTCTGTGATTCTCTCCGGCTTCCTCTACCTGTAAAACTACCTGACATGAGGTGACCCTGGCTGTCAAAAGTGCCGTTATACCCCCAATAAATAAATAACTCTTTACACAAAATAATGGCCATACACATATATGGCGAGTACTACAAAAATTATAATGCTGGTTTAAAAAAAAAAAATTCAAATTTCAGAAAAATAGCTTGTTACTCCTAATTCTAAGCAGGGTCATAACAGGTCATAAGCTATATTTTGAAGGTAAAAAATGAAAATTTCACTTATTCCAAAGGTTTTTTCCGCAACTGTTATCTTCTAGTCATGTTTTTTGTAAAGGGTTGAAATAATATGTAGTACAGTAAAACCTGTCTTGAGAGACCATTGTTAACCTTGTACCATTGAGTTGTTTTACTCTATAATTGACCTGTCATGAGAGACCACCTGTTTTGAGAGACCACTTTTCCATGGCAAAAAGGGTGGTCTCTCAAGAAAGGTTCTACTGTACTGTATTATCAAAATCAGGAACAAATATGTTTTCAGTTGATTATAGTGCTTTGATGGCAACAAAGCATCATTCGACTGTCGTTATATTTCTTACTTTGAGAATAACAGTCCTTTGTTCATTAAGACTGCTCATTGGCAAAAACCAACATGATTTTGATCTTAGATTAAATTACAGTATGTGGAGAGTGGATTGTAACTAAATCACCTGTGGAGTGGAGTTATCACCCAAGCTATAACTTTCAAATTTTATATATATCGACAAAAAACACAAGCAATGTTTCAGCCAATGGACCTCCGGGTTTAACCCGGAGGTCCATTGGCTGAAACTTTGCTGGTGCTGGGTATGCTTTGCAACAAATTTGCATTTATTGCTCAGGTGGAATCTCCACTTTGCGGGTAATTTAGTGATAATACACTCTCCACGTACTGTATGGACTAAAATTGTGATCAAGTTGCTATATCGCCCCCTGAGTTCCAATGTGTACTATGTGCCTACTGGCACATAGAACACATTGGAACTCAGAGGACGATATCTGTAACAGTGTGACACTAATTCCACATCATCATGATTTCCTAATTCTAAATCGACAGTCACTTCACTGAATTTGAGCTGGTTACAATTACTCTCACCCATATTCTTCCAAGCTTTTCACTTCAACTTGAAGCACAGTTTTGTTGTACCAGTACAACACAGAGGTTAAACTCAGATATTCCCATCCAGACAACAATACATATCTCTGTAAATTGCATCAACCATTTTATGAATGGATTTCTGTCTTCACTAGTTTGAATTTTTTCATGAAATTCAGTCATGCCTGCTCCACAGCAACCATAACTGAATTTTATTGAAAAAAATTGAGAAAATATTCAGCAGGTTAAGATTTAAGGCTCCAAGTGACATACATATTTTGAGCAAAACTTCTTGATTTTGAATGTGGTGTAAACATGCTTGTTCAAAGATTAAAATAAAAAATTTCAAAGAGACTTCATCGGGAGAATTAAAGCACGGCATGAGACATGGGCCAATTACTTTGATCAGAGTCAAAAAGGGAAAATGAGCAGTGGAAGCATCCTGGATAACCCCACCAAAAAAATTCCAGAAGGTGGCACCACTTTACAAGGTGATTGCTTCAGTGTTCAGGAACAGCGAAGATGTATTCATGATTTAATATGAATAAACATCACATCATAAATGGACAACATTATGCGACAGAATGATGCCAGTTGAGAGAAGCTATCAAATGAAACACCGCAGAAAAATCCAAGTAGGGGTGTTTCAGCTTCAGAAGATAAATCCACCTCACAATTGTCAGTTGATGCAGCAGCAACATGTGTCTTTGCAATACTCTCTAATCTCATTTACTCTTCAGATCTTACCCACTCTGACTTCTTTCTCTTCTCAAAACTCAAATAAAACCTGTTTTTGCCTTTGATGATGAAGTCATTGGTGCTGTGGAGGCTTTTTGCAGGGGTGATGATTAACCCTTTACCCAATGTAATGGCCAAAACTGGCCAGCGCTATTGTCAAAAATCACCAATTAATTTTCATTATTTTTTTCATTTTTGTCTCAAAAACATAGGTTAATGACCCCCTCATTGGAACGAGCTTATCAAGCTCATTCCAATGAGGGGTCATAACCTATGTTTTTGAGACAAAAAATGAAAAAAATTAGTTATTCAAGAATTTTTTTTGCGAGTGTCGTCTGCTTTTCATGTTAGGTAAAGGGTTAAAACATTTTGCAGACAGAGAATTTCTGTGCTGGAGAATCCCTGAAATAAGTGTATTGAAGTTTTGGTAGATTGTGTTTTCAAGTAATGTGGAAAATATTTGGATTCAGTAGGACCATCAATGTGAGGCCACAAACTTTTTGATCCACTCTTAAACTATTATCTTTTTTCTGTCATGTCAATAGATACAGAAAAATACTTCCAAACATTTCTCTCTGTGTTACATGGAAGGATGTAATAAAAAGTAGATATTTTTAGGATTCTAAGAGATTTAGTTTTTCGTAAGTGTTGGGTCTGTCTTCTGGAATATAATATGATTGTGTAAAATAAATTGGTGATAATGAAGGAATAAAAGTCAGCAGTTAGTGAAGCACAAATGTTAACATATTCTGTCTGACATGTCAATTTATTCTGCTAAGGAAATGCTAACACAGATCAGTTGATAATCTTACAATTTTAAGTCATTAAGTCACAAATGGACAGTTATTGATTCAACAGAAATGTTTTCAAAATATCACTGTGGAAATACCAAAGCAGTTGCTTGTTTTAGCTTACGATTGCGGTGGGTAGATAAAGTCACTATCTGTTGATTGGGGTGTTATTGAATTGGAACCACTTAAATGTAATCAAATTGTGTTTCCTCTCTGTTAAGCTGGGTATGGTACTGCAGATGAGATGATATTCAGACCCAGAAAGACTTGTGATCACAGCTAATATGCAACTATTAAAATGGCATTTTTATTATGGCCCCGACTTAAAAAGTCGAAGGGGTATCTAGTGGAGACCTCCGTCCATCCATCTGTACCAACATTTTCCCTTGTACCTTGGCCACTGCTCTCCGATTTGAATGATATTTGGTGTTGTGATAGAGCATCATGGGGGAACGATACCTGTGTAGTTTTTCCAGAGTTATGTCACTTTTTCTCTCTTTCGACTTAGAAAAAGTTTGGTGGTCGGGGGAATTAGCAGCACTTTGCGATGCAGGCCTCTTGTTTTGACAGTTCATAGTCTGTTGTTACTAAGTGAAACACAAAACAAACAAAGAAAATTTGCTATTGATATTAACCCTTTACCTAACATGGGGCACGGTGGCTAAGTTGGTAGAGGTGCAGGCTGCAAGCCGAGAGGTCCTCGGTTCGAATCCCACCTGTGGCAACCGCGTTGTGTCCTTGGGCAAGACACTTCACCCCATTACCCACGTGGGTACACGGTGATGCTGTGTACTAAGGCGTACTGCACGTCGATGGTGCACCTGTCTTCAACCAATGCTAACCCTGCTTGTGTGGAGTTGGTATGTTGGGGAGCTGACAGTTGCTTGCCATTGCTTGGTGGTTCTCTCCAGGTACTCCAGCTTCCTCCACCCGTGTTTCCTCTCTCCAGGCACTCTGGCTTTCTCCACCCATAAGAATGTCCACCCGTAAAAACTGTCACGGTCATGGTTAGCCATTGTGCAGAAATATGTGACCTTAAAACACCAATAAATAAATAAATAAATTTACCTAACATAGCAGCTAAAAATAGCCAGAAAATTAATCAGAATAAGCCTACCACAGCCTAAAATATCTTGGAAGTTTCTCAGTAAAACCATACAAATATGGATATCATTAGAACCACCTCATCGACCTGGTTCTAATAATATCCATATTTGTATGGTTTTATTGAAAAATTGTGAAATTTGTTTTCGAAATATGCGAAATTTAATTTATTTTTAAAAATTACTGTGTTCGGTAAAGAGTTAATGTGAAATTTTTTGTGAGTGCGACGGTTCATTGGTTAGAGCATTGGACCTTTCAGATCAAAAGGTTGTAGGTTCGATCTTGACTTACATCATCTGAGTTTTATCCTTGGGCAAGATTCTCTATCCCAATTGCCCAAGTGAGAGCACAGTGGTGCTGAGTGCTAAGGTGTGCTGCATGTCGATGGTGCTCATTCCTTCAACCACTGCTAAACATGCTTGTGCTGGATTAAGAAGTCAGAGAATCCAACAGTTACATGCCATTGCTCAGTGGTCCTCTCCAGGCACTCTGGCTTTCTCCACCCATAAGAATGTCCAGCACGATATGATCCTGGCTGTGAAGTGTCATTAAACCTCAATAAACAAACCAACTGTGAAATTTAATTTGCCTAAATGACAAGGTTTTTATTAAGAAATAAACAAAGTTCTTTGAATGCAATGAGTGGCAGCAAACTTGCAATTTAAATGTCTCACTCAGTAATATATATTTTTTTTAATCAACACTTTTTACTTCCAAAATATAGCTTCCTCATTGGAATGGGTAAATTAAGTTTATAGCATCAGGTGCCATGAGTAGTATTTTAAGAGAAATATAATTTTTGTATTATACTTGAAAAAGTATTGACTTTGTAAAAAGAATTCTGATTCAGCTAAAGGATTATGATAATCATCATCCATAAATAAATTTATATATTTAAAATAAACACACAGCTGTTGGAACAATAAAATTACACTTTACAATCCTGAGAGAATAGTTGAAGTATTCACATTAATTCTGGCAATAGGTCAAACTGAAACTGGTACCTCAAATATTATGTGTTCTAACAAATATAAGAAGTGACTTCAGTGCTCATTTGTAGAAAACTTCCTCATTTTTTTATCTATGAATGACAACATAGAGGATAGCTATTGTGTTTGAGTAGGTACGGGAATCACTTTTGAAAGCCACTTAATTATTTCTGAAAGCCACAAGTGAAAGCTTAAATTTCCTAGCTGTCATGAGTGAGATAATTCTGGTATCTACTCGAAAAGAGTAGATATTTGTGTTATATGTATCACAAATTTTGAGCTGCAATCAAAATACCAAATTGATGATATCAGTCTAAAACTTTTGATTGATGTTCATCACTTCCAGAGAGATATTCTCTTATATCTATCCTGGCAATAAATATAGATAAATATTTGTTAGACATTTCCTGCTATCTTATATTTATTTATTGGTGTTTAAGGTCACATATTTCTGCACAATGGCTAATCATGACCATGACAGTTTGGTGGGTGGAGTAAGCTGGAGAGAACCACCAAGCAACTGTCAGCTCCCCAACATACTAACTCCATACAGGCAGGGTTAGCATTGGTTGAAGAATAAAGAAAGGTGCACCATAAACGTGCAGTACGCCTTAGTACACAATGTCACCTTGCCACCGTGCCCCCACGTGGGCAATGGGGGTGAAGTGTCTTGCCCAAGGACACAATGCAGTTGCCGTAGGTGGGGTTTGAACCAAGGACCTCTTGGCTTGCAGCCTGCACCTCTACCTACTGAGCCACCGTGCGGTGGCATTGCGGTAACCGGTTCTCGTCAGATCACCGAAGTTATGCAACGTCGAGCCCGGTTAATCCTCAGATGGGTGACTGTCTGAGCGATCGATTCGGACTCCTGCATTGTGTCCTTGGGCAAGGTACTTAACCCTGATTGTCCACATGGGGGCACGATGATGCCGTGTACTAAAGCGTACTGCATGTCGATGGTGCGCATGTCTTCATCCAATCTAACCCTGCCTGTGTTGCAGTGCGGAGTTATGATGTTGGGGAGCTGGCAGCTGCTCGTCGTTGCTCGGTGGTTCTCTCCGGGTACTCCGGCTTCCTCCACCTGTAAAACTGTCATGGTCATGATTAGCCATTGTGCATAAGTATGTGACCTTAAACACCAATAAATCAATTAAACTACCACAACTTAGTTTGATACATTATGTGTTAATTGTATTCACTGAAAGTTATGTACAAAACATTCAATGTTTTCACTCGTTCGCATGTATACAGTCAACTTGTTTTCTTCAACAAAATATTGTTTAAACTAAAAACCCAACAAAAGACACTTAAATGGAACAAGAAACAAGCAGCTGCTTCCTTAAGGTCTGCAGTTATGTTACAACTTACGATGCATTGTTTGTCAATAGTGTCCGTGTCAGGAAATAGTCCCTGTTAAAGAATAGATTGTGAAGTATTTTATGGCCCATATTTCATGAAATAATATTCAAATAAACATCAACTGCTGTTAGAGGCAACAAATATTCATCATTCTGAGTCTGAATCTACTATTCTTCCCCGGTGCCTGATGGGCTGTGCAATACCATTTTTACTAACCCTTTACCCAGTTCAGATGATACCAAAGTTTATTATTTTAAATATCATTTTTTTTAATTTTTCAAAAAATTTCAACCAAACCATATCATGTGACACTTCATTAGAATGAGCTTGATGAGCTCGTTCCAAAAAGGGGTCACATGATATGGTTTTGTTGAAATTTTTAGAAAAATAATATTTTTTCAGCTGCATAATTTGCATATTTCGTGGTCGGTTGTGGCCGATTCATTGGGTAAAGGGTTAATGAATGTGTCAGATCATATAATAAAATAAATTTCTTTCTCATCTCCATTTACAATCATTTGCTTTCAGAAGTCTTATTAAAAGCTGCATGCTAATGGCAATAATTGCCTAAAATGGCATTGTCTGTTTATTGGGGTATAATGATACATGTACTTTGAACAACCAGTGTCACATTGTGTTTGACAGTTTTATGGGTGGAGAAAGCTAGAGTACCTAGAGAGAATTGCTGACAGTGGCAAGCAACTGTCAGACTCTCCAACTTACTAATCCAACACAAGCAGAGAGTTTGCAACGGTTGAAGGCAAATGCACCATTACCACTGTTTACCACTGTTCCCCCCCCCCTCCCCCCCCCCCCCACATGCCTAAAATGGCATTAAAAATGAATTGAGCTGGACCTCATAATTGAGAATGATTGATTCACTTTATAATGACAACGAACCATGATAAATTTTAACAAAACAAGTTCAAATAATAAATTCTTCTTAACTAATTTTGCAATCTACCATGTAATTTCAGTTTTTACTGCCTTCAAAAACTGATGAGATTATGTCATTTAATTTGCAAATATTTTGAATTTTTGTAGGACTGAAACTAAGTGAGGCATATTGTAAAAAATGAACATTCAAAACAATATCACATCCACTTCTCACAGGAGTGATTATTATCATCCAACGACTGAAAGGAAGTGAGATTTCCAAGTTTGAAGGCACAAGGAATTCCATTATGATATTTTTTTATTCCAAGTCTTTTCTTGAGTAAACCCAGTGCTTATCCATGCAAATCTGGATAATTGTTTGACCGCAGAGTTATACGATATAAATTTCCTCCAATTACGGTTTTGTTGGATTCGGCAGAGAAGAGATCTGTTAATGAAAGACAAACTTGGGTTTTATTATCAAGGGAGTTAGATATTGATCTTTCAGAGTATGAAATGAAAGTCTTATTATCTGTCACTTATTTTTTGTTCAAAGACAGTGACTTGTCAAGAAAAATATAACATCAGCATGATAACAAAATTGATGTTAGTATATGGCAATCGGTAGGTTCTTCAAAGTAACACCAAGCCCTTATCTCCTTCATTAGTTGATTCTTTCATCCATTAATTCTCAATGGGAGTTGTGCTTCGGAATACAAGTACTTCAAAACGTGAATGTCACATGAATCTACTAAGAACTGAAGGTGTAAATTAAAATCCTCTTGCTTGAAGAAGCTGTGTTCATCAGATTAGGATACATCTCAATACATTTTGTAGTTTTGGGTGGTTGTGGAATTTGAGTTGCGGTTTCGTTTTTTGGGGACAGAAAAACTGTGGTTTCAGTTGCGGTTGTGGTACTTTATAGAGAAATATCAGTTTATGAAGCAACACTGTGAAAAATCCTATAATCTCATGCCCAATGTCTTTTTTTTTGAGCAGCAACATCCCTTTTCAAAATTTAGGGCACAGAAGCTTAGAATTATGTTCCCGGACACTCCCCATCCATACCTCCTCCTATTAGCCAGTTATAGAAAGGGATATGTATATGAGATGTTCTGGCAATTGCTGCATAGAAATAAATGCCCTGCATCAGGCATTATTGTTACGACTGTCTCACCACGAAAATGAGAACTAAAAAAAATGAAAAACAGATTATGGGGGGGTTTATGATCAGTGAATATACCCAATAGATAGTAAACTGCAAAAAGGAGAATGGTATATCAGTTGGTTTGGTATTATTGGGGCGTTAAACATGCAATCCAGAGTCTGCAATTATGTAAAGTTCATGTCAAGCCAGGTGGGAAAGTTGGGAAACCCCGAATCAGCTGTTTGAAATGTTTGCACATCAAGGGAGAATACTCAATAAATACAAAACACACGTGGATTTAAATACAAATCACTCGCGCATTTCTGAACCCCAAATTGCCATGCATTTGTGCTAATTTTGATTAAGGTTATTTTTTTCAGGTTTATGGTCCCGATAGTGATATTAATTATGTATTGTTGTGCCCAGAGATTGGAAAATGTTGAATTTGAAATTTTGAAAAAAAAACCCAGTTCACTGGTGTTCACTTTATGGTACCATAGGGAATGGGTTCAATAAAATTGAACCTTGTATGCAAACAAGTTGCCTAATGGAATCTCTGGGTACAGTACACTCAGTTCCATCCAGTTCTTCAATTTACATATGTCATTTGAGGCCAAAATGTCTTTTGTACTTTCCCTTACAAAATATTCCCAGACGGGAGACGTTTTTTTTTTGCTTTTGCCATTGATGTACTCAGCAAAATGGCAGATAATTCGAACACAGAAAAATACGGTTGTCAATCGCTGATGCAGTTGTGGTTGTCAGTATTCATATCACAACTGCAACGTACCTGCATTTGCAGTTAATCTCCCAACACTAACATTTGGTATAAAGGAACATTTTTAGCTTAACTTGACAAAGTCAAGATAAGCTATTGCCATCATGTGTGCAGAAGTCTGTCAGTCTGTTCACATTTTCTTTAGCATAGGTTACACTATGTAGTTCTTGTCCGATCATCACAAAATTTAATATGCAGGTTCGAGGTCACTTCGAGATGAGAACGTCTCCTTTTGGTCATGACAAGTCAACTGTGATGGCTGCCAGAGCCAGAAACCCCAAAACCTATAGCACAGTCTACAGGTCGTATTTATGAAGGGATTTCATTGAAACTTGATAGGATGACTCCATATAATGTCCAGATGAAAACGACCCCTTTTGGTCGCAATCAGTCAACCAACACGGCTATGCGGGCCCAAAACCCCAAAACCTTTAGCACAGTCTACTGGTCGTATTTATGAAGGGATTTCATTGTACCTTGGTAGGATGACTCTGTATAATGTCTAGATGATAATGTCCTATTTTGGCTGTGATTGGTCAGCCGTGACAGCCGCACAGACACATGATCTAGACTTGTTCAGCACAGTCTACAGTTCATATTTATAAAGCAATTTCATTGTAACTTAGATGGATAACTTGGTATGATGTCTAGATGAGACTGTCGTGTTTTGGTCACGATCGGTCTGCCGTTACCGCAGAAGGGTCACTTGATTTAGATTCCTTTAGCACTGCTTACAGGCTGTTTTTACGAAGGAATTTCATTGTAACTTGGTAGGATAACTAGATGAGACTCTGCTATTTTGGTCATGATTGGTCAACCGTGACTGCCGAACTCTCAAGTGACCTAGATTCCTTTAGCAAAGTTTACAAGTTATATTTATGAAGGGATTTCATTGTAACTTGGTAGGATGGCTCGTTTTGGAATGATTTTACTGTAACTTGGTAATTTTGGTTGACAAACGTTAACTGTTAGAGCCACATCAACCCAGGTCTTAATTCTTTAGTACAGTCTACACTCAAATTATTCTCATTGAAAACAAAGCATTTAGGGAACAGAGGTGAGCCTGGTATCTCAGTAGGTAGCGGTACAGGCTGCAAACCAAGAGGTCCTTAGTTTGAGTCCCACCTGTGGCAACCACGTTGTGTCCTTGGGCAAGACACTTCACCCCCATTACCCACACGGGGGCATGGTGGAATTGTGTACTCGGGTGTACTGCACATCGATGGTGCACCTGTCTTCAGCCAATTCTAACCCTGCTTGTGTGTTGATAGTATGTTGGGGAGCTGACAGTTGCCCTCCGTTGCTCGGTGGTTCTCTCCTGGTACGCCGACTTCCTCCACCCATAAAACTTGTTGCGGTCATGATCAGCCATTGTGCAGAAATATGTGACCTTAAACACCAATAAATAAATAAAAGGAACAGAAATTAACACATTCTCAATTATCATAGTTCTTGTGTTATTTCATAATCCTTTCAAAAACATTGAACATTATCCTTTTACACAGTCAAGTTAAGCTACAGTGTCATTGACACTTTCATTTTTAAAGCCCTGCATCCTGTGTAACAACATGTAACCAACTAACCCTGTGCACATTAACAGCCTTAGTCAGTGTATATTTTCATGTAGTGTGTGATATGGCAGTTACCAATATTTTATAACCAGAAAGTGTGACTAACCCTGTGCAATGCACAGGGTTAGTCACACTTTCTGGTTATAACAATTTTTCATTGTTAACTGAGTAACTGGGGGCGCGGTGGCTCAGGTGGTAGAGGTGCAGGCTGCAAGCCGAGAGGTCCTCGGTTCGAATCCCACGTGGGGGCACGGTGACGCTGTGTACTAAGGCGTACTGTACGTCGATGGTGCACCTGTCTTCAACCAATGCTAATCCTGCTTGTGTGGAGTTGGTATGTTGGGGAGCTGACAGTTGCTCACCATTGCTCGGTGGTTCTCTCTGGGTACTCCGGCTTCCTCCACCCGTAAAACTGTCACGGTCATGGTTAGCCATTGTGCAGAAATATGTGACCTTAAACACCAATAAATAAATAAATAAATAAACTGAGTAACTAACTCTGTGCACTGTACAGCCTTAGTGTAAATCTCATCTGTATCAACTTTTTACCCAATGTAATGGCCCAAACCGGACAGTGCTATTCAAACTCATCTTTAGACCTGTCATTGTTTTTTTCAGTGAATTCCAAAAATGAAAACACATTCTATTTTCAATTAATAGCTTCTTTGACACTGGTTTTGTAAGTTCTGTAATTCTCTCTGGCCATGGGTTAAAAATATTATTTTCATCTCTAGACAATAAATGAATGCATAGAGGTACTTGCCCTCATGTCTGTCCTGTATTTACCATTAAATACACTGGAGTTCCAGAGATGTTAAGTTTTCAGGGTTTTCCTTGAAATCAGGGTTTTTTAATGAAAAAATGATCTGTTTTCGGGGTTTATATCTAGTAACCTATCAGATCATTGAAGGCGTACTGCACGTCGATGGTGCACATGTCTTCAACCAATCTAACCCTGCCTGTGTGGAGTTACGATGTTGGGGAGCTGGCATCTGCTCGTCATTGCTCGGTGGTTCTCTCCGGGTACTCCGACTGCCTCCACCCGTAAAACTGTTATGGTCATGATTAGCCATTGTGCATAAATATGTGACCTTAAACACCAATAAATCAATAAATCAGATCATTGAGGTTCAGGGTTTTTCATGAACAGTTACTTACATCCCTAGGGACGCGGTGGCTCAGTTGGTAGAGATGCAGACTGCAAGCCGAGAGGTCCTCGGTTCGAATCCCACCTGCGGCAACCGCGTTGTGTCCTTGGGCAAGACACTTCACCCCGATTGCCTACATGGGGGCACGATGACGCTGTGTACTGAGGCGTACTACACGTCGATGGTACGCATGTCTTCAACCAATCTAACCCTGCCTGTGCTGCGATGCAGAGTTCAGAGTTACGATGTTGGAAAGCTGACAGCTGCTCGTCATTGCTCGGTGGTTCTCTCTGGGTACTCCGGCTTCCTCCACCCGTAAAACTGTCACGGTCATGATTAGCCATTGTGCATAAGTATGTGACCTTAAACACCAATAAATAAATAAATAACTTACATCCCTGTCGAGTTCAGAGAGGAGAATTAAACATAAACATTCAGTTATGTTAATTGATTTTTTCTACTGAGCAGAAGGTTGTTTCTCATCCTAGAAGTAAATACATTTTATGTTTGGAGATGGCTTCGGTGGCATCCCATGACCCTATATAGTGATCATTCATTCAAGCTCTTATTGAGCCTTCACTTCTCAATGCAGACAACAATGGACACTTTATTAGAGAATAAACAATGCTTTGTTATTGAATCAATTTCAGCTATAACTAGTCTCTAGGGGAACGTGCAGTGGCTCATCCGCCCAGCGGTTACAGCATTGGACTTCATATCAAAAGGTCCACTGTTTGATCCCACCAGGTGTTATTGCATTGTGTCCATGGGCAAGGCACTTAATCCCAATTCCCATATGGGGGCATGGTTGTACTGTGTACTAAGGCATGTTGCACGTCGATGATACACCAGTTTTCAACTAATGCTTACCCTGCTTGGGGAGTCTGACAGTTCCTTACTGCTGCTCAGTGGCTCCCTCCTGTTACACCAGCTTTCTCCATCCATAAAGCTGTCTGCCAAGAGATAACAGTGACTGTCAAAAGTGTGTTTAAACCTCTATAAAAAAGAAAAGACAAATACTAATCTCCTAACAGATTGTCACAAAACAAGTATTGATGAACAAATTCTCCCTTCCAAAATTAATTCAGCCATGTTCTTGTTAGCCCTTCGCAAAATGTAACGGCCATATCTACAGTACAGTCACAGTGAACTGGTAGTAATGCAAGCATGAGCAGTGATGTCCGTGCATGCGTTTTCCAGGTAATAAAAATCATCATCAGCTAAATATTAATTAATGAAGCACCAGGTTGTACCCGGTGCTTCATTAATTAAATTTTTTATGATTATTCCTATAATTAGTATTTAGAATCAAATATTGTGTCCATGGAAATATTGACCATCCGTGGAAAGTGACCAGTTCACGGCAGTTGTACTGTTCCCAGTGCAGTAAACAGTTACTTTGCAGTCAAAATATATGATTCCTGATTGGAATGAGCTCTTTCCAATGAGGTGTCATAGACTATATTTTGGAGGGGAAAAAATTCAAATTTTCAGTTCAATAATATGTTGTCTGTTAATCATGTTCCTGATTGAAATAAGCTCATTCAGTTCATTCCCATGGGGATCATAAGGTATGTTTCAGAAATAAAAAATGAAATTTTTTTTTAGTTATCCAAGGAAAAAATTTGTATGCATGGTTCAATGTAGGTCCTTTCATGGGGCTGAATTTCTGCCGCATTCATAATGTGAAATGAGCAGTAAAATTCTCGGTTGAACTAACCATTTTTTCCATGATCTACAATCTACCAATCCAGTCAGCTACCATCAAATCCTGAACACACTGCATGTGTACATGGCACTAAACTGCCTCTGATTTTGTTTCCACATGGTCTAATACAGGGTGTATTGCCAGGACACCTTTAAAAACCCCAATTCCAGGTACTTCAGTAGATCTGCAGTGCCTGACAAATTATCAGACATCACTGATCTTTAGGGGTCTTGGAAATTATGACATAGTTGGCTTGAATATGGCCGGTGTTGGTGACCCCAGTGGATCCAGACAAACGCCCCTTCCCAATTTCCATGGATTAAACCTTGGTGCGTATTGTCTTTCATTAATTTTAGGTGAAGGATTGACGACTTGAATAAAATTGTTTTAGGAATTTTTTTAGGGTATTCTAATGATCATTTAATAGTCAAAATATTATCAAGCTATGATTGTTTTACATCTCCAGGGTTTTATCTGATAACTTTAAAAAGTTTATGAGGAAATATATCACTGAATGTGCTCAATAATTGTTTTCTGCAGATTTGAAGTTTTGTCTTTCACTTTAAATGCAAAGTTACCTACTCAAACAGCTTGGTTAAAGTCTATCTCTCCTGTGGCAGTGTACTTCTTGATAACTGCATGAAACAAAACTCTAACTGGTTGGTGCACAAACCTCTTAGAGGCTACCAAAACATTTTCAGCACTGAGAATGCATCTATTTCTGATTTACACTTTGTTATATGTATATACACACACTATCTTCCAGAAGACATTATTAGAGTGAAGACCAAAAATGTTCAGATCCATTGGATCTTTGTGTTAGTCTTTGTAAAATAAAGTTACATAAATCTATTTACTTTTAAAAATGAATTTTGTTATTTGATTACTAATTTTTTCTCTTGGTGCCTATTTTTGAAAGGCATATTAATTAGTATATTAATGAGATGCTGGCTGAGTTACTTAAGCTCTTTTCTGGGATGGTTTGATAACTTCTACTCTTTTCTGGTGATGTTTGGGAGCAGAAATGTATGAAGCCTGGTGATGGTTCTATGAATCTAATCAATGCTGATTGTAGAGAATGCCCAACTTTTAATGCCATTTTCTGACAACACAAACATGGTAGGTATTAGCTTCACACAGGTGTCAAAATTACAAAATGAGAAGAAAAATTCTTATTTATTCCTTTATTGCAATGCTCAGAATGCTCACATCACATTTAGAACAATCTTTTCACTTGGCTTTCTTAAAATGTAAATATATTTTCTGTGACTGTTGGCCTTGCCTTTCGATATGTGCTGCATTGAGTTTGAGAGATCATTAGCTAAGTCTTTGAAGCAAAAATCAAAATGTTTACTTATTCAAGAAAATGTTTGCAAGTGCTGTTTTCAAGAAGTTTGAGGTAAATGGTTGACCTAAATTTTATTTATTCTTCACAGAAAAGCACTTCATTCTTATACTACCCACCTTTGAGATGTTAAGATAATTCTTCTTGTCATTTTATACCTTTATAAATCTCTCCAACAAAATTGACCAGGTGTCTACCCCAAAATTACCAGTACAGTAGAATCCTCTTAATTGAATATCCATTTTGCCAGTGAAAATAATTCAATTAACAGGAGTATACAATTAACAGGGATTTGGTCAGTTTCCTGTGTTCTGGGGGTAAACTGAGCATTTATTCTATTATATCTTGTTTGACAGAGCTCATAGAGCTCTGTCAAACAAGATATAATAGAATAAATGCCTGTATCCGATGTAGTGAGGCCAAAAAGGTTGATAAATGAGGGGTATTTGGTGCGTGTCACAGTAATGTTTTCAACATATTACAAAAATTTATATACAATTAACAGGAGTTTACTCTACAACCCATATGCAATTAACAGATCAAATTTGTACTGAAGGTATGGTAAATGGTTTTGTGTTTGAAAATTATATTCAGTTACCAGGGATATACAATTAAGAGATATCCAATTAAGTGGGCTCCACTGTACTATAGATACATTACCTCTGGTGCTTTTAACATCTGTCTTAATCTTTTGTCATCAGAGCTCTGCTATGGTGCTCTCTGCAGAGCCATTATTTTTAGCTCAACTTGACAATGTCAAGTATGAGCTATTGAGATGGATATGTACACAATTCCTTTAGTACCCCCTACAGGCTGCAGTTCTCGCCCGATCAGTTGCAAATTTGATATGTGGCTTTGGGACAATGTCTAGATGGGAGCTATCAATTTTGTTGCAAATTTTGTTGAAAAACATCGTCACCAATGGCCATCTTGGATTTGGATATAAATTGTCCAACAACTCCTTTAGCCCACTCTACAAGTTTGTTCAATTGAAGTCCCTGGGTTCATATTTGGGCTCCCTGTGGGAGCCCGAATTATAACTTAGTTCAATATGAGGAATATTCTTCAAAAATCCTTTTTTTTCAGATCCACCGGTCAGAATCTTTTGATATTTGGTATAAGCTTTTCTTAGGAGGGCAGATGCAACTTGTTCAAATCAATTCCCTGGGTTGATATTTAGGCTACCATGTCAGGTGAGTGCCCTCAGGCCTCCTGGAGCCTCATGTGTCGAAAAACATGGCCGGCGGTGGCTATCTTAGATTTGGCATATAAATAGTCAACAATTCCATTAGCAGCCCTACAGGCCGCACCTCTCGCCTGATCTTTTTCAAATTTTATCTGTAACAAATTTTTCTGCATTCCATTGAACTAGATGGCTGTCACCGGCCATTTTGGATTTGACATATAAATTTTCAACAGTTCCATTTGTGCACCCAACAGGCCCCATCCCTCACTCAATTTTTTCAGATTTCATATGTAGCTTTGGTGTGATGTCTTTTCTATAGAAACTTAAGTGAATGACTTTTCTCATGCATTTGTAGTGTGCTCTTGTACAGACAAAGTACTATAAATTTCCAGCATTTTCTCATCCTTTGATGTTATCCAGAGTATTTTAAAATATGGCAGTCACATCTTGTAACCTGACTTGTGTTTTAAATAGAGAGTAATCGCTTGATTGGACTGGTTATGTGAAATAATTCATGAGAGGTGAGGGATGCTGTACAAACACGAGTGCGCAAATGCGCACGAGTGTTTTACAATATATTCCCTCGCCGCGAATGATTTATTTCACATAACCTGTCCAGTCAAGCGATTACTCTGTTTATTACTTTTCATTATTAACGATAATTATATTATATATTATATTATTTAACCCTTTTCCTCGTCGAGCTCGTTCCAATGAGGGGTCATAACCTATGTTTTTGAGACAAAAATTGAAAATAATAGTTATTCAAGAATTTTTTTTTGGCAAGTGTCGTCTGCTTTTCATGTTAGGTGAAGGGTTAAAAAAAACAATAAAGTCCCCATTACACCTACGGCAAAGTGTCTTCATTTGCACACACGGATACATGACTCAGTTGTTGACTGCATAATTCACTTGTGAAGTTATCGTTTATAGTCAAACCCGGAAATCCCACTAAATCACACTTTGGAAAGTAATAATATCCATATATGCACAGTACATATTTTCCAGAGGTAGAAGTGATTAACTGACTTTTACCCTTGGGAAGATTTTTGTCTTTAGAGAAGGAAAGGCTTTGAAAGATCTGTCCTCACATGTATCGCATGTTGTAATATTGAAAGATTAATAAACGAAATCTAATAAGGCCCCATACAGTAAATTTTCTGTTTCTCAGGTTATTTTTTGTAAAATAGCATGTGGGTGGCCATTTTTTTATCAGCTCTCCTGACTGCAAGTCAGTGTGAGCTATTGCCATCACTTGGTGTCCGTCGTCTGTCATCGGTTAACTTTTCTTCTTCACAACCATTAAGCCAAATTCAAACATATATTGCACAGACCATCTGTAAAGTATACCCTTTTTATTTTGTTCAAATGAAGCAGCTGCCATCTTCGGGCTCTGAATCATTTGCTGCTCTCCCCTGTGGGAACCCCGGGAAGTGAAGCAGTGCTTGTTTTCTGTGGTAAACAAGCTCTGTTTTACAGGTAATATAGGACCCAGTCACCAATGCTTGGGGTGGATGTCCTCTAAAGTGGGCAACATGAGTATAAACGATAGACGATAGACTTGACTTGACAAGAACAAAACTTCTGTCCTCATATCAAGAAAGCTATCAGTGTGACAACCCATACTGCCCTGACTGTTACACTCCACAGTAAGGGTTGCCACACCAATAACCTAAATAACTTAAGTGTTCCAAACTGTCGACACATCGAGGACCTATTATGTATAATATTGCATCCATTATGTTTTTCTTGACTGATGAACACTTCTTGAACCGTGCCATATTTGTTTTCTAAATTTAACCACATCCAGTTTGATAACCATAATAATATCAGATTAGCGCGAAGGGGTAAACTTGTCCATCTACAGAAATAAATTAATGGGGTACGCAGCCGAGTCAAAATTGTAGTTCTACTAGCTACTCACAAGTATCCATACTAGTAGATCTTTCTATCAAAGATTAATGTGCAGTCAGTGTTGAAGATAAATGTATTATGGGAGTGACAGGTAGACAGCCAGATGGCTATGTCATCTCCCAACGGTATCGACTGAATATCATTTTCTAGTTATCTATTTGTATTTTATAGTCAAATATGTAATTGCCTGTAAACTATACCGTTAAATAAAATATCTACCCATCTATCTACCTTGACTTTATCTCCAGGTTTTGGTCATGATTAGCCATTGTGAAGAAATATGTGACCTTAACCCTTTACCCAACATAACGGCCAAAACCGGCCAGCACTATTCACAAAAGGTGCCAATTAATTTTCATTATTTTTTCAGTTTTTGTCTCAAAAACATAGGTTATGACCCCTCTTTGGAACCAGCTCATCAAGCTCATTTCAATGAGGGTCATAACCTGTGTTTTTATGAAAAAAAAATAGTTATTCAAGAATTTTGTTTGCAAATGTCGTCTACTTTTTATGTTAGGTAAAGGGTTAAACACCAGTAATTAAATTTTGCTGCTCACTATTATTCAAAACATCCGTAGCAGAGCAATTGCTCACACAACATGAGAGGCAAGTAGAATCAACTTCAGGCTTCTAGGTGTTAAAGAAATTCCCTATTCAGTTCTTTGATGATGTTAGTTGTACCACCAAAAAGGGGTTTGCACCCTTACCACACAGGAGGATAGGTCCTGTATAGAAGATGTGAAAGTAAAATGGTTATGGTGCATGATTTCCTTTCTCTCTGATAGTATGAGTTGCCTTCTGCATTGTTCCAATGTTTCGCTACAGTAATGCATGGCTGCTTTGGAATGTTTTCCACATCTTTATACATGTTTCACAATTTTCAATTTGTATTTTTTTGGCTTCACTTTTAAGTCAGTCATTTAATAACATACAGTTTGTTTACTGTACATAAAATGTTGCTGTGTTTTACATTACAGGAATGACTTGTGTCAATAGTGAAATGTGTGGCCTATTTTCTAAGGGTTAGGTTGCTGCAATACTCTTGTTATTCATCCAGTTTCACTGATACTTTTCCATGGAAACCATGAACTACGCCTGTCTACACCGGTAGACAAGTTTTGTTTCACTGTTCTTGCCTAACAGAAAATTAGCAGACTGTCATCTGCAAATTGAGGTCCCCAGAGGGTAAATTTAGTAATACTACCCTGCACAGCAGGGTAGCTTCACTAAATTTATTTACCCTCTGTGAACCTCAATCTGAATCAGGGTCTTAAAACTTAATAGAAAGAAGTACCTAGAGGATAAATTGGTCCACTGTATGGGATAGCATCATCAAATTCACCCTCTGGGGACCTCATTCTGCAAATGTCAGATTGCTTATTTTCAGGCCTACTTGTAGGTCCTGAGAACCAACAATTGGGGTGCACTGTGTAACAAATTTAAACTGATCATGCCTGAATGATTTTCCGTAGTCAAATTCCCGAATGTCTGATGAAACGTTTATCTCCATTGTAATTACTGTCATTGTTAGAAGTGAAAAAATTCTCCAAACCCATTTTCTTTTTAAGAAAAACAGTAAAAAAAAAATTTTGATCTTGGTCTGTTTGCCATGACTGAGTTTACCAGGTGAACTTCATTGCACAGATGCTAACAACTCCGGAGTGTATTTGATCTATGAAAGGAGCAGTTTAACGTCGTTGCTTGCACATAGCGTGGATACAGACATGTTCTAATTGACCTGCTTCTGGCAATTAGAGCATGGTAAGAGTGAATTTACCTGAGATTAGAGCGTGGAGCCGACCGACTCTTAGCCAATCAAATTACAGGTTCAGAAAGAACAACAAGGTCAAATTTAATTGATGAATTACAATTATTCAATCTTTATCATAACATTGTAACTTGATTTATTTCCAAATGCAACAAAATACTGCATTTTGATTGGCTGAGAGGTACGGTGTAACTTTCAATCCACAGTAGCTTTTTTTTTTACACCGTGGTTAAACACCGTGTAAAAACAAGAATACACAATAGCAGGGTATATGGCTAAAAAAGTACCCATTTTTAATTATTAATTCATACCTTCTGCTCGGTAATGTTAGAACAAAAATAAAAATTCAGGAAATTTAATATTTATGTGTAATAAAATATTACAGATATGGATGTCATTGGAACTGGCTCATTGAGCCAGTTCCAATGACATCCATATTTGTCTGGTTTTATTAAGAAACTTACAAAGTACAAATTTTCTGTCATTTTTTTCCACAATTTAGGTTAAAGTATTAAGTACACCAAAATTCTTGAAAATAAATCCGTTATCCTTGTATTTTCCAGGGTGTATGGGAATTTACACTGGTCTGAGAACTCATACACCCTTCGGCTTTGCCTCAGGATGTATGAGTTCCCAAACCGGTGTAAATTCCCACCGGAAACACAAGGATCACTAATATTCTACCAGCTTTAAATCATCAGAATTAGTTATGCATTCATGCAAGAAATCACATCAGGCTTGTTAATTATCTTGCTGTGGACAATTTGGAGGCATCGAAAGCACCTGTATTAGAAACATGTTTTGAGTATAGACCGTGCAATTAAGTTGCATTGAATAATCCTAAAATGGTATTGAGATTTAAATGGTGGGATTTGAGGGCAATTTTAATATCAGCTGGGGAATCAATCATTTTTTTAATAACAGTCAGTATTGATGGAGTTGGATTTTTGGAGTCAGGACATATTTTACAGTTAGAATCAGATGTTAGACTCTTGAAGCTGCCAATTTGCTTCTCAAAAAGAAATGCACAACCTATTCAGAATGTGTTTCTATTCGGCCAATCTTGAGCAGGCTGCATTATGGTATGGCCATTTTCTGTCTGTCTGTTAGCATTTACTTGTCTATGAGATTACTTGAAAATTAAATGCACCATGGATCCTATTTTTTGTGGTGGATTAATGATGACTGGAGGAAGGTTCCTTTCGATAATCAGATTTCTGCCATATCCAATATGGCCTCAGTGACAGCTGGTCTGGATTTTTTGTAATTTTTGCTTCATAAATTAAATTATTACTAAACTTCCCAACAAACCAGGATGTTTTTTCCCATTTTGCCTTTGACAGGATTGACTGAAATGATACCATCCAGGGTGCCATTGTGGAAAGGGTTGAAACACTGTGACTCATTATTTTGATGGGTGTACCACTGGTATCATTGCAGTGTGTTAATGCATTCCGTCCTTGACACTTATGGACTCAGAGAGCCATTTCCAACCATTTATCAGATGATAGAATTTCAAGTATGTCATAAATTTTATTAAACTTCCTCGCATACTGGCATTCAAATAGGCCCTCCATATGCAGTATGTGGAGAGTGTATTATTACTAAATCACCCACAGAGTGAAGATTCCACTTGAGCAATAATTGCAAATTTGTTACAAAACATAACAAGCACAAGCAAAGTTCCAGCTAATGGTCCTCAGGGTTGTACCCGGAGGTCCTTTGGCTGAAAATTGCTTGTGTTTTTTGTCCACATATAAAGAATTTGAAAATAATACTTTGGGTGATAGCTACACTCCCTGGGTAATTTAGTTAAAATCCACTCTCCACGTACTGTATGGATAAAGTGGGCATGGCAGTAAAAGTGTTAACCCTTTACCTAACACAGACGATATCAAAATTTATTAATTTAAATATCGTTTTTTAATTTTTTCGAAAAATTTCAACAAAACCATATCATGTGACCCCTCATTGGAACGAGCTCGACGAGCTCGTTCCAATGAGTGGTCACATGATATGGTTTTGTTGAAATTTTTCGAAAAATAATATTTTTTCAACTGCTGAATCTGAATGTTACGCGGGCGGATGCGGGCGATTCGTTGGGTTAAGGATTAATGGAGGGTGGTGGGGGGGGGGGGATGCAACACCTAGGCCCATCTTCTGGATCTGTTGATGGAATTTAAACATGAAATTAAGATAATTATTGCTACCGGTACATGACATTAAACAAAATATGACTTCAGTTAATCATTGTAAATTTATTCAGTACTCAACCAGATTAGAGTTAAAGAAACCTATGTGAAGAATTCTTTTGCTCTAGCCTTTGCTCTGTTATTAAAAAATGGTTTAAAAATTATGGATCTTGGGATTTCAATCCATAAGCAAAAAAGTACTTCAAATGCCATATTCTGAAATGCACCATGGTTCCTATTTTGTGGTGGATTAGTGGTGACTAGAGGAAGGTTCCTTTCAATAATCATTTTTTTTCCATATCCAATATGGCTGCCGTGGCATTCTTCCCAACTCAAGACATAAATGCTCCCAGAAATTATAAGAAAGCAAAGATGTGTGAACAAATTTTGACAACAAAAAATAATTTAGCACTCGACCAGTTGATGATGGTTGGATTATAGGGGTTTTGGTCAAAGAATATCCGTGTTTACAAAAAACTGTTGCTACAATTTTCATTCCTTAATCGATTAGTATGAGTCTGCTTTTCTAGATGCATTTCAATGGATTTTTTGTGTTAGCCAGTGACTGAAATTTTGACACTGATTTCCAATTACATACATTCATTCATGTAATTTCAATTTATTGGCAATTCTTTTTCAATTCATATTTTTGAAAATTAATTGAGAACATTCAGCTTTCATTTTCATCTTGTTCCATTTTTGGTAATATATTGTGGTTTAGAATTCTTATTTGTCGCCGATCCCTATGGGAACCCTGGGAATTGAAGCAATGCTTGTTTACTGTGGTAAGCAAACTCTGTTGTACTTACAATACAATACAATACAATACAATATTTTATTCACAATATACATGTACATATAGTGTAGTTACAAATATAAATGTATTTAGATGTTTTCCAAAAAAAAAGAATATTGTGTAACTAGAACAGTGACAAGTTGTAAAAAAACATGCATATTGTAAGGAGACGGCATAGCCCAATGGCTGTCTTCCTGCCATCTCCTATTTGGAAGTGCGAGGATGAGGCAGTACAGGTGGTAAATAAGTTTCAATTTCTTTTCAAAAGATGCAATACATAACAAAGACCGATATTCTTTATTAAATGTTTGGGGGAGATTCAGACAAGGAAAGCATTACAGATCTGGTCACGCCTTAGAGGAGGTCTACACCGTGTTCTTATCTTACTATGTTTATCTGAGCTGCTGTTAGTAATGGCCTAGTCACGCAAGAGATCACCGACTTGTAGTGTTACAATCGGGACACTGTGGATTGAAACATATTGGGGGTGTATTATAAGTTCCCAAGGCGTGTAACATTATGGAGCGTTTGAATATAGAGCGACTCGGTTCAGATTGAATGTCATTGCTTAGGTCATTCCATAGTTTAGGGAATGAGTGTTTTGGTACTTATAATATAGGACCTGGTCCCCGATGTGTGTGGCTGGAAGTCCTCTAAAATGGGTAATGTGGGGATAAAAAATTGGCTGGACTTGACTAGATCCATGTTGTAGTCACAATTAGCCATTGTATAAAAATATGAGACCTTAACCCTTTGAACTTGTAAGACCGATTTTTAGGTCTAAGGTATAATTTCGTCCCTTTTTTGTCTTATTCTAAGAGGTCTATACACGGGGCATTGGTGATAAAATCATAACTGCAGTCTGCAGCCAGATGTCTGCAGACTGCAGTTATTATTTTATCCTCCCTCTATACTGATATTGGTCTGACCTATCTCACAGTAAGTGTACACATTCCAGGAAATGAGGGTTCAAAGGGTTAAATAGCAAAACATAAAAAAATATATATTAAACAAGGAATATATACATTTCTCACAGAATTCATTTCATGCACCAGTAATAGATCTTATTTTTTCTGTCTGTATATTAAAGGTCACAAAAAAATCAAATAGTCATTGACTCAATAAGTTATTATGCCACTGACTGCCATTATTTTATTGTCGATTGAATTTAGGAAGTAATGAGGAGCCCACTTAATTGAAAATCATTAAATTGAAGAAATGTCATTTGTTTATAACTTACAAACACAAAACTATTTATCATAGCTTCAGTACAAATTTGACCTGTTAATGGCAAATAGGTTATTGAATTTCCTCCTGTTAATCCCTAGCACAGACATGTTGACTCTCCTGGAATGCCCGGGAAAATCCCGAAATTTCATTGTAGTTCCCGGCCTCCCGGACGGGAATCAGTTTTGGACTAAAAATCCCGGAAAATAACAGTCGAATATTTCTTTCCCATTGTAACTTATGTAACACGTTCGGAGTCAAATCACATGCATTTCAAACTCTGGTAAAAACTCATGAAGCAGTAAAATATGGATTTAAATTAAATTTATTTAAGAAAAGGGTATTTTATGATACATATTTCAACTGTGTTCATGTTTATTTCTGGGTTTTTTCTTCGTAATCGGAGATTCGTGATCAATGTGCGAGTGTGAAAGTGAAAATAGGTGACTTACTTTTAAAAAATTTAAAACTCCACCTTCATTTAAATGCAGTTTTGGAGTAAATAAAATATATGAAAAGGAATTAAATAATATATATTTATTTATTCATAGAATAGCTTTAATTCTCATCCCTTTTTCAAATCAAAGCGTAAACAACACCTCGACCTCAACTATTTAACACAGTTTAAAAATAGGTTAAAGTCGCTTTTTGAAGTAACTGAACATTACGACATCTTTTCCTGTTAACATTTTCAGACTTGGTAAATTATTAGCTTAGTAGACTGTGATAAAAGCAAACCACAGGTGGTGGTTCTGGATGGGTGGGTGGGGGTGTGGGGGGGTCATGAAGAAGAGGATGGTGGTGGGGGGGATCAACTCAACAATTATTTTATGATTTTTAGCTTAACTTGACAAAGTCAAGATAAGCTATTTCCATCACGCATGTGGAAGTCTGTTAGTCTGTGAGTCTTCACATTTTCTTTAGCACAGGCTAGACCCCATAGTTCTTGTCTGATCGTCATGAAATTTCATATGCAGGTTTGTGGGTCATGTCTAGATGAGAACGTCCCATTTGGGTCGTGATCGGTCAACCGGTATGGCTTGCCTGAGCCCAAAACCCGAAAACCATTAGCACAGTCTACAGGTCGTATTTATGAAGGGATTTCATTGTAACTTGATAGGATGCCTCTGTATAATGCCTAGATGAGTACGTCCCCTTTTGGTCATGATCTGGTAACCGTGCTGGCTGCCCAAACCCGAAACCCAAAAACTTTTAGCACAGTCTGCAGGTCATGTTTAATATGGAGGGATTTCATTGTAACTTGGGAGGATGACTCCGTATGATGTCTAGAGGAGAATTTCTCCATTTGAGCGTGATCTGTCAACTGTGACCACTGCCCGAGCCCAAAACCCCCAAACCTTTAGCACAGTCTACAGGTCATATTTATGGAGGGATTTCATTGTAACTTGGTAGGTTGACTTCATATAATGTCTAGATGAGATAGTCCCCTTTTGGACATGATTGGGCAACTGCGACGGCTAGAGGGGCCCGAAGCCCAAAAACCTTTAGCACAGTCTACAGGTCATATTTATGAAGGGATTTCATTGTAACTTGGTAGGATGACTCCAAATAATGTCTAGATGAGAACGTCCCATTTTGGTAGCGATCATTCAGCCTTGATGGCTGCCCAAGATCAGAAACCTTTGGCATAGTCTATAGGTCATATTTATGGAAGGATTTCATTGTAACTTATTAGGTTGACTCCATATAATGCCTAGATGATGACATCCCCTTTTGGTCGTGTTTGGTCAACTGTGATGGCTTCAGGGGCCCGAAGCCTGAATACCTTGAGCTCAGTCTACAGGTCATATATATGAAGGGATTTCATTGTAACTTCGTAGGATGACTCCAGATTATGCCCAGATGACAACGCCCCCTTTTGGTCATGATCATTCAACCATGATGGCTTCCCGAGCCCAAAACCCGAAAAAACTTTAGTACAGACTACAGGTCGTATTTGTGAAGGGATTTCATTGTAACTTTGCAGAATGACTCAGTATAATGTCGAGATGAGGACGTCCTCCCCTTTTAGTTGCAATCGGTCTACCGTCATGGCTACACAGGCCTGAAGCCCAAAAACCTTTAGCACAGTCTACAGGCCATATTTATGAATGGATTTCAATGTAAATTGAGAGGATGACTCATTTTGGAATAATTTCACTGTAACTTGGTAACTTTCATTGACATACATTAACTGGAGGACCACATACATTAACTGTGAGGTCATATTAACCGACCCCCTTAGCTGTTTAGTACAGTGTACACCTCATATTATTTTTATTAAAAACATAGCATACAGGGAACAGAAATCAACATATTCCCAATTATCACAATTCTTGTCATATTTCATAATCCTTTCATAAACATTGATCCCCGTGGGAACCCCGGGAAGTACGCAGCACTTGTTTACTGTGGTAAACCAGTTCCGCTTTACTAGTAAAATAGGACCCAGTCACCAATGCTTGGGGTGAAAGTCCTCTAACATGGGCAACATGTAGATCAACGATTGCCTAAACTTGACTTCATCTCCATGTCGTGTCACGATTAGCCATAGTGCATAAATATGTGACGTTAACCACCAACAAACAAACATCATAAACATTGAACATTATCCTTTTCATCAAACCCAACACACAGACAAGTTAAGCTACAATGTCATTGACACTTTCATTTAACATAGCATAAATGCATCAGCATAGTTGACAACTAGATCTGGATATAACCTGGTGTTAATGGTGGTCCATGAGCTGAAAATTTGTAAGTTTTTTCTTTTGTTTTGTCCTCGCGCGAACTTTTCACATTTCCCTGAAAATCACCATCAGGTTCCCTGAAAAATTATTCTGGAGGTTAACATGTCTGCCTTAGCACACTAGTGATGCAACAAAATTTTCTCCAATCACTCTGTTTTTTTCTCATTTAATTAAACCAATTATATCTTGTTTGACAGAGCTCACTGAGCTCTGTCAAACAAGGTATAATTGGTTTAATATCAAACTTCATTATGGGAGATATTTGCTGCCGAAAACTTTGCTATTTTGACATCAGAGTGCAGAGGGTTAATTGGATAAAGAATTTTTTGTTAGCTGTACTGACAACCACCAAATATTCCCTAACTAGAGAGTAGGAAAATGACCCAATTCCTATTACTTGCATTCTTCCGCTAATTGAACACTTTTCTCTGGCAAAGTGGCTATTCATTTAACAGGGTTCCACTGCATTTGCACAATTCTATCCTTAACAGACTGATGTCGTTGCTCTTTTCAACATCAGGTTCAGGAAGACTCTTTCAAAAATTACATATTCATTATCTATTTAATTCTTCACCCAACTCAGACAATATCAGAATTTGGTTATTATTATTACAGTAGAATCCTCTTAATTGAATATCCATTTTGCCAGTGAAAATTATTCAATTAACATGAGTATACAATTAACAGGGATTTGGTCAGTTTCCTGTGTTCTGGATGTAAACTGAGCATTTATTCTATTATATCTTGTTTGACAGAGCTCATAGAGCTCTGTCAAACAAGGTATAATAGAATAAATGCCTGTATTGGATGTAGTGAGGCCCAAAAAGGTTGATAAATAAGGGGAATTTGGTGCGTGTCAGAGTAATTTTTTCGACATATTACAAAAATTGATATACAATTAACAGGAGTTTACTCTACAACCCATATGCAATTAACAGATCACATTTGTACTGAAGGTATGGTAAATGGTTTTGTGTTTGAAAATTATATTCAATTAACAGGGATATACAATTAAGAGATATCCAATTAAGTGGGCTCCACTGTATTAGTTTTAATTATTTTCTTTTACAACTGCTCAGGAGTGTGGTGGCTAAGTAGGTAGAGATGCAGACTGCAAGCCAAGAGGTCCTCAGTTCGAATCACACCTATGGCAACCGTGTTGTGTCCTTGGGCAAGAAACTTAATCCCAATTGCCCATGTGGGTATGGGCCATCAACCGATTATGCCAACTGGCAGTTAAAAACCTGCAGTTTCCGGTTATTCTATATTTAACACTGACTTTTAAAATGTCTGATATCTGGCCATTTCAATAAAGTTTCCCCATTAAAAATGTGTGTAGTGTATATCAGAATATTTAGGGATTTGCAGAGCCAAGATATTATGGAATTTACCATCTGCATTCTGCAATTGGTACGAGATCTCCACTATTCCCAGCTGATCGAAGTCACCAGTCTTCAATCACGGTGCTGTACAACGTTGCATTGGGGACATGTATAAATAAGATGTGTTCAGCCGCTAGTCTGTAGTACTTCATGATGCAAGTATCACAATACAATAAGAAATTAAAATTGGATAAAAACTAAAAAACAATCTTTTTTCGTAAGGTAGATGATTGTTACGCAACATGTAAGTCGCATGACTGTCACAAACACGTTTTCAGTTTGTGAAGTTCATTTATTAATTCAATTACCTCCCTTGATGTTTCTCTCCAATGTTGAATGTAAACACTGAAGAGACACATCATGGGAGGTAATTAGTTGAACAATGAACATTAAATAATATATTCTGATGCCGTGTGTTTATCTGTGCCATACAATTTCACAGCACACATTAACATCAAAGTTATTATTCAATTAAGACACAAAGTATGTGTGCTCTGTATCTTCCTGGTTAATACAGCCAAGTGTATTGTATCCTTACAAAAAAACGTATTAACACTATTTACCAGAATAACAAACAATCATCGCAAGAGAACAATATCATGTATTTGTATCGTTTATAACGGTCTTCCCCTACCCCAACTCCCCAAAATGCAAAATTTTGGCTAATATTGCCCAGCACTAAACATACATACTCTGAGAACTTACGTGGTATTAAGCTTTCACAACTGGTGATTTATCAACGAAATTCTGCAGTATAACAGGCACTAACAGATTTTCTTCTGGGTCCTATTTCAACCATCGGAATCGGCATCGAAATCAGCATAATTGGCAGAGAAATAATCGGTAATCGGTTCATAGCAAGTTTTGATAATTGGTTCATCACTACACGTGGGTGCACGGTGGCACTGTGTACAGACATACTGCACGCCAATGGTGCACTTGTCTTCAACCAATGGAAACCCTGCTTGTGTGGAGTTGGAACGCTGAGGAGTCTAATAGTAGCTCTCCAGCTTCCCCACCCATAAAACTGTTTGACACGAGGTTACCTTGGCTGTCAAAAGTGTTTAAGCCCCAACTCTTTACACAACATAATGGCCATACATATATACAGCTAGTACTACAAAAATCATAATGCTGGTTTAAAAATACAAAATTTCAATTATTGCTTAAAAAAAATAGCTTGTTTCCCCTAATTCCAATCAGGGTCAAAAGCTATATCATCGAGCTCTGTCAAACAAGATATAAAAGAACAAATGCTAAGATTATCTCTAGAATTCAGGAAAGTGACACAATCCCTGTTAATTGAATACTCCTATTAATTTAATAATTTTCACTGTCAAAGTGTCTCTTCAGTTAACAGTGTCCCACTGTAGTATACTTGCCATTCCATTCTTTCCTCCCGCCAGTACATAGTCATTTATTTAAGGATTCAAGAGAGAGCTTTGGAGATTGCTGTTTTACAGATATTTTTTTAAGTGATATGACATTGATTTCAATTTATTTCAAGTTATGAGGACTGTCAGTTTTCATTGCACAACTTGAAATAATTACATGCACTGGAGCAGAAAAATACCTGTAATATGTTTCCCACAGAGATTAATGAACAGATGGGCAATTCAGAAAAATGAGGCAGAGAGTGAAAATACATGTGAATAGAGATCCATGTGGAACTGAGCTTTTGCTCTGTATCAAAAGAACATTTTGTGCAGACAGACAATGCATGTTCTGTGGAAGTATGTTAATTATGTTCTTCTCTATGAATCCCAGAATATTTTTTTCTCATCGGATTGAAATTTGGGGTGAGCTGTACAGGGTTCTTGCGTCATTGAATTTCAATGATACAAGAACCCTGTACAGCTCACCCCAAATTTGAAAATAAATTTTCAAGGCCTGGAAAGTGATTGAATTTCCCCAAAACTCCAAAAGTGGCCTGGAAAATCCTTGAAAACAATCTTTCAAAATATGAAAATCCTTTTTTGTGATGGACTTCATAAAATGTGGAAGCAAAAATGTCCAGGAATCGCATCGATAACCTTGAAAAACCTTGAAATTAACTTTATGAAACCTTGAATATGGCATGAAAATGGCCTTGAAAAGCCTGGAATTCTCTTACTGATTAGCTGCAGGAACCCTGCGATAGTGATCATTCTTCATTTGTTGTCCTTCAGACATCAGGACTTGAAATAACCTGCAAATGACTGTTTAGGTTACATAGGGGTTACGTCAATTGTAAAATACACGAACAAACTGTCGGTTATGACAAAATAATACAACATAACTTTATTAACCCTTTACCTAACGAATCACCCTCATCCGTCTGCGTAATTTGCAACTTCAGCAGTTGAAAGAAATACATTTTTCAAAATATTTCAACAAAACCATATCATATGACCCCTCATTGGAACGAGCTCATTGAGCTCGTTCCAAAGAGGAGTCACATGATATGGTTTTGTTGAAAAAAAAATAATTTAATTTTAAAAAATAGTAATTAAAATAATAAATTTTGATATCGTCTGCATTGGGTAAAGGGTTAAATCTCACATGTTTTGTCAGAAAGACTTGACAATCTTTCAGAACTATCTCGACTCAAATATTAATCTTTTTGCTGCTTGGGTCCATACTGAATATGGACCCAAACTTTGATGCCATGTGCTATACGTCTCTACTGAGTACAGAGTTACTACATCAATAGAATGGATACACCATGCAATGTTATTCTCAATAGAACGCACATTGTAACAAAAGATTTTTTTCCAGTATTTTCCATTGTTTTTATGGAAATACCATGAGTCAAGTTTCCAGTTAGAGTTACGTTTCCTAGTGTTTTTGAAATTTAAACATGTCTCAACAAAATTTTACAACTGATAAACTTGTTGCAGAACTATTTGCTGACAATGATAGTGATGCAGGCAATTTAGATAATTCAAGATGGCATTGCGGTAACCGGTTCTCATCAGATCATTGAAGTAAAGCAATGTCGAGCCTGTTTAGTCCTTAGATGGGTGACCGTCTGAGCAATTGATTCTGACTCCCGTGTTGTGTCCTTGGGCAAGGCACTTCACCCCGATTGTCCACATGGGGGCACAATGACGCTGTGTACTAAGGCGTATTGCACGTTGATGGTGTACATGTCTCCAACCAATCTAACTCTGCCTGTGCTGCAGTGCGGAAGTATGATGTTTGGGAGCTGGCAGCTGCTCGTCGTTGCTTGGTGGTTCTCTCCGGGTCCCCCGGCTTCCTCCACCCATAAAACTGTCACCGACATGATATGACCTTGGCTGTTAATGTGTCATTAAACCCTAATAAATAAATAAATAAATGTGAATGACAATTGAGGCAGTGCTTTTAAATTTTGATAAAAGTGAGAATGCTCCCCCCCCCCCCCCCCCACCCACCCATTGAGAAGTGGGTGGAGAAAACCCATTCCAGTTTCTAAAAAACCTTCTCATGAACCGATGGATATAGTTTGACCCATAATTGAAAATAAGTCCACCCAACAACTTTTCAGATTTCAGTTTCAGAGTCCCTCCTTGTAAAAAAGCTCAGTCCCTGACTTTGAAATGACAACATCAACAACAAACAAGCTGGCAAGTTGTTGCAGTGAAAAACATGTACATGCAAAATTTAACATGGGGTTTCCATTATCTGATATTAAGTTAATTGGAATTTGATGTAATCAGTCTCCAGAATAATGTCCCTGCATTACCATAACCACTTGGACAGAAATTCAAACATTGCCCTTCTACTGAATTTTGGTTGATAGAAATTCCCATCCAAACAGTACAGTCTTATTTGAGCATCGTATGTTGCGTTACCTCTTGATTATAGGTGGCCTAAACAGTAAATCTCTGTCTAATAGTTGTTTTTCCAATTCACTAATGAAGCTTTATTCTATCATGACACTACAGTGCATGTTAAATTTTTAAACTAAAAGATAACTTTTTCTCTGTGAGCTTTTGAATGTGGAATCATATGTATTGACATATTAGACAATCCTGGATAAATTGTTTGCTCACTTTTTATGTCAGAAAAAAATATCAATTGAAAAAAATATCAATTTTAGGCCTAACAAAATAAAAAATCTGTTTCTCAGGCCCTCCCGCATGGTCCTTTTGGCTTCGGCATGCTATCTTTTTATAACCAATGTAAACTTAAAAAAAAAATAAAAATTTAATGGTTCATGTCTGATATTTTACCCAAGTTAAAAAAACTGATGAATTTGTCCCTTGAGTGCAAGAAGGCTTTGCAATGCTTTAGCATTGCAAAGCCTTCTTGTACTCAAGGGATGAAATACACCAACACTCATGCTATTCTGTAGATTATGAGGCCTAAAACATAAACCAAGAACATGAACTTTTGGTGGCAAAGAAGTAATTACTGAAATAAAAAATAAAATAAAAAACCGCTCGCCCGCATGCAATTTTACAAATAATGGCCCGAGAAACAGAAGATCTACTTTGTGTGGCCTTAGGGGACTTTAATTTAAGCTCTTCACAGAAGATGTAATTGAAGCGCTTGACAGAAAATGTTATCTTCATCGAAATAAAAGTTTTTTTTTTGCAATTTATGATTTTGCCTGTTTGTCGAATAGCATTTGCAGTCTGCTTTCATTTCAAGTTCCTTCATTGCTGCTTTGAACATAGTTCATGTAGCTCTTTGTTTGTTTACTGGGGTTCTGTGATACTTTCAGTAACCAAGCTTAAATCATTTCAGACAGTTTATGGGTGGAGGAAGCTGAAGTATCGAGAGAGAACCTCCAAGCAATGGCAAGTGATGGTCAAGTTCTCCAACTTAATAATCAAGCACAAGTGGATTTATGAAGGTCATCCCACACACCTACGCCATTGGGCCATGGAGAGCCGTTAATATAAGTTGCATAACTTGTTCGCCAATCCTTGTAAAACAAATAAGATTAAAATAAAAATAAAATAGTGGAGTTACAGGAGCGATTGAAGGCAAGTGCACACCATTGATGTGCAGTACGCCTCAGCAAACCTGAAAATAAGCAGTCTGACATTTGCAAAATGAGGTCCCCAGTGGGTGAATTTCATGATGATATCCCATACAGTGAGTCAATTTATCCTCTGGGTACCTCTTTCTGCTCAGTTTTGAGAACCTGATTCAGATTGAGATTCACAGGGGTAAATTTAGTGATGCTACCCTGCTTTGCAGGGTAGCATCACTAAATTCACCCTTTGAGTACCTCATTTTGCAGATGGCAGTCTGCTAATTTTCTGGCTTGCGCCTCAGTACACAGCACCACTGTGCCCCCACATAGTTCATGAAGATATTAAGAATTCAGTGGGGGGGGGCGCGGTGTCTCAGTAGGTAGAGGTGCAGGCTGCAAGCCGAGAGGTCATCGGTTCAAATCCCACCTGCGGCAACCGCATTGTGTCCTTGGGCAAGACACTTCATCTCCATTGCCTGCGTGGGGGCACGATGACGCTGCGTACTAAGGCATACTGCACGTCGATGGTTCGCATGTCTTCAACCAATCTATCCCTGCCTGTGCTGCAGTGCGGAGTTACAATGTTGGGGAGCTGGCAGCTGCTCGTCGTTGCTCGGTGGTTCTCTCCGGGTACTCCGGCTTCCTCCACCCGTAAAACTGTCACGGTCATGATTAGCCATTGTGCATAAATATGTGACCTTAAACATCAATAAATAAATAAATAATAATAGTTCATGTAGCTCTTTGTTTGTTTACTGGGGTTCTGTGATACTTTCAGTAACCAAGCTTACAGCATTTCAGACAATTTATGGGTGGAGAAGCTGAAGTATCGAGAGAGAACCTCCAAGCAATGGCAAGTGATGGTCAAGCTCTCCAACTTACTAATCAAGCACAAGTGGAGTTATGAAAGTCATCCCACACACCTACGCCATTGGGCCATGGAGAGGCGTTAATATAAGTTGCATAACTTGTTCGCCAATCCTTGTAAAACAAATAAGATTAAAATAAAAATAAAATAGTGGAGTTACAGGAGCGATTGAAGGCAAGTGCACCATTGATGTGCAGTACGCCTCAGCAAACCTGAAAATAAGCAGTCTGACATTTGCAAAATGAGGTCCCCAGTGGGTGAATTCCATGATGATATCCCATACAGTGAGTCAATTTATCCTCTGGGTACCTCTTTCTGTTCAGTGTTGAGAACCTGATTCAGACTGAGATTCACAGAGGGTAAATTTAGTGATGCTACCCTGCTTTGCAGGGTAGCATCACTAAATTCACCCTCTGGGTACCTCATTTTGCAGATGACAGTCTGCTTATTTTCTGGCTTGCGCCTCAGTACACAGCACCACTGTGCCCCCACTTAGTTCATGAAGATATTAAGAATTCAGCGTCCCCGTGGGAACCCCGGGAAGTAAGCAGCACTTGTTTACTGTGGTAAACCAGTTCCGCTTTACTAGTAAAATAGGACCCAGTCACCAATGCTTGGGGTGAAAGTCCTCTAAAATGGGCAACATGTTGATCAACGATTGACTAAACTTGACTTCATCTCCATGTTGTGTCACGATTAGCCATGGTGCATAAATATGTGACGTTAACCACCAACTAACAACAATAACAACAATAAGAATTCAGCGGGGGAGCACGGTGGCTCAGTAGGTAGAGGTGCAGGCTGCAAGCCGAGAGGTCCTCGGTTCGAATCTCACCTGCGGCAACCGCGTTGTGTCCTTGGGCAAGACACTTCATCTCCATTGCCTGCGTGGGGGCACGATGACGCCGCATACTAAGGCGTACTGCACGTCGATGGTTCGCATGTCTTCAACCAATCTAACCCTGCCTGTGCTGCAGTGCGGAGTTACGATGTTGGGGAGCTGGCAGCTGCTCGTCGTTGCTCGGTTCTCTCAGGGTACTCCGGCTTCCTCCACCCATAAAACTGTCACGGTCATGATTAGCCATTGTGCATAAATATGTGACCTTAAACATCAATAAATAAATAAATTAATAAGAATTCAGTGCGGTGGGAGTGTATGTGCATGACCTATTAGAACTACAGTACATGGGCTCCGATGGGAGGTAATCACTTCTGCAATCATCTTAACTCTTTATCTAATACAACTAGAATAGTAGAAGATGACACATGAATTGAATATAGAATTTCCTGGAAAACTAAATGTTTTAATTTTCAGCCTCAAAAACATAGATTATGACCTCTCTTTGAAACACAGTGGAGCTCACTTTATTTGATATCTCTCAACTGAGTAGCACTGTCTGCATTTGTTTATTTATGATAGGTTCCATGGCCAACAGATATGCGCATATCACGCAATACCACAAATTTTCATCGAAAAACAATCGCATAATTCTAAGAAATTCAAACAGTTGTCATGATACCTTGCAAGTAATATGACAACGATTCTCGCCAGATCACCAAAGTTCAGCAACATTGAGCGCGGTTAATCCTTGGATGGGTGACCATCTGAGCGATTGATTCGGACTCCCGCATTGTGTCCTTGGGCAAGGCACTTGGCCTCAGTTCTCCACATGGGGGCACGATGATGCCGTGCACTGAGGCATACTGCACATCGATGGTGTGCATGTCTTCAGCCAATCTAACCCTGCCTGTGCTGCAGAGCGGTGGGTTACAATGTTGGGGCGCTGGCAGCTGCTCGTCGTTGCTTGGTGGTTCTCTCTGGGTACAACGGCTTCCTCCACCCATAAAACTGTCACCGACACAATATGACCTTGGCTGTTAAAGTGTCATTAAACCTAAATAAATAAGTCTCCATATAATAATAGTGTGAAGGCGGTCATTCTCATTTGATTTTAGATGGCATTGTATATCAATGCTTTTTCAGCACGATGACCTTGACTGAAAATGTAAACCAACAGACGACGAAAACAGAGCACTGCATTTTGAAGAATTTTGATGCCCTAGCTTTGTTCTTGGATATCTAAAGCACATTTGCCTGAAATATTATTTTATTATCAGTTCTGTTACGAATACAGTAGCAGACTTCCAGGAACCATTGGTGCCTGCTGTCAACTCTGAGTTGAATGCATGTATTTTTCATGTTCTATGCATCACAACCTTCATTTGATGTATAATTTGTATATATTTAATTTGAATTCATGGAATAACAAAGGTGGGAATTTCAAAGTAAACAAATTTTCCTAACTTATATAGCACCTAATTGCATATAGGTTATTGACCAAACTCCTGTTAATTGACTAAAATAATAATCTTATAATATGCTGACAAATAACCATGCCAGTCATCAAATTATGTTTGTTTATAAACCTATTTGGCCTCAGTACATCCAGTATAGGAATTTAATCTATTACTGTGAAACCCTGTTAATTGAATAGCACAGTTTGCCAGTGAAAATTATTCTTTTAACAGAAGTATTCAACTAAAAGGAATTTGGTCATTATCCTGTAATCTGGAGATAAACTGGGCATTTATTCTATTTTATACCATGATTACCTATTCTACTATATATAAAAAGCGTATGACATAAATTTTAGCTTCAAACACCGGCCGTGGTAAACATGCCAGCAATGGGATTTCAATAGTTAAAAATTTTCACCTTCATTGGAACTATATTCAAGTTGACCTTTTGTGACCTCGACCTGAATGCAAACTTGTCTAAATTTATCACTCGTCTCTTCGCGAAGAGTGAAATGAAAGCGGCAATTATTTTCATTTACCTCAGAAGATACCAAAAATTAACAAACATGCATTGTTTCATGTTAATAAAACATCCATAACTCAAAATAGTATGTTATTAAAATAAAAAAGGCCCCCTGATTTGTGTGTTTCTTTTTCCATTTTGTTTCTGCGATAAAGTTGACAGCGGAAGTACCACCCACCAGTGCTCATGTAAACAAAAACAGATTCGCATGTATGTACGTCTGCTGCTCAGTAAAATTGAGAAAAAATAATAGCGACTCTTAATAATCTGATGATCATGGTATAAATAAATAAAATATACCCAAAGTAGCTTGGTGTACCAAATGTTCTCCACTCATGGTGAAGTGGTGTTAACCGCGAGCCTTTGGCTCACGGTTAACACCTCTTTACCACTCATGGTGAACATTTCCTACACCAAGCTAATTTGGGTGTATTCTATATATATCTTGTTCGACAGATCTCATGGATATGGTTGGATGTACTGAAGCCAAATAAGTCCATAAACACAGGGAATTAGATGACTATCAGGGCAATTTCTCAACATATTACATATTACAAAGGGAATTCAATGATTATCAGGGTAATGTCTAGACTTTTTGCAAGATTTTTATTGAATTAACAGAAGTTTACTCCATGAAGAGATATCCAATTAAGTGGACTTCACTGTATATCTTGTTTAACAGAGCTCTATGAGTCTGGAGTTAGTACGTGGGGAGTCTGACAGTTGCTCAGTGGTTCTATCCGCGTACTCCAGCTTCCTCCACCCATAAAACTGTCCGACACGAGATGACCCTGGCTGTCAAAAGTGTTGTTAAACCCCAATAAATAAAATGTGAGACAGCGACCACTAAATTACATGTAATAATAATATAAGCATAACGAACACAAAACTGTTTACATCATCAATTCACAGATTATTCTATTCGATATAACTGATGATCTCAATTTTAACCCTCTACCTAATGCTCTGGTCATGAAAACCAGCCAGACTATTCATGAAAACCAGCCAGGCTATTCATGAAAACCAGCCAGGCTATTCACAAAAATTGTCATTACATTTTTTTTGTTCAATTTTTTCCCAAAGAAATGAGTTTGTTGAGCTCATTCCAATTGAGGTGTCTTAACTTATGTTGTTAGGCAAAAAATACAATTTTGTCAGTTATTCAAGAAATTTGTTAACAAGCATTCTCTAATTTTAGTGTTAACTGGTTGAGGGCTAGATTATTTTTGTTGACAGCATTTGTTCCTCAAATTTTGTTTTATTATAAATTATTAGAGAATGCCAAAAGGCACTCTCCATTAATTTTTAATAAAGCAAAACTATATAAACAAAATATTTATTTTTCACTTACTAGAAAACGTCGGCTAAGAAAATGTTGACTTTTGCAAGGTACCCTTATGTTTTTCAAAGCCCTGATAGTGGGTTCCAGCACTCAACCAGTTAAGTAAAGCAGATTTTCAGACATTATTTATTTATTTATTTTATTGGTGTTTAAGGTCATATACTTATGCACAATGGCTAATCGTGAGCGTGACAGTTTTATGGGTGGAGGAAGCCAGAGTACCTGGAGAGAACCACCGAGCAACGATGAGCAGCTGCCAGCTCCTGAACATCGTAACTCCGCACTGCAGCATAGGCAGGGTTAGATTGGTTGAAGACATGTGTACCATCGACGTGCAGTATGCCTTAGTACATGGCGTCATCGTGCCCCCATGTGGACAATAGGGGTTAAGTGCCTTGCCCAAGGACACAACGTGGGAGTCGGAATTGATCACTCAGATGGTCACCCATCCAATGATTAACCGGGCTCGATGTTGCTTAACTTCGGTGATCTGATGAGAACTGGTTACCACAATGCCATCACGCCCCTTTTAAGACATTTAACTCCCTGCAGTCTGATGTCAAATTACCAACATTTCAATCAGCATATTTCCCCAAAATGCAACTACGAATTTAACCAATTTAATCTTGTGTGACAGAGCTGAAAAGTGACCATATTTGCAATTACACAACTTAACTGGTTAACCCTTTGAGACTTTAATTATCTTGACATTCAAACGTCACTGGGAATGCAGCTTCTTCAACATTTTTCAAAATGTGACGTCAAATGTTGGAAAGTACAAATAACAAGATATTTTTCACATTAGTGATTAACTGGTTAACTCTTAGAAGCTGGGGAATCAGAATGAATTTATTGAACATGACATACCGCGACAAACATACAGTAAGCAGGTGCTTCTAGTCAAGTGTCATCTGCCTATTCAGGCAGATGACACTTGACTAGAAGCACCTGCTCAGTGTTTAATTCTACCCCAGCCCAAAGAAAGCCGAACCATCACATCCAGATTACCTGCCGTATTACATTACATCACAGGCATGAACACTTGACTCCCGGCATCTAAGAGTTAAGGGCTTGATTATTTTTGATGATCTGAATTAGTTATTCAAAACTTGTTTTTCTACAAATTATTAGAGAGTGCCTGTGGGCTAGATTATTTTTGTTGGTCTGAATTAGTTATTCAAAACTTGTTTTATTACAAATTATTGGAGAGTGCCTGTGGGCACTCTCCAATAATTTGTAATAAAACAAATTTGTATAAACAAAATATTATTTGCGTTTGACTGAATATGAAATATGAGCAAGGAAAGTGTTGGCTTTTGCTCTGGTATCCTCATTTTTTGAAAGCCCTGATAGTGGCTTCTAGCACTCAACCAGTTAAGAAGTCTTGACAGCAGGATTATATTAGTATTTTAAGCTGCGATAACATTTGGCTCAATGGTTGTCACTAAGCACTATTCGGGAGAAAATAGGACTTGAGGTTTAAAACTTAAAAAAATTGACCACAAAGTATCAACGCGCTGTTTGATTTCGTACATCATAAGACGTTCAAGAGTATCAAAGGGTTAATAAAAAATATGAAATACATTTATGTTTAGGTATATTTATGTACCTTTTTTGAAAAATAAATACCATCTACAAAATATTTGAGATATTTTCTGCAGAACAGATCAAACTGGATGTTTACAAAACAAATATAATAAATAGATACTGTATTTTAATCATACTTTTTTGAAAACATGTGCAAATGAATAGATACTCAAACAAAAAATAAAGTACAATAAACTTTGAGGAGCAATTTTTTTTAGTATTATCAACTTTAATCCCAAACAAATTATTGTAAATTCATATTTCTAGTCCAGCTGTATGAATTTGCATAATTTCATGTGCTTACTGTTGCCAACAATTCAGACATGGGGTGAAATGAAAAGTTCACACATGCAGTCAATATCGTGTATGTCCACCGTTTGCCTCTTGGATGGCAAGACATCGATGGCACATGGACTTGATAAGTCTCTGGATGTCACCCTGTGGTATTGCGTTCCACTCCTGCCTTAGAACATTACGTAAATCGCCTAATGTCTGAAGATCATGAAGTCTTACCTGACAGTCCAATTGATCCCAAAGATGCTCAATTGGCGACAAATCTGGCAAAAGTGGGCGCCAGGGAAAAAGTTTGATGCTCTGTTCCTCAAGAAAGTCATGACATTTCCGCGCCACATGACATCTGGCATTGTCTTGCTGGAATAGCTGCAATCCAACGTTAGCATTGACAATGGGGCAACAACAGCATTAAGAATTTCATCCCTATATCACTGTCCATTCAGATTACCATCGAGGAAGATCAACTGCGTTCAATGGTGCAAAGAAATTCCTGCCCAAACCATTGCACTACCCCTGACCGTGTCAGTCTTGTGCAGGGGGTTGTAACTCTTGGTTGACCTGAACGCTCTCAGTCGACAGTGAATCCAGTGGTTCTATACCTTCCAGTGAGATGGTAAATAGTGGCCACAGTGACTCCAAACTCAGCAGCGAGCTCATCTGGAGGTATCCCAGCCTCATGCATACCAATGGCACGCAACCTCTGATTTTCGGTTAACCTTGGCATTTTTTAAAATGTCGGAAGACAAAAACTAGCGCGTTTTCTCAATAACCCAGGCTCTCTAGCACAACATAACACAAAAAAAATCGTCGGTCACCCATTCAATTTGACATTCTCGGGTAGCACTTGCTATTTTGAAACCCGTAGCAAAATTGTATACAGTTGGGTGGACAACAACAACATGTCATTAAACTCTTTGCACGACTTCTTGTCCACAACATGCAACAGTAGAACTATTATATTTCATCCTTTATGCTATACTTTCTTTTTTGACTCAGTATACATCAATCAAAAAAGGTAACATTTTAAAGTCTCATGATTTCATAATAATTTTGGAAGACACTGCTAGCCAATAAAAATGTTCAACAAGGTGGTTCGATTTCAGTGATGCAGCTGCCTGAGAATCATATACTTTTTTGTCTAGCCTCAAGTGTCCAACTTGACAAAAAGCAAGCTACTGGCAAGATTTGAATTCTCGATCAAAAGTACAGCTTCCTAACCAGTTGGCTATTGCACCTGAAAGGGAGAGTTAAAAATCAATTTTCAATTAGGTGGGGTACACTGCTTGCATTTATTGGGTTCAAGCAATCTGGTAGTCTGTTTACACATGCAGAGAAAAGTAAACATGAAAAACATAGATTTCCTGTAATTTCTTCTTGGTGGAGTAATTTCTCAATATATAATTTATACTCCTTAGCCAAGAATTGAAATTCAAAGTCTCCTATCTTCCCAGTGTCAAGTTATAAAAGACCAGTCAAAGAACTCAGGCTTTCATTTTGTTGAATGAGGGCGTGCTGCAAATACAAGTAATACCTTCACAACATATGAAAAGAACAGGAACATTATCTGCCATGTTTCTATCAAGGAAAAGACACTGTATTTTCATTACTACCTGTGAGTCTTGTTCCATCGAAAAAAATTTAATAGCAGCTTCAATTTAGGATGCTGGAACAGCAGGCTTCCATGGCAACTGTCATTCAACACATGCTGACTATATTGGAGAAATACTGATAGGTGTTCAGCAGTTAAGCAACAGTAACAAATGTTTTTGTTAATTTTTGTGTGATTCGTTGGAAACAAGAGAAGTATTGTGTTGTAACTTTTTTGTGTTTATATGTGCAGAAGATTTTTTCAAAGGAACAACATTCAGCTTCTGTTGACTGTTTTCTTTTCACAATCGGGAATATTTGGAATTCAAATTTCTGAGTGGTTTTTGTGTGACAATTTTCAGTGTTAGTCATGATATCAATTCTCTTGAGATAACTATTACAGGTGTGGCAGGTCTTGGTAATCACAGTAGATTTTTTTTACCATAAAAATATAACCAATCTTTTGGCATCATTCAGATGATTGAATGAATGTCATCACATCCACATCTTTCTTGAGAATTTGATTATCCATGTAATCATGTTTTTTAGCCTTGTGTAAATGATTGGCTGGACTTGACTTTAAATCCATGTTGAAGTTATGATTATCCAGTGTGCAGAAATATGTGACCCTAAACAAAAATAAATAAATTAATTAATTAATTAATTACGCTTTTTAGAAACCTGAGTATTCCCAGTATAACTAAATTTGTGTTAACTACTTTGTGTTAAAAGATTATTCACCCCTGAAGGGCTGGATATTTTTATACATTTTTTCTACACTTTGGCAGACAACATCCTGTGGCTTTGCAGTTGTGTCTCGGCAACTCTTGGCAGCCTATATGAGGTACAGTGGAGCCCACTTAATTCAATATCTCTTAACTGAATAGCCCTGTTAAATGAATATAATTTCCCAACACAGAACCATTTACCATACCTCCAGTACAATTTTACCTGTTAATTGAATATAAGTTATAGAGTAAACTCCTGTTAATTGAATAAAAAATCTTGTAACCTGTCGAGAAATTACCTTGACTCTCCCCAGTTTTCATTTGTTTACAGACCTCTTTGGCCGCAGTACATCCAATACAGGCATTTTATCTATTATATCTTGTTTGAGAGAGCTCTTGGAGCTCTGTCAAACAAGATATAATAGAATAAATGCTAAATTTATCTCTACAATACAGGAAAATGGCGAAATCTCTGTTAATTGAATACTCCTGTTAATTGAATAATTTTCATTGGCAAAGTGGCTATTCAATTAACAGGGTTCCACTGTATTTGAAATGTAACTTGCAAGTTTACCCAGAGAGGGCACATTGGGGCATCTGTTCTGTTGCAGTAAAACATGTCCAGGGCACCTGTTCTGTTGCAGTAAAAAGTGACTGAAGTCAGAATTAGGCATTTAAGGTGTAATCCACTGTACATCACTGTTGATTCCACCGTGGGAATTTTGAGAAGTAAAGCCGTGCTTGTTTACTGTGGTAAAGAAGCTTTGTTTCACTGTTGATATAAGATCCATTCACCAATGCTTGGGGTGAAAGAAGGAGCCACAGTAACCGGTTCTCGTCAGACCACCGAAGTTAAACAACGTCGAGCCCTTGGATGGGTGACTGTCTGAGTGATCGATTCGGACTCTCACATTGTATCCTCCGGGAAGGCACTTAACCCCGATTGTCCGCATGGGGGCACGATGACCCCGTGTACTAAGGTGTAATGCATGTCGATGGTGCAGTGCTTCAACCAATCTAACTCTGCCTGTGCTGCAGTGTGGAGTTACGATGTTGAGGAGCTGGAACCTGCTAGTCATTGCTTGGTGGTTCCCTCTGGATACTCTGGTTTCCTCCAACTGTAAAACTGTCACAACACGATAAGACCTTGGCTGTTAAAGTGTCATTAAACCTTAATAAAATAAAATAAATTGGGGTGGAAGTCCTCTAAAATGGGCAACATGGGTTTTAATGATTAACTAAAATTGACTTGATCTCCATGTTGCGGTCATGATTAGCCATTATGAAGAAATATGTGACCTTCAATCTTCCTAATAGGTGGCTTCAAAGTCCACATCCAAGATGAAAAACATTGGCTAAAAATATTTTTAATATAATTCATACCATTTTCCTGCATTAAACCATTTATCACTGGAGATTTGATCTGCATTTTGTACATTTTTTTTAGAGAAAATTTTTAATGAGTATAACATGTTTATGTACTTGATAAAAATGATAAGAAAAAAAGCTGAATATACATATCTAATTTTGAATACTTCTGCAAAATCCATTTTTCTGTTTCACCCTTCTTTCCATAAAGTTATCTGTGCATTCAGGATAACAGTTCTATAAAAATCTTAAAGTCAGCCATCACTGGAGAGTCTGACTGTTGCTTGCCATTGCTCAGTGGTTCTGTCTGGGTATTCCAGCCTCCTCCACCCATAAAACTGTCTCAAACAATGTAACCATGGCTGTTGAAGTGTCATTGAACCGAAATAAAAACAATAAGCAAACAAGTTGATGTACTGAGGCCAAATTGGTATATAAACAAGGTGAATTTGGTGATTGTCATGGTAATTTCTCGGTATATTACTACATTTTCTGTTTGCTTCATAGGTGTTAATTCTATAACCTACATGCAGTTGACAGGCGAAACAAACAGTTAAGTGGGCTCTACTATATAAGTTAAACTTATTTCACAAGGACTGGCAAGCAGGTTGTACGACTTCTGTTAACTGGCTGAGTGCTCTGATCCCATATTTGGGCTTCACTGTGAAGAGCAAGTGCTGCGAACAGAAAGGCCTCATATTCTGTGGTGTGCTGTGAATTATCTTTGAAGTGAAACTATTTTGTCTTTTCAAAGTTCCCTTGTTACATGTCAACAATGCAAAGACGTGTAAAAAAATTTTGACAGCCAAAAATAATTCAGCACTCTACCAGTTGATGACCCCGAACACAAATAGTGTGGGATGACCTCCATAGCAGCTCCTCTGTGGCCTTTCTCTTCTCAGATACAATGAAAGAATCTTCAGAAGATTGTGTAGAGTATGTCTCTCTCTACATGGGCAAGTCTACAAATATTTTTTTTGTGCCTGTAATGGTGAAAGGTACCAAAAGTTTTATGCCTGCCATCCCAAACCTGGTAATTGTCACAGTGATTATTGTGTACGATTATTTTGGCAAACAGTTTCCATATCTGTGTGAAGATGAATGAAGTAGCATTTCACTCACTATCTAGGGGTAGACCCTGTTTTAGGTAGGTTTTTATTGATTCAGATTTTAATGAAGCATTCCTGCCACCATGAGAAGCAAAGAATCCATATGGTCAAATTTTGCTTTTGCTCACGGTTATTAAACTTCATACACATGTAAACTGTCTGTGTTGGATATGTAGGCAAGGGTTTATTTGGCCCATAGAAGGTCCATCTGAGAGGTCTTTTTGAAAAGTATTCTAGTTGCTTTTTGTTCATGGCTGAGCATGTTGGAGGAAGAAAGGTGCCAGGTGCTATAATATTACAGATTATTGGTGGGTAGGGGGCACAGTGGCTCAGATGGTAGAGGTGCAGGCTGCAAGCCGAGAGGTCCTCGGTTCGAATCCCACCTGCGGCAACCGCGTTGTGTCCTTGGGCAAGACACTTCACCCCGATTGCCTACATGGGGGCACGATGACGCTGTGTACTGAGGCGTACTGCACGTCGATGGTGCGCATGTCTTCAACCAATCTAACCCTGCCTGTGCTGCGGTGCAGAGTTCAGAGTTACGCTGTTGGAGAGCTGACAGCTGCTCGTCATTGCTCGGTGGTTCTCTCCGGGTACTCCGGCTTCCTCCACCCGTAAAACTGTCATGGTCACGATTAGCCATTGTGCATAAGTATGTGACCTTAAACACCAATAAATAATAATAAATAAATAATTGGTGGGTTAGGCCATCAGAGACAAGTACTATCTGCCTCTAGCTAAATCTTGTCTTAAGGCAAGTATTATTGACCACTTATTTGAAGATATGCTGTGCTGTACCAACATTAATAGGAATATTCTGCTTTCTGCCCTTCTGCGAGTTTGGTTTGCTTTTCGGAATCAGGTAATCCTCAACAACCTTTGACAGGATTACATTTATGTAAATGCTGCTTGTTTGAGAGTTGTACTGCTTTGAAGGTCTACAGCAAACAGTGGAATTGCCATGTTATTTGAATATCTTTTACTGTCAGTTTTGTTTATCACATAACAGAATTTCACTTTCTACAATGGTGCAGACACTCAAGTCCGTGTTCAAAGGGTCAACGATTTTAACAGTATGTAAATGTCATCCATTTCTCTGTCACAAGTTATTTTTTTCTGAAAGTGACTTATGAATCATCATCTCCATCAGCCTTTATGGATTTTCTTTTGTATCGTAATTACATCCATGTAAGTGCTTGAAAATTCTATAAAAACCCTACCTGAGTGATCACTGAATCAATGAAAAAAGGAAACCCACATTTTTATAGCAATAAACTTAACCCTTTACCCAACACAAGACGATAGCAAAATTTATTATTTTAAATATCATTTTTTTTAATTTTTCAAAAAATTCCAACAAAACCATATCATGTGACCCCTCGTTGGAACGAGCTCGACGAGCTCGTTCCACCGAGGGGTCACATGATATAGTTTTGTTGAAATTTTTTGAAAAATAATATTTTTTCAACTGCTGAATTTGCATATTACGCGGGCGGATGCGGCCGATTCGTTGGGTAAAGGGTTAACAGGTTTTTTCAATCAAAATGGAAAGATTTTTTGATTTGGCAAAATTTGATTTTTATACAACTTCAACAATTTCTCACTTCCTTAGTTATTAATACCTTTTCTCACAAATTACCAAAATGCTTTTAATATATTTTTTTTAATCCTGCTGATTAGAAATGCTTCCAATTTAATTGGAATGTGCCATTTATAAATGTTTAAAAGTTTACACTGCAAATTTTGCTGAATTTGTGAATCAAGCTTGTCACCAGGGTCAGTGCCATAAAACTTTTACAATTGTATTTTACTAACATTTGCCAGTTGGAAAATTGTCATATCTTTTAAAATGCTAAGGATTAATTTTAGTCAGTTATATGAATAGGCAGAAAATACAAACCTAGAAAATACAACAGTAAAACTTTTATAATATTGTCTCCAGGTATCCTTCTTGTATTTCAATGATAGTTAACTGGTAGAGTGCTAAGTTTTTTTGGTTGTCAAAATTTTGTTCACATGTTATTGCCTTGTTACAGTTTATGGGAGAGTGTCTATAGGCACTCTCCCATAAATTGGAACAAGGCAAATCAACCCATACTAAATAATATCACAGCAAAAATTAATTGAAGCCCATCCATAGAATATGAAGCCTTTAAGCTGTGGTACAAACACTTCAGGATAAAGCCCAAAAATGGGCTTCCAGCACTCAACCAGTTAATGATCAGACATTCGTCAAAGTTTATTAACAATGAAGTTTGTTGTTTTGCTTATGGTTTTAATAAGATCCCCCAAAGGGAAGCCTTAACTTGACTTCCCCTGTTTGCTAGGTTCCCCTTACCCATGGAAGACCCATCTGAGTGGCCCTTCCATAGGGTATTCTTGTCCAATAGGAGTGTCATTTTTTCCCTGTGGAATTGAAACAGTGCTTTTTTACTGTGGTAAACAAGCTCTGTTTTACTAGTAAAATAGGACCCAGTCACCAATGCTTGGGGTGGAAGTCCTCTAAAATGGGCAACAAGGGTATAATCGATTGACTGGACTTGACTTTATCTCCATGCTGCGGTCACGATAAGCCATTGTGCATAAGTATGTGACCTTAAACATCAATAGATAGATAGGTGGTATCATTTTTCATTGTGCTTTTAAATATTGAGCAACTCTTCTGACTTGATTTTCAGATTTCTCTGGAACTTGGTACAGATGTTCTTATTGCATTTCGCAATGTTTGGCTTTATAAAGTGTGATGACAGATACATTACCAATTCAACTGTCTCACCAGATTCCTCCCATACATGTATTACTAACAGAGTGTTGGATTAGTTCCTTAAAGCATCTTCTTCATTCTATTGGCATAGATTATTGGAGAATGCCTTGATGCTTTTCTAATAAATATATATTATCACCATCATGGTCTTGTATAAAATGTTGTATCAGAGTCAAGTTCTTGTTTCTAAAACAATATCTCAATGAAGTGGTCTTGTCAAGATATAGCTTTGAGAGAGTGGTGGCCAAGTGGATAAGTGTGCTGGTCTCTCATGCCAGAGGGCCCGGAATGGATCCCTGGTTGGGGCAAGTTCTTGAGGTGTCCAAACACTCTCTGTCAACATTAATTGTGGGGTTGATTCTGTCACAGCACACCATGCTATTGGGTGGGGACATAAAATGACTGTCCACTGTGCGTAGAGAGACACACTGCATGCAGGCTAAAGATCCCTTTGTAGGATTCGAGAAGAGCAAGACTACGAAGTTGCTGCTACACAGGTCATCCCACACATCTGCACCATTGGGTCAAGGAGAGGTGTTAATATAAGTTGCATAACTTGTTTGCCAGTGCTTGTAAATCAAATAAGATTAAATAAGATATAGCCTTAGAAACAAAAGTAAGACTCTGATACAACATTTTGTACATAAACATAATCTTGATGATTGATTTATCTTACAATTCCAAGCTGTAGAGACAATAACTTGATTAACTAGCCTTTTAGTTTAGGATTTCATTTTCACTAAAAATATGCAGGTCATTTCTCTGGGAACAGTCGTATATGGCTACTTTCATGACCCTGGATAAATTTAATGCAAGAGTTTGTTTAACATTCCAAAAAGACTTGCGCTGTAAACAGCATGTAACACATCTTGTTTCAACTCAAATGTTTCCAACAATTCAGACACAGATACAAAAAAGTAATGTGGCTGAATAATTATACATTTGAGAAGCATTTTTTCCTGCTCTTAACTTCCTATATAGAAAACTATACAGTCACTCGCAAATGCCTTTCAAAAGCATTAATGTAAACAAATTGTAACTAAGCATGTGCATGTATTATACAGTTGCAAGATACAGATTTTGTATCAGAGGTTACTGATGCATCATGCATTCAGGTAATTATGGACCCAATACACTCTTATTGTTAGAGAAATTGTAATAAGAAATAAATAATAATGAAATGTAATGTAATAATAAATAAATATGGATATAATTGTTTTTTGCTTTTAAGAGAATACAAAACACATCCATGGAATAAAAATCATTTTGATCATGTTACTAGCACTTCTTACTAGAGCCCAAATCTGAGCACCAAGCACTAAATAATAAGCTGCAGAAAAATAGGACATTATAATCTGTACATAAATTCCTAATATTTTGCTTGCCCAACAAATTATTGCATTTCATCTATTTATTTTATTTTTCTACCAGCAAGTTAACTTGTATTGGTTACCAGTCCATTTTGGCTGTGATTGTGAAAGATTTTTTCAAAAACACAGCACTGAGATTGGATTGTGATGTGGATGAATCAGCTTCTTCTATCTCTTCGGTGATTGGAAATTTAGATTTTTTTTCATCATTCATTAACAGTCCATTTGATATGAGGGTGCTGGCTTGACTGTTGTGACAAAATCACAAACAAAAATTATTGGATTTCAGCAATAATATAGAAGGAGCTTCTAAAATGTAATAATTTAATTTGGCCGCACAGATATGCCAAGCAGTAATTAACAGTAGAATTGGGGCTAGATGAAGTCTCGAAGTGATCGCGTCAAATGGATTATATTAGGCTTGCTGTCAATCTACTTGTGCTTGGACTGTGAGTTTCTAGATGACGGCTCACCTCCAACCAGAAAATGATTGTTTGGGAAATACATTGGATGTTCCACTTGACAAACATCAACTGGGCTTTGATACCCCAAATGACAAGAATGTCACTTTGGAGAACTTTTTGGAGATTCCTCGATACAATAGACGTCGCTCAGCTGTTACACAGGTAATGATTTTAACCTCATTTTCAATGTTCCTCATTACCATGAAACCTCAGCTTTTATCAAGGCAAAACCTTTTGCTATATCATTCTGAGAAATCAAATACTGTTTGTTTGACTCATAACTTTGCCATATTTTTACAAAATCATTGCATTATTTTCTTGTATGAAATATTGTGCATGCTGGTACAACTGAGAAATTAATTCTATCAGAGAGAAGTTTTCTCAATCCTTTACCTAATGAATTGGCTGCATCTGCCCTTGTAATTTACAAACTGAGCAGCTCAAAAAAAATATTTAAAAAAAAACATGTTATGTGACCCCTCAATGGAAGATGCTCTTTGAGATCATTCCATTGAGTGGTCACATAATATGGTTTTGTTGAAATTTTTTTTAAATTTTGAAGAAAAAAAATTAAAATAAAAAATTTTGATATGATGTGAAGATTAAACATATTTTATTTGCCAATATAGAAGACAAACTGGGATTAGATAACAAGTGCTTTCCACTTCGGATACTCTCCTACCCCAACAATATATGGATATAAATACAGAGAATTTGATTTGCTGATGTGTTACCGATGATGGGTTCAACTTTTTAGGAAACTTTTTTTTTAAATAAAGGATTTATTTTGGCAAGATAAAGACATTTATCATATGCTCAGTTCCAACTTGTCAAGAAAAAAGTTGTAATAATCGTTATCCTCTGAGCTGGAGTGGGAGTGTGGTGGCTCAGTGGTTAGAGCATTGGACTTTACACAGAAAGGTCACTGGTTTGATCCTGACCAGTGGCAAATGCATTGTGCCCTTGGGCAAGACATTTAACCCTTTACCTAACGAATCGCCTGCATCCACCCGCATAATATGCAAATTAAGCAGCTGAAAAAATATTATAGTTCGAAAAATTTCAACAAAACCATATCATGTGACCCCTCTTTGGAACATGCGCATCGAGCTCGTTCCAAAGAAGGGTCACATGATATGGTTTTGTTTAAATTTTTTGAAATCATTTAAATTATATTTAAAATAATAAATTTTGAAATCGTCTGTGTTGGCTAAAGGGTTAATTCTGATTGATTTCTGGGGCATGGATTTGCTGTGTACTAAGGCTTACTGCATGTCCATGCATGCTAACTCTTTTACTGCCCAGTTGGTAAGTTGGGGAGTCTGCCAGTTGCTCATCGCTGCTCAATAGTTCATATACTGTAGTATCTACATGGAGATCATTATTATGGATTATTCAAATAGTTCCAGGTGGAGGTCCTGGGATGAGCTTGAAAAATTCCTGAAACGATCCTGAAGTTTTTCTCTTTCAGATGTGTATACGGGATATTCCAGTGAGGAGTCACCAGCTATGGTTGGTGCCTCAGTGGTTAGAACTTTATAAGTTATCTCCGCCATAATGAATGGTATATGGAGATTTAATATCTTGATGTCGGTTTTTAAACACCGAGCCGCAGGCGAGGTGTTTAACCGAGACATCCAGGAATTAAATCTCCGTATACCATACATGTTGACAGAGATAACGTTTTTGTCCCATTTGAAACAGAATAGAAACATATTGGAGAAAAATTTGTGGACCCGTTTCTCATGCTCCATAATCAGTTGGACCAAATTCATGAATAACTGTTTTGTTTTCACAAATGCAGAAGACAACAGATAGAGTTACATCCCTTGGGTCATTAAGGAAACAAGTAAACAGTATTTTGTTTACATATCGTCCCCCATGTTCCAATGTATTCTATGTGCCTAGAAATGAAGGGATGATATTTGCTCTTATTTTATTTTTCTCAGATTGTTTCATTTAATTATTCGACTTAGTTAATTTATAATAGCGAAATATGATCGAATTGTCGGAAATGTGATGACATTTGTGACCATTTTCATGTTTTTTGGTTTGATTTTTATATCAAGGCGATCAAAAGCAGAAAGCTTTCATTTAAACCATATATCCCTGATGTTTCGCGTGCGCTTATACCCTGGATGTTGCATGCTCTCATATACCTTGGATGTTGGGTGTACCCTTTGCCATGGCTATTTGTCCAAGGCATTCTGACCAATCAAGAGACAGAATTTATCGGGATATAGAGACAATGCATTTTAAACCAAAAGGTTAACCTTTCAATCCTGACCAGTGCTAACTGCATTGTGTACTTAGGCAGGACACAGGAGGATGGTGGCTCAGTAGTTATGGCATTGAACTTCAAACCAAAAGATCTATGGTTCAATCCCCACCAGGGTCTACTGTGGTGAGTCCTTGGGGCAAAGCACTTTATCCCGATTACCCATGGAGGCACAGTGGCACTGTTTACTAAGGTGCACTGTATGTCGCTTGTGCACTTGTCTTCAACTAATGCTAACCTTGTTTGTGTGGAGTTAGTATGTTTGGGGAGTCTGACAGTTCCTCTGTGGCAATCTCCGGGTACTATGGCTTCCTCCACCCGTAAAACTGTCCAACATGAGGTGATCCTGGCTGTCAAAAGTGTCATTAAACCCAATAAATAAATAAATATTGGGCAAGACACTTAATCCTGATCACTCATGTTGGGGCATGGTTGTGCTGTGTACTAAGGCTTACTGCATGTTAATGGTGCACTTGCCTTCAACCACTCTAAATTCTGCTTGTGCAGTATTGGTAAGCTGGGGAGTCAGACAGTTTCTCACTGCTGCTCAGTGGCTCTCTGGGTCCTCTAAGGCTGTCCCAATTAATTGATTGTTGATCGGTCATGCCGAAATCGATTAGTATATTTTGTTGTCAAAGAATCGGTAAATTTTATTCCCGTTTTAGGCATTTAATAATTTTTTAAAAGTTGATGAAAAAACTATTGTTTCTAAAGGTAAAAAGGTCAAGAATGTCGACGTTAAACCTCAAGAAGCCGTTAGATGCATTTGTCTTTTAAGTACATTCAAAGCTTTGATGTTCTGAACTTTTGAACCGTCAGTGTAATAATCAAGACCAGTTGGCAGTTGTGAACTTGCGAAGGAAAGGAAGACGACTCTTGTAAATATAATTCTTGAATAACTATTTTTGTTTCTTTTTTGCAACAAAAACATAGCTTATGACCTTGCATTGAAATGTCTGTGAGTCTGTTCATATTTTTTAGCACAGCACAGACTACACCCCGTAGTTCATGTCTAGATGAGAATGTCCCCTTTTGGTCGCGATCTGTCAACTATGATGGCTGCATGGGCCTGAAACCCGAAAACCTTTAGCACAGTCTACAGGTCGTATTTATGAAGGGATTTCATTGTATTGTAACCTGTAGGATGACACTGTATAATGTCTAGATGAGAACATCCTGTTTTGATCGGGTTCAGTCAACCATGACGGCTGCAGGGACATGTTACCTAGATTCATTTAGTACAGTCTACAGTTTGCATTTATGAAGGAATTTCATTGTAAATTGGTTGGATGACTCAGTATAATGTCTAGATGAGAACATCCTATTTTGGCCATGATCGATCAACCATGATGTCAGCACAGGCATGTGACCTAGATTTGTTTAGCACAGTCTACAGTTCATATTTATGAAGCAATTTCATTGTAACTTGGTAGGATAACTCGGTATGATGTCAAGATGATACTGTCGTATTTTGGTCCTGATTGGTGAGACATACCGCCACTTGGGCACATTACCTAGATTTCTTTAGAACTGTATGCAGATTGTGCTTATGAAGGGATTTCATTGTAACTTGGTAGAATAACTCTGTATGATATCTAGATGAAATTTTTGTATTTTAGTCGTGATCGATGAACATTGACCACAGGACCGGCACGTCACCTAGATTCCTTTAGCAAAGTGGATTGAGTCATATTTATGAAGGGATTTCATTGTAACTTGGTAGGATGACTTCTTTTGGAATGATTTTGCTGTAACTTGGTAACTTTGGTTGACATATATTAACTGTGAGGGCCACATCAACCCAGGCATCAGTTCTTTAGAACAGTTTACACCTCAAATTATTCTTGTTGAAAACATAGCATGTAGGGTACAGAACTTAACATATTTTCAATTATCACAATTCTTGTCTTATTTCATAATCCATTCATAAACATTCAACTTCCATCAAACAAGACACACAGTCAAGTTAAGCTGCAGTGTCATTGACACTTTCATTGTGAATAGTGCTGACCAGTGTTGGCTGTTATGTTGGGTAAAGGGTTAAGCCAGTTATTTGCTGTGATGTAATACACTGTTAGAAAGTGCTTAGAGATACCTTCCAGTAGAATTTTATGACCACTGATCTCTATACAGCTGGATTAGTGGAATGCTCATTGGTCACAAATCAAAAGGTGGATGCCAAAAGGTGACGTGCTTAACCCAATGCAGACGATATCAAAATTTATGATTTTAATATTTGTTTTTCGAATATTTTCAAAACATTTCAACAACACCATATCATGTGGCCCCTCATTGGAACGAGCTCGACAAGCTCGTTCCGATGAGGGGTCACATAATATGGTGTCGTTGAAATTTTTTGAAATATATATATTTTTTAAACTGCTTAATTTGTAAATTACACAGTCGGATGCGGCCGATGCATTAGGTAAAGGGTTAAGTCACTTATTTTTGCTTCAGAACTAGTAAATTGACCGTGCTCATTTCAAATGAATAAAACAGAAAAAACGTGGGTTTAATAAAATATTTATGATGAAAGAATCCTTTATTAAATATAATTCACTTGTATGCCTATTTTTTGTTTCATTTATTGTGATCGGAGCTTTTATGTTTATGAAGAGAAAACTGTGATAGTACTAAAGAACTATTTTGAAAAGTGCCAAAGCAGGATAAAACTGGCTGTTACCATGAGGGTTGAAGACTGGTCATCAAATTGGTAGTCTCCCAACAAAATTGGGAGGCTGAGCTTTAACAGGTCTGGTTCTATCTCCCACTATTTTGAGGGAGCATTCTTTCCTATAGATAGCCTGCTCAACAAAAACATTTTTCTCGATATTGTTTCACTTTCCGATGTTTAACAATCTCTGGCTGCTTTTTAAAGAGTATAGTTTAATGTCTGGAAGAAATGTATATGTTTGTCATGTACATATTTTTCACAGCGATGCAAATTGAATATACTACTATACTATAAGTTACATGGCGTGTAGCTGGCTGATACATTTCCATACAAGGCGATGAGTGTTCATATCAGGTGAGGCGAAGCCGAACCTGATATGAACACTCAGAGCCTTGTATGGAAATGTATCAGCCAGCTACATGCCATGTAACATATTTATTATGTCGAAAGTCCATGTAAATCAAGCGATTAATAATTTTCTCCATAAACAAACAACGGCCCAGAATTTATTTTTCAGGAACCACTATTGATAGCACCGCGCAGAATCATGAACAGTAACAGGCACCGGTACGTGTAACCATGGTAATTGTAAACAAATCATCACTTTGCGAAGGGCGATTGCCGTACTTGTTTACAAATGAAACGAATCGCTGCTTGCCACTGAGATCAGTGCTGCTTGCCAACTCGGCATAATCTGGAGGCCCCTTGCGTACATTTACTGTTGTTACTACCTAAAAAGGACTAATAAAGCAGTTTTGAACATTAAAAATCACTTTTTTACTGTAGAGCAAACATTAACAATAACGCAACTTGACTTTGAAGTTGAATCTGAAACGCACACCGACTTTCTGTTAATTCTGTTTGATCGGAATGTTTCAAAAACAAGTTTGTTCATTTATTATTTATAGTGATGTTGATGTTGCCGATTTTGAAATTTCTGAAAATAGGAGCACCCTTTGGCATTGATGAGCTGGACAAATGTTCGTTTTCATCATCAAAGGGCTCAAAAAGTTGCTCTAGACAAAAATCGAAACTGTCATTTCCCTGTCGTGGGTGCTCTGGAAGTGCAAGATTTCTTTCAGTTTCAAGAACGTTTGAGTTTATTTCATCATTTGTTTCATAATAAATAGCAGGATTACATGTTCCTCCAGTAATCGACATGGCAACCGCTTTTCCCATAGAAAGTTTTTCCTCCTCTGTTACTCTTTGGTACATTGCAAGAGAAGATACTGTTTTATGTCCTGTGACTGACATAATTTGTGCTGATCCAAAACGTTTCTCCGAAAGGATGCTGGAACCAGTGGTTCGGATGCTGTGGTTGGTATAAACCTTTGAAAGCTTCGCACTCTTGCTGAGATTTGTCATGAATGAAGAAAGTGTTTTTTCACCAACAGGGCTATTACAGTACCAAACTGAACTATCTTCAGTGAAACTGTCAAGAGGTCTCTGCCAAAGGCGGTCACACTTTGGACTCAATTTACTGAGGTATTTCTCAAAGCTTGTCACTGGACAGTTGATATTGCCTGGAATTTCAGGCATAATTCCACTGACCATCTCCCTGTCTCTTTCCCTGTGATTTTTAGTAAGTTCATCTTGTGATTTTATAACATATTTTTCACCATTGTTTGTATTTACTTGAACTGAAAATGTGTTTTTTGTCATAGTATGCATATTTTCACGACCTCGTCTGAAAAAATACAGTCGAATGTCAAATTGTACCTTGTTAAACAAACCAGTTGGCGTGTTAGGAGACATAAAAATAGACTCATATAATGCCTTTCGGTCACTGGCCGAAATCATGGGGTGGTGCTCTGTTGTGCCCTTTCCCATTCTTTTCAATTCAGATAAAGCCACTTTGAAACTTGTATTGGCGTCATTGAAATTTGGATCTTTTACAATGTCTACATTTTTATTGTAGGGTGGAGCATTCAAGTACCGATTCAATCCATGTCTCAGGTTTTCTAATGAAGTACATTTATAATAATCCCCATTGGGTTGACGTGTGTCCAGGTAAAAGTGTGACAACATTTCATTCAAAGTTAAGTTGTCAAAGTTTTCAAAATTTTCATTCTGTTTTTTTTCCTTCAAATAATCCTTAAAAATCCTGGCGGCTTTTTCATTTGCACGTATGGTGTTTGCTGAATAAATTAATCTCTTTTTTGCATCTATCTCTGCAAGCGACGAATTAGCGAATCTCTTTCTCCCAATTGACAGCATTGTTGACATTTTTAATTCAAAACGGCGAAAGCGGAAAACGCAGACGATGCTCATTTAAGGGAAATAACTCCAGAGGGGCAACACAAATTTTCTATTCACCTCAAAAACCCGATCCAAACAGTGACTGAAGGAGTCGTAAAACAAAGAACTTTTCAGACTACAAATATTATCTTCTGCCCATCTTTTTACATATTTAATGTTTTAAATCACAAAATACGGTATCTTGAAAATATTTTCGGAACCTAAATTCTCTTATTTTGTTTTAATTCAGATTTTGAAAATTCGAAGTGAGGGGAATTGCATCAAAATAGTAATGGCGGCTACTCACCTGATATTAATTAATATCAGGTGAGTAACCCGATACGGTGGAATCTTTAGAAGGTATTCCAGCATTTTGATTGGACAAACTAACTTTGAGACATAATAATATATAATATGACCTATTCCTTTTGCCATTTCTTAGGAAAGTTATGTGACACACTGTTGGAAAGGGCTTCTCCATTGTATAACATGATAACAGTTCATTAGTTTAAAGGGATAAATGGGAGCATAATGGTTCATTGGTTAGGGAACCCTGGGAAGTTTGATGTCTGAAAGAAATGTATGTTTATCATGTATACATTTTGCATTGCAATGCAAAGTGAATACTCTTGGCATATTTTAGTTATCAGTGACAGAAAACAAGTGCTGATGTTAGAAAATTTACGTAGGTTTTTTTTATGTTTGGCTTCCATTTGACACCATGACATTTGATGATGTGAAATCTGTTACACTGTGACTGCGTTTGGCTTCCGGTAGACATCATGACATTTGATGATGTGATATCTGTTACACTGTGACTGCAGTCAAAGTGTAACAACTTTTATTTCCAAATGAAACAAAACACTGTGTTTTGTTTGTCTGAGAGGTCCGGTGTAACTTGCAATCCACAGTAGCTTTTTTTTACACTGTGGTTAACCATGGAGTAAAAACAGGAATACACAATAGCAGGCTATATAGCTAAAAAAGTACCCATTTTTAATTATTAACTCATACCTTCTGCTCGGTGATGTTAGAACAAAAATACAGGAAAGTTAATATGTATGTGCAGTAAAATATTACAGATATGGATGTCATTGGAACTGACTCATTGAGCCAGTTCCAATGACCTCCATATTAGTCTGGTTTTATTAAGAAACTTACAGAGTACAAATTTTCTGTCAGTTTTTGCCCACAGTGTAGGTTAAAGTATTAAGTACACCAAATTCTTGGAAATAAATCTGTTATCCTTGTGTTTTCCAGGGTGTATGGGAGTTTACACTGGTCTGGGAACTCGTACACCCTTTGGCTTTGCATCAGGGTGTATGAGCTCCCAAACCAGAGTAAATTCCCATACACCCTGGAAAACACAAGAATAACTAATATTACATCATCAAACATCATTGATATGAGGAGTCACAAGTGTGGATTGACTTGATGCCATCCCAGGGAGGAGAGTGGTGCAGATTGAGTTGGATTGACTTGATGCCATCCCAGGGAGGGGAGTGGGGCAGATTGAGTTGGATTGACTTGATGCTATCCCAGGGAGGGGAGTGGGGCAGATTGAGTTGGATTGACTTGATGCCATCCCAGAGAGGGGAGTGAGGCAGATTGAGTTGGGTTGACTTGATGCCATCTCAGGGAGGGGATTGGGGCAGATTGAGTTGGATTGACTTGATGCCATCTCAGGGGGTGGGGGGGGGGGGGAGTGGGGCAGATTGAGTTGGATTGACTTGATGCCTTCTCAGGGAGGGGAGTGGGGCAGATTGAGTTGGATTGACTTGATGCCATCCCAGATAGGGGAGTGGGGCAGATTGAGTTGGATTGACTTGATGCCATCCCAGAGAGGGGAGTGAGGCAGATTGAGTTGGGTTGACTTGATGCCATCTCAGGGAGGGGGGTGAGGCAGATTGAGTTGGGTGACTTGATGCGATCCCAGGGAGGGGAGTGGGGCAGATTGAGTTGGATTGACTTGATGCCATCTCAGGGAGGGGAGTGGGGCAGATTGAGTTGGATTGACTTGATGCCATCCCAGGGAGGGGAGTGGGGCAGATTGAGTTGGATTGACTTGATGCCATCCCAGGATGGGGAGTGGGGCAGATTGAGTTGCATTGACTTGATGCCATCCCAGAGAGGGGAGTGGGGCAGATTGAGTTGGATTGACTTGATGCCATCCCAGAGAGGGGAGTGAGGCAGATTGAGTTGGGTTGACTTGATGCCATCTCAGGGAGGGGAGTGGGGCAGATTGAGTTGGATTGACTTGATGCCATCCCAGATAGGGGAGTGGGGCAGATTGAGTTGGATTGACTTGATGCCATCCCAGAGAGGGGAGTGAGGCAGATTGAGTTGGGTTGACTTGATGCCATCTCAGGGAGGGGAGTGAGGCAGATTGAGTTGGGTGACTTGATGCCATCCCAGGGAGGGGAGTGGGGCAGATTGAGTTGGATTGACTTGATGCCATCTCAGGGAGGGGAGTGGGGCAGATTCAGTTGGATTGACTTGATGCCATCCCAGGGAGGGGAGTGGGGCAGATTGAGTTGGATTGACTTGATGCCATCCCAGGATGGGGAGTGGGGCAGATTGAGTTGCATTGACTTGATGCCATCCCAGAGAGGGGAGTGGGGCAGATTGAGTTGGATTGACTTGATGCCATCCCAGCGAGGGGGGTGGGGCAGATTGAGTTGGGTTGACTTGATGCCATCCCAGAGAGGGGAGTGGGGCAGATTGAGTTGGATTGACTTGATGCCATCCCAGAGAGGGGAGTGAGGCAGATTGAGTTGGATTGACTTGATGCCATCCCAGGATGGGGAGTGGGGCAGATTGAGTTGCATTGACTTGATGCCATCCCAGAGAGGGGAGTGGGGCAGATTGAGTTGGATTGACTTGATGCCATCCCAGAGAGGGGGGTGGGGCAGATTGAGTTGGGTTGACTTGATGCCATCCCAGAGAGGGGAGTGGGGCAGATTGAGTTGGATTGACTTGATGCCATCCCAGAGAGGGGAGTGAGGCAGATTGAGTTGGATTAACTTGATGCCATCCCAGAGAGGGGAGTGGTGCAGATTGAGTTGGGTTAACTTGATTCCATTCCAGGGAGGGGAGTGGGGCAGATTGAGTTGCAACTTTTTTTTTGCCGACATTCAGTCAATCCAGTTGTATAGAGGTCAGTGGTTGCATCCTGACATTCCACCACCATAGTGTAAGAATATTAAGTTCCATCCTCATTATACAATAAATCAAGGCTCTGACCCGGTGAACAGATCATTACCAAGGACATTCCAAGTAAACTTTTATACTGTTTGTGTAAAAGTTAACTAATTAACCCTCTGCACACTGATGTCGAAATATCTAAAGTTCAAGGTGCAAATTTTTCCCATAATGCAACTAGAAATTTACCCAATTCAATCTTGTTTGACAGAGCTCATTGAGCTCTGTCAAACAAGATTGAATTGGTTAAATTCACAGTTGAATTATGGGAAAAATGGCTACTTGAATATGGATATTTTGACATCACAGTGAAGGGAGTTAAGATGAATAAAAAATCAGATTCCTTTTCCATTTGAAATGAACCAAAGGCAAATAATTATATGTTTTGTACATGCTTCTTGGGAAGTTTTCTACAAAAGCATTTTTCTTGATACACCTTGTCAGATAAGAGGCAAAAAACATGGGCTTGTGGAAAATCTTATTAGTTCATATTCAGTCCTATCTGTTAACAATTTGGCCAAATTCTTCACGCACTTGAATAAGTTGTTGGTAGAATGAGCTTAATGTGTTACAGATTGATAGAAAAAAATGAAAATTTGTAGTTATGTTGAATAACAAATTATTACTTTTGTACATAAGTAGTATTACTATATCCACGTAGGAACCCTGTGAAGAGAAGTAGTGCTTATTATCTCCCCCCCCCCCCCCCACAAGGGAGGGATATGGTGAAGACCTCTGTCTGTCAGCTCCATCCATCCATGTTTGTGGTGGGATTGGAATTGCTTTGCAATGCTTTTCTTGTTTACCTGTGTAAATAAGTTTACTTTTTATTACACATCCATTCAATTTTAAACCCTTGTATTTAATGGAATAGCCGCTGTGACATAAATGTTTCTGTATTCAATGGGTGATGTACAAGCCAGAACTTTTTTTACCAGCACCGTTCATACTAGATCCTTTCCTATCGAGTCGTTAGTTACGCTTCGATGAGTTTCTAAATTTCGTTATACAATTATCGACAGTCTGTCGCATAGTGTGAAAATGAAAATGTGCAAAGCAAAATAAAGTCAGTTCACAAAAAATTAGCTAACCAAAAATGAGATAATATTTTTAAAAAAACCCCCAATCATTTCCAACCAGAACATTAACCCAGTCCCGTGGCCATCCCGTTCTGTGGATCCTGTTATGTCTAAATTGGTCAACTTTATTTCGGTGAATCTTCGAACATCTTGACATGCTTCAAACTTCTTTTAAAAATGTTTCTTGCAGCTGTTTTACAAATCTGCACAAATTTGTACTTATAATTTTACTAACAGTAATAGCCACCAAATGGTTAGGCGTGAATGGGCACCAGTCAAAGAGAAACAGTGATACGAATTTCAACAAACACTGGTTCCAAAAAGGTTGTTTTGATTTTTTATCGATCGATTTGATCAGTACAGCTTCAGTCAAAACAAACACCTTCTCCTTTGGGTTTAAACATCAGAATTAAAATTTGTTTATTATGGGATATGTAATAAACACAGAATGCGATGTGTCTTTGAATCGGTGGGTGTTTTACATAACTTGTTGGAATGGTGTTATCATATTTCACTCGAGCCAATGGCGCTCGCGAAATATGACTACGCCATTCCAACTCGTTATGTAAAACACCCGCCGATTCAAACACAGATCGCATTCTGTCTATGTATCCAATGCCCAAAATAGACTGTAAGAATATAGTTTTGTGAAATACATCTGTTAAATCAAATAATTACAAGTTGTAAATAAATTTTTTAAAATGTTAAAACAAAACTGTTCTAGACTATTGATTTTTGGTCATTACAATGGTTTGATTAACCTAAGAAATGTTGACTTATGAAGTTCTGAGTTGACATTTGTCTTCCATGAACAAAATAATTCCATAGAAGAGAATGTTTTAACCCTAAAGGCCCCATTCAGCCACAAACTTACCCTTTTATATTGCTCTTTATAAGTTGACCCAAGTATATTTTTCCTTGTGAACTCAGCTGGTAGGATGTATTTCTCTTGATAGTGTTTTTACATTATTTTTGCCTGCCTGTACAGGTACAGCCAACAAAAATATAGAAACGCTGTTAAGTCATCTGCAGCTGTGTAAATTTATATATGGTAGTTTTTAGTGTAAAATTAATCTGAGGGCGAAAGGGTTAATTTATTTATTTATTTATTGGGGTTTAATGTTACTTTTGACAACCAGGGCCACCTTGTGTCAGACAGTTTTACGGGTAGAGGAAGCCGGAGTATAAGCCAGAAAATAAGCAGACTGTCATCTGCAAAATGAGGTCCCCAGAGGGTGAATTTAGTGATGCTACCCTGCACAGCAGGGTAGCATCACTAAATTTACCCTCTGTGAACCTCAATCTGAATCAGGGTCTCAAAACTGAACAAAAAGAGGTACCCAGAGGATAAATTGATCCAATGTTTTGGATAACATCATCAAATTCACCCTCTGGGAACCTCATTCTGCAAATGTCAGACTACTTATTTTCAGGCCTGCCGGAGTACCCAGAAAGAACCTCTGAGAAATCACAAGCTATCAGACTCCCCAATATACTAACTCCACACAAGTTGGCTTAGCATTGGTTTGAAGACAAGTGCAGTATGCCTTAGTACACGCAACGCCACCATGGCCCAATGGGGGCAATTGGGATTAAGTGTCTTGCCAAAGGACACAATGGAGATTCAAACCAAGGACCTCTCGGCTTGCAGCCTGCATCTCTGCCTGCTGAGACACTGCACTCCCACTGCAAGGAAAGGAGTTAAAACAGCCAGAATTATTCTTGTGTTGTACAAGTCATTTCATTGTTTATTGAATAAACCATAAAGTAATTTGTTTATTCCCACAAACTCCTTACCTGCTTTAAAGACTAGAAGTGGTGGTGTTTTTTTGCAGCCTGCATCTCTGCCTGCTGAGCCACTGCGCTCCCACTGCAAGGAAAGGAGTTAAAACAGCCAGAATTATTCTTGTGTTGTACAAGCCATTGCATTGTTTATTGAATAAAACATAAAGTAATTTGTTTATTCCCACAAACTCCTTACCTGCTTCAAAGACTAGAAGTGGTGGTGTTTTTTTGTGCCTCAGTGGAGTTAGAATTGATCAAATCAGAACTTGAAAATAATGCTTCAACAAGTTCAGGCAAACAGCTTTCAAATATTTACATTTAATATTGATGACTGTGGCATTATTCTTTATTCAAGCAATTAGTTTAGCAGGTTTTAACTCAATTTAGTATCCAGTACATTTTTTTCTCACAAGAACTGTCTATGATCATCAACTTATTGTTCAGTTTCTGCCTTGAAATCAATTTAATGACATGTCTGATAAACTTTCGCTCACTCCTTCTCGAGTAGATCAATCCGTAGAAGATGGCTATTGTAGTTGTATTTTACACTTCAGCAAACATTTTGTTGGAACTATTCGGGGCACAAAATTCTGTGACTGGCATTATTAACCTATGGATAGGTTTTGTGAATTTGATATGGCTAACAGTTCACTCAGTTCACATCGTCTGGCCAATTATTTTCGTGATTTTTTTTTACAAGAATCTCAATTTGTTGTTTGGTTGCACAACGTGATTTCATAACAAAAGGCTCTGTTTAAACTACAAGGAACAACATATTACAGTGCTGCCAACTTATTTGGATACCTCTTAACCCTTAACCCTTTACCCAATGCAAACGATATCAAAATTTATTATTTTAAATATCATTTTTAGCTCATCTTGACAAAGTCAAGCTGAGCTAATCTCATCGCTCTCCGTCCGTCGTCCGTCAACACCATGTTTTGGTCTTCTCCTCCAAAGCCACTGGGCCAATTCAAGTGAAAGTTTGTGTGAGTGATGGTCCCAAAGGGGCATTTCATTTTTGTTCAACTCAGCATGCCCAGCCCCATAGGGAGGGAGTGGGGGAAAATGCTCCAAAATATTTTAAAAATCTTCTTCTCAAGAACCAGTGTGTACAATGACTTGATATTTGCTATGGAGCTTCCATATGAGGTGTAGAATCAAGTTTGTTCAAACGAAGTTCGTGAAGTAATATTTGGCTTTGTAATAGGAGGGGTAAGATTTTTGGCCCCGCCCAAAATTTCTATTTTCTGAACTGATGGTCTGGTATGAACCAAATTTGGTTTGTGGTATTGGGTCATAAGTACTTGACCCATGCAAAAAAAAAAAATTCCCGCATCCCGATGGGAACCATGGGAGCTAAAAATAGAAATATTTTCAAACGCCCATATTTCCCAAACCCCACGGAACAGAGAGCTTTTATTTGGTATGAAGTATCCTTATGACAAGTAGAATTGAATGGTAAAAAACAATTGCCATCGGTTATGTTAGGGTGTTCTGTAATGGGCATCGAAAAAATGCTGAGTAAGCATATTTGCAAAAATTTAAAAAAATCTTTTCTCCAGAACCAATCATCAGAATCTTTTGATATTTGGTATACAGCATTCATGGGGGGGGGGGGGGGGGGGGGGGGGGGGGGGGGGCAGATAAAAGTTTGTTGAAATAAAGCTCATTGGTTCATATTTGGGCTCTCTACAGGAGCCCGAAGTTTTAACATAGGGTAATATGGAGAATATTCTTTAAAAATCTTCTTCTTCAGAACCACCAGTCAGAATCTTTTAATATTTGGTATACATCATTGTTATGAGGGTCAGATTCTAGATTGTTCAAACCAGGTCCCTAGGTTAAAACTTGGGCTTCCTATGGAAGCCCAAATTTTATCTTTGTTCGATATGGAGGGTAATTTAAAAAAATCTTCTTCTTCAGATCCATCAGTCAGAATGCTTTGATATTTGGTATGCGACATCTCTATGGGGGTCAGATTCAAGTTTGTTCAAATCAGATTCCTAGGTATATATTTGGGCTCACTGTAGTAGCCCAAATTTTTACTTAGTGCAATATGAGGAAATTTCTTTAAAAATCTTCTTCTTCAGATCCACCAGTCGGAATGCTTTTATATTTGGTATACAACATCTCTAGGGGGCCAGATTCCAGGTTGTTCAATTCGAGTGCCTGGGTTAATATTTGGGCTCCATATGGGAACATGAAATTTAACTTAGTACAATATGAGGGAATTTCTTCAAAAATCTTCTTCTTCAGATTCACTTGTCAGAATGCTTTCACATTTGCTATACAACATCTCTTGGGGTGGGGGGGGGGGGGGGGGGTCAGATTCAAGTTTGTTTAAATCGGATCCATAGGTTAATATTTGGGCTCGCTATGGTAGCCCAAATTTGAACTTAGTGCAATTCGAAGAAATTTTCTTTACAATTTCTCTTCTTCAGATCCAACAGTCAGAATGCTTTCATATTCGGTACACAACACCTCTAGGGAAGTCAGATTTAACTGTGTTCAAATCAAGAGCCTGGGTTAATATTTGGGCTCTCTATGGGAGCCAGAATTGGCCATTTTGCTGAAGAATTAAAAATTTTGTATTCAGTACCCTCTAAAGGTACTAAGATTAATCCACATAGGTTGTATCAAGGGGCTTCATAGGGGAGCTCTACATTTTACTTATGATCAACTGAAGAAAAGGCATGATGCCCAGATTATTTTTGTCACTCCTGAGGGACTCAAGGATTGACAGTGTAGCCTATGGAGATGGCTTGCTTAATGTAGACTCATTCTTGGACTCGGTTTAAATTGTGTTCTGTACAAGATGAGCGCTTCAGGCCCCGTGGGGCCTCTTGTTTAAATTTTTTTCAAAAAATTTCAAGAAAACCATATCATGGGTCACATGATATGGTTTTGTTGAAATATTTTGAAAAATTAAATTTTTTCAACTGCTCATTTTGCATATTACGTGGGTAGATGCGGGCAATTCGTTAGGTAAAGGGTTAATTGAATAACCAACCCTTTTAATTGAATATAATTCCCAAACCCCAAACCATTCACCATATCTTCAGTACAAATTTGACATGTTAATGGAATTGGTTTATAGAGTAAACTCTATTAACCCTTTACCCAACATACTGGGAAAAACTGGCCAGCACTACTCACAAAAATCACCATTCATTTTTCATTATTTTTTTCTTTTTTTTTTTGTCTCAAAAAAATAGCTTATGACCTCTCATTGGAACGAGCTCACTGAGCTTATCCAAATGAGGGGTTTATATAAGCTAGGTTTTTGAAGCAAAAAAATGAAAAAAATAACTATTCAAGAATTTTATCTGTAAGTGTTGTCTGCTTTTCATGTTAGGTAAAGGGTTAATTGAATAAAAAGCCTTATTATATGTTGAGAAACTACCCTGTCAGTCGGAAAATTCTCCTTGTTTATAGACCTATTTTGCCTCAGTACATCCAATTGAGGCATTCCGGGCGTGGTGGCTCAGTTGGTAGAGGTGCAGGCTGCAAGCCGAGAGGTCCTTGGTTCGAATCCCACCTCCGGCAAATGTGTTGTGTCCTTGGGCAAGACACTTCACCCCCATTGCCCACATGAGGGCACGGTGACGCTGTGTACTAAGGCGTACAGCACGTCGATGGTGCACCTGTCTTCAACCAATGCTAACTCTACTTGTGCGGAGTTGGTATGTTGGGGAGCTGACAGTTGCTCGCCGTTGCTGGTGGTTCTCTCCGGGTACTCCGGCTTCCCCACCTGTAAAACTGTAATGGTCATGGTTAGCCATTGTGCAGAAATATGCGTGACCTTAAACACCAATAAATAAATAAATAAATAAATTGAGGCATACAGTCTATTATATCGTGTTTGACAGAGCTCCCTAAAGTCCTGTCAAACAAGATACAATTGGTTAAAATGCTCAGGTTATCTCTAGAATACAGAAAAATGACTAAATCCCTGGTAATTGAACACTCCTGTTAATTGAATAATCTTCATTGGTGAAGTGGCTATTCAATTAGCAGCACTTCATTATATATATATTATAAAACTAAGTGAATAACATACATATTTGACATTGGTCAAGCTGCTTCAATGACATGATTTAACCTGACAAGGGACCAACAATGTTGCATGTGTCTACTATTGCTTGAGAAATGCTATTATCTGACACACTGTTGGAAAAGGCTTCTCCATTGTGTCACACGCTAACATTTCATTAGTAACAAGCTATTAATTGAAAATAGAATATGTTTTCATTTTTGGAATTCACTGAAAAAACCAATCCCCCTCTTACGCTGAGTTTGAATAGTACTGATTGGTTTTGATAATTACGTTTGGTAAAGAGTTGATTTAGATGATATTTACAGAAAGCCTGAATTGTGCACAAGGTTAGTTACTCAGTTAAAAAAGAAAATTTTTTATAATTTATAACCAAAAAGTGTGACTAACCCTGTGCAATGCACAGGGTTAGTCACACTTTCTGGTTATAAAATTGGTAACTGCCCAGAACTGCCTTATCGCACACTGTACATGAAAATATACATGAAAATATACACTGACAAAGGCTATGATATTGCACAAGCTCAGTTGGTTACATGTTATTACAAAGAGTGCAGAAGTCAAGGAACTAATGGAAATGCTTATACTGGGTGGAGGAAATTTTTTTAAAGTGAATTCCAAAAATGAAAACATATTCTATTTTCATTTAATAGCTTGTTTAGTTTAAAGGCATAAACAGGAGTGCAATGGCTTGGTGGGTAGAGCATTGAACTTCAAACAGAAAGGTCCATGGTTTTGATCCAGACCAGCAGTACATGTATTGTGTCCTTGGGCAAGGCACTTAATTCCAACTGCCCACGTGGGGGCAATATGTTCTAAGCCGATGGTGTACTTGCCTTCGAAACAATGCTTAACCTGCTTGTGCAGAATTGTACATTTGGGGAATCTATCAGTTACTTGACACTACTCAGTGGTTCTCTACAGGTACTCTAGCTTACTCTACTGATAGAGGGCTTTGCGGTAACCGGTTCTCCTCAGATCACCGAAGTTAAGCAATGTCTAGTCCGCTTAGTCCTTGGATTGGTGACCATTTGTGTGATCGATTCGAACTCCCGCGTTGTGTCTTTGGACAAGGCGCTTAACCCCGATTGTCCACATGGGGGCACGATGACGCTGTTTACTAAGGTGTACTGCATGTCTTCAACCAATCTAACCCGGCCTGTGCTGCTGTGTAGAGTTACGATGTTGGGGAGCTGGCAGCTGCTCGTCGTTGCTTGGTGGTTCTCTCAGGGTACTCCGGCTTCCTCAATCTGTAGAATTGTCATTAACACGATATGACCTTGACTGTTAAAGTGTCGTTAAACATTAATAAATAAATACTCCACTCATAAAACAGAGCGACAGAAGGTGACCTTGGCTGTCGAAATTGTCATTAAACCTTAGGAAATAAATAAATCAATAAATAAATATAAACTCCATACCTGACCTTGGTTAAACAGTGGAGCCCACTTAATTGTGTATCTCTTAATTGTATATCCCTGTTAATTGAATATAATTTCCCAACACAAAACCATTTACCATACCTGCAGTACAAATTTGACCTGTTAATTGAATATAGGTTATAGAGTAAACTCCTGTTAATTGAATAAAAAAATTGTGTAACCTGTTGAGAAATTACCCGGACTCTCCCCAGTTTTCCTTTGTTTATAGACCTATTTGGCCTTAGTACATGCAATACAGGCATTTAATCTATTATATCTTGTTTGACAGAGCTCATGGAACTCTGTCAAACAAGATATAATAGAATAAATGCTAAGTTTATCTCCAGAATACAGGAAAGTGACAATCCCTGTTAGTTGAATACTCCTGTTAATTGAATAATTTTCATTGGCAAAGTGACTATTCAATTAACAGGGTTCCACTGTACTGGGTCAATCTTGTCCAGATGCCATTCATTTGGAAGTTAATGCCACTATACGTCCAAGACTGGTAACACATATACACTTGGGCCCCATTTGCTATCTGGTTATTCAAAATTGCGGAAGAATTTTTTTAACCTGTCATCCATTTGTAGTAATTTGTAACTATATGTACTCGTGATTACTTATCATTCATTGTCTATGGAAGGGAACTCAATTTTTTAGTGTTTGATTATAAACAAACCAAATAACATGTTTGTTCACAAAAAACCTACCAGCTATAACAACACAAGTTCATTTTGATGTGCTGACCTTTCAGTCATTGGTAAAAATACATACTTCTTTTGTTAAAATTTTTACAAACGTTTCAACAAAACCATATCACATGACCCTCATTGAAATGAGCTTGAGCTCATTCCAATGACGATCACTTGATATGTTTTTATTGAAATTTTTTGACAAATAATTTTTTTTCAACTGCTCAATTTGTAATTTATGTGGGTGAATGCAGCCATTTTGTTGAGTACAGGGTTAACTTCAAAGTTGCATTAAGGGAAGAATTTGCAGGTTAAAATTTTGATATTTCCACCTCAGCATGCAAAGGGTTAATGAGTAATTCATTGAATTGGTAATCATTTGATGAAGCTTATTTTTCTGTTCATAAATATTTTCTGTCAGTTTCACAGAGAATGCCAGTTGATATTGACCTGAAATTTTATGCAGAACATAGAATCTAGAATCAAAGTAATCAAGGACCTGCAACCTTAAGCCTGTTATTTATTTATTTATTGGTGTTTAAGGTCACATACTTATGCACAATGGCTAATCATGACCGTGACAGTTTTATGGGTGGAGGAAGCCGGAGTACCCGGAGTCAACCACCAAGCATTGACGAGCAACTGTCAGCTCCTGAACAATCTAACTTTGTTCAAGCTCTGCTCAAGCAGGGTTACAGCGGTTGAAGACATCTGCACCATCGATGTGTAGTATGCCTTAGTACACGGCATCATCATGCCCCCATGTAGGCAACCAGCATAAAGTGCCTTGCCCAAGGACACAATACAGGTCACCCCATATGGGGATCGAACCCGGCACCTCTAGCATAGAAGTCCAACAGTCTACCACTGAGCCACCGCGCTCCCTCTTAAGCCTATTAGACAAAAGTAGAAAGGCTATTTTGTAAAAATCTTTTCCAACCTGTTATGAGATACAACTGTTTGATACTTTAATTTAGAAGAGATGAAAAAGTGAGCAGCCAACGGGATGGTTAGTCTTCTAATTGTGGTGAGAGATCAACATGCTTGAATTGTGAATATTTGTATTGCTGAAATATTATTATTTTCCCCTGGTAAAATGAAGATTCCTTACTAGTTGTGTGGTCTGATACCGTTTGGGTGGATTTTTTGTATTTTATAGCTCTGCAATATGTGTTAAACCAAACATTTAATTCCCCAGTATAATATGTTTTATTCTTCTCTGAGTTCCTTTTCTCTGCAGATGTAATAATGCCATGTTACCAACACTTATATTGAATTTCTTTCTTTAATATGTTAGGATCTCACTTTTTGTCCTGAGCCATATCTTAAGGCAGGTTAAGTAGGGAGGAGTAAGTCAGGTGGGCCAAGGGCAGGTCCCATACTGAGATTTTAAGATAAAATGGTTATTTATCATATAATCCAGCAGAAGTTCACAAAATGTTTGACCATTGCAATTGACAGTTGCAGTCACTGCTCCATATTCATATTGTTAACTATAATTTTGACTTTACTAATTACAGAATATTGGAGCATTTGACTTTACACATACTGCTGTCACTGGAAACTGGCTTTCAGATTTGAAAAACATAAGCATGTTGTAAACCGCAATGCTAGAATTAATGTGGCATATAAAATTAATGCCACAGTTCCTGAAAAGTACATGAAAAATCATTTTAAAACTCCTCTAAAGTGTGAACAAACCCTGTATGAAAATGGTTAGGATTAGCTGAATGTTTACTGTCCTAAGCAATAACCAGATCAGAAAGGAGCTGACTTGGATCATATTTACCATCTGTATGTTTTTGACACCTGCTTTTTATCCCATGCATGGAAGGGACAACAAAGACCTCTTTCCATTCATCTTTCTTATACATCCATTAACTCATCATCCTTCCACCATTTCAATGTTTATTTATGCCATAACTTGAAAATTAGTTGTTGGATTTAAGTTAATTTTGGTGTAATGCTTATATTTAGAATGCCTTGGACAAGTTCAATAACCACCATTATTCGATGAAAGTTAAGGGAGTTATTGCCCTTTGTTGATTTTTTCCCAAAATTTCCTTATTTGTGCAATAGCAGACCAAACAGTTCAAATAATATTAAATTAACATTGGCTTGAACAAGTTGGGTAACCATGTTGATGTCCCCAAAACAGAGTTAAGGGCCTTTATTTGTTGTATTTTGCTAGAAATTTTATTGAAAATCCAATAATATGAATAGTAGCTTAGCATCCTATTTCAATAAACTTTGTTAAAATTATGATGACATCTTGAAAATTGAGGAAGTAATTTCCCTTTATTGGTTCCATTTTACTTGAATGTTTAATGTTTACATGATTACTTGAAAAGAAAACATCACATTTCAATAAATTTTGATATACTACTTCATGTTAACTTTGCCGTGGATTCAATCAAAAACCTTAGGGATTTGTTAAAATTGAAGGGAGTTATTGCTCTCTGTGTATTCCATTTTACTTTAATTTTTTTTGTTTATCTGCTAATTTGAAATAAGTCAACAGACTTCAATAACTTTTGGCCTGCTGCTTTATATTAACTCTTTCAACACGAGAGGCCGTTTTCCGGTCTAGGAACACAATACGACATTATTTGATTAAGTGGGATGGCTACTAAGTGAATGTGTGTGGTAGAACAATTAATATTTTTCAGGCTGCACGTTGAAAATATTAAGTCCTCTACCCCCAAATAATGGATATGGACACTTCCAATTTTTGCCATTTAACTAGCATGGAAGATGCCACCAGTGTTGAAAGGGTTAATATTGTTTTGGGCGAGTTTGAAAACCATGATGATTTGTTGAAAATTGATAGCATTACTGCCCTTTTTAACTCACCTGATTGAAAGTTAGCATGAGCTATTGTCATCACTTGGCATCAGGTGTCTGTTGTCTGTCCTTCTGCATTTGCATTCCAGTCTTCAGAATGACTGGACCAAACTTGGCACAAATTATCTTTGGGGGAATCCCTTGTGAGTGTAATTGATAGAACTTGCTTAGCTCAGTGGGCTGAGTGCAGTGCCCCAAAAGCCCGAAATTCTTTAAAAATCTTCTCAGAAACCACCAGTTACAGTACTTTGAAATTTTGTGTTCATCTTCCTAATGTTCTGAACATTCAAGCTTGTTCAAAGAAAGTTTTCCTGGCAATATTTGGGCTCATGCTGGGAGTGTCAAATTTTTTGGCTCCACCCAGAATTTTTAATTTCCAATCCTGTTGGCCAATTTGAATCTAATTTGGTATGCAGTAGTACGTATTACGTTGACTTGATTTATGAAAAAAATAAGTTTTTACACTGCTGTGCGACAGGTCTTTAAATTCTCCTCAAACAGCAACAGTACTAGTAAACAAGGTGCACAAATAATGTATTTCTGCCAAGTTATGAGATGTTTAAAAGTTGTCAGTATTTCGGCTACACATAATTTGGTTGAGCACACAATATAGTTTAGGGTTGACCTGTTGACTTAAACAAGGCAACTGATAAATCAGCTTAACCCTTTACCCAATGTAATGGCCAAAACCGGCCAGTGCACTTCTCAAAAATTGCAAATTAATTTTCATTTTTTGTCTCAAAAACTTAGGTTATGACCCCTCTTTGGAATGAGCATGTCAAGCTTGTTCCAATGAGGGGTCATAACCTATGTTTTTGAGACAAAAAATTACTTATTCAAGAATTTTGTTTGCAAGTGTCATCTGTTTTTCATGTTAGGTAAAGGGTTAAAAAACATAGGGATTGTCAGTGAAAAGTAATCTTCCTTGACAGTCACGTATATGAGACTGTCAACGCATATTTCTTTTCATTGTCAAACTATGTATGAGAATGTACTCAATGCTTGGGCCCTAATATATTCATATTTGTTGCATTCCCCATTAACCCTTTACCCAATGAATCGCCCGTATCTGCCCGCATAATATGTAAATTCAGCATTTCAAAAAAATATTATTTGTCAAAAAATTTCAACAAAACCATATCATGTGACCCCTCGTTGGAACAAGCTTGTCGAGCTCGTTCCAACGAGGGGTCACATGATATGGTTTTGTTGAAATTTTTTGAAAAAATTATACTTAAAATTATAAATTTTGATATCGTCTATGTGGGGTAAAGGGTTAAACGTCATGGTTAATTTACGTTTAAATAGGATTTGGGTTTGACACCAGAAAACTAAGAATTCTTCAGTAGACTTTTGCTCAAGGAGGGTAAACAATAATAACAGCAAAAATCTAGAACAGGAACTGTAAACAATGATTCTTTGTACAAGTAGTATCGAATGGGTAAATAACTGCAGTCAGTTATTTAATGGGGTACCATATTAGTATGCCTATTTTAACCCTTTAACCCTATCGGTAATGAGAAAATGCTGAGTCATGCTCATTCTTGTTTTTAAAAATTAAAAGAATCTTCTTCTCCAGAACTACCAATCAGAAGTTTTGGATATTTGGTATACAACATCCTTAGAGGGAGCAGATACATTTTGTTCAAACCAAGATATTGCAATCATATTTGCTTTCCCTATGGGCACCCAAATTTTAACTTAGTGCAACATGTGGAAAATTCTTTACAAGGCTTCTTCTTTAGATCCACCAGTCAGAATCTTTTGATGTTTGGTTACACAATACAGCTTCCTTAGCGAATCAGATTGAAGTTTGTTCAAATCAAGTCCCTGGGTTCATATTTCATAATTTGTGAGTGATTTAACCCTTTGGTGCTAGGAAATTTTTTAATACATCTTTGCTACACATTGAAAGTCTACTGCTGTGGCCCTGCAGTTGTTTATGGGAAAGTCTTGGTTGCCTATATAGACAAGCATGACACTGCCAAGAAACAACTGTCAAGGCATTTGTAATGTAACTTCGAGTTTACATGGATACTATGGGTCACCTTTTCTGTTGCAGTAAAATATGATCAAAGTTGGAATTAGGAATTTTGAAGCACTTTTAAAGCCTCAAGAAGTTTAACCCTTTACTCAATGCACAGGATGTCAAAATGTATTATTTTAGTTACTGTTTTTCAAGATTAAAAAACAATTCAACAAAACCATATCTTGGGACTCCTCATTGGAATGAGCTCATTCCAATGAAGTATCATCAAATTTTTTGAAAACTATATATTTTTTAGTCCCCCCACATGAGGGGATTGCAGTCCATCCATCCATCTGTCTGTCTATCAATCTGTCTGTCCTGTTGCTTTGACTATTGTTTGATCACTGGTGCTCGACATTGCACTTGTTCAAATGCTTAATTTGTAAATTAGGTGGATGTGGACAATTCGTTAGTTAAAGGATTAAAAAAGTGTAGTTCAGACAGTCACTATTGAGGAACCTTCTTCAGTTGGATTGAACAGCAACTGACTTGGTGAGTTTGTGATGTCCCCAAATTAGACCAATCTAAAGACATTGTAAGGGTTGAGGGTCTGCATTATATGCCTTTGTTTTTTATATCTTTTGTATCAAATCATGGGGATAACTACCTAATGATCCATCTTCTTGAGTGCTCACCGTGTTTTCATAGAAATATTATGTTTTTTTCTGTTTATTCATTTTGCTTTCACAATTGATATTGCAGGAAATAACGCTTGAGAAATCTGTGCTTTTCATTGTTACAGTAAATTACTTGAACAGTTTTTTACAGCTGTTGATGAAATTAGTACTTGTTTCATCGTCATAATTTTTTTTACTTCCTGGCGAACTGATAATATCAGAGCCAGTAAATTCCTGATGAAAAGTGATGTTTTTTTTTAAATGCTTGTGTTTGTCAGTCTAGTCAGAGGATAATAGTAAAGTTCTGTGGTAACACAAATGGACCTAGAACTTGGGCTGGATTGTGACTCAGCTGTGATCTGATCGAAATTTTCTCTCCACTCTCCTCACAACACTAGATCTCACCTTTCCATCGCCAATGTTTAGATTCATCCATCGAGAATATTTCAGTTGGTCAGAAAAGCGAACCTGTGGTTTGCTTTTCTGCCCAAATGCTTTATTCCATATCATCCCCTGAGTTCCAATGTGTTCTATGTGCCAGTGGGCAGCCAGTAGGTACGCCAGTAGGCTGCCAGTAGGCACATAGAACACATTGGAACTCAGGCAATGATATGATAAAATCTAAAAAATACGTTCATTTTCTGTGAATCAACACAAGATAAGTTGTTCAATTGAGATGATGTGATTCGGCTGAACATTTGATGACATTACCATGAGGAATGAAGTCTCACCACATCCATAGTTTTATGATTATGTCAAGAAGTTCCACTAACTGTGTTAATCTCTTGATGTTTTGAAGGTGAATTAAATATTTAATAACTGGAATATCTATAAATCAAGCATCAAAGAATATCTGTACATTGTTTCAAGTAAAATGACATCACATTGTATCAGTGGTTGTCTGCTCGCAGACTCCATGAGAAGTGGGCAAACAAGCAGCCCATTAGAGCATCAAATTCCAAACAGCATTAAGATTGGTGGCTTGAGAGTTTGATCGAGAGAGAGAGAGAGAGAGAGAGAGAGAGAGAGAGAGAGAGAGAGAGAGAGATCTTGTGTGATCACAGTACTGGAAGCCATATTTATGTTGAAAGAGATGCATTCTTGTCTGACTTGCTTGGCAGAAGCAGAAATAATGAAGTGTGTTTATTGACACAGAAAGCTGTGCAAAGTTACAAGGCAGAATAACAATCTTTTTCAATCTATTTGTTCATCTGGTTGTGTCTGGTAAAACGTACTCTGATTACGAAAGTGGACAGAGAGTTTCAGCTGTATTGCGACCCAGTAAAAATTGTCCATAGAAAACTTGCAAATATGAATGCCGTTCACTTGAAAATTTGCTAATAGAATATGCAGTTAATTGCAGACAAATTGAAAACAAACAACTAATTCCCATTCCTTTTGCAGATATTTGACCTGTTAATTGCACGAAAGTAGAAGAGTATATCCCTATCCAAAAATATTGTGATTAATAAAAAATATGCTGACAGATCCCTGTTGGAACCCCAGTACTTATTCACTGTGGTAAACACGTTCTGTTTTACTGGTAAAATAGGACCTGGAACCATCACCTGGGGGTGGAAGTCCTCAAAAATGGGTGGCACATGTAAAAACTTCATTCCAATGTGGCGGTCATGATATAACCAAACATGTTGAAAGTGAGCTTAACCCTTTATCTAACCACTCGAGTGCATGAGTCCATGTAATTTACAAACTGAGCAGTTGAAAAAACAATTATTTTTCAAAAAATTTCAACAAAACCATATTATGTGCCCCCCCCCCCCCCCCCCCATTGTAATGAGCTCATTTCAATGAGGTGGGGGGGGGGGTGCACATGATATGGTTTGGTGAAAAATTTGAAAAAAAAAATAATTGAAATAACAAATTTTTATATCATATGCATTGGGTAAAGGATTAAATACTGGTAAAAAAAAAAATATACTCCCCCAACCATTCCCCCCCCCCCCCCCCCCCACACACATACCAAATTTACCAGGTTTACAATCCTCTTTGGCTCCAGTACTTCAAATATATAGAGGATATCTACACTATTTTTGTGAATATCGGGCATTATCTCATGAGTGTGGACCTGAAAGTTTTATTTTTCACGAGCGCTTGCGCTCATGAAAAATAATACTTTCAGGTCCACACAAATGAGATAATTCCCGATATTCACTAAAATAGGGTCGATTTTCTTTTTATTATATGCTACTTGACATTTTACTGTGCAATATTCAGCCCAATTTCACTGCAAACAGTTACGTTTCAAGACGATGTTCAAGGCGACAGCATGCGCCAAAGCGTAACATCATTTACGAAGGTACTGAAAAAAATTCACCGTGTGGACCTAAAAGTATTATTTTTCAGCGCGAGAAAAATAAAACTTTCAGGTCCACACTCATGAGATAATTGCAGATACTTACTAAAATAGAGTAGATTTTCTTTTTATTATATGCTATGAGACATTTTATTGCTCAATATGCAGCCCAATTCGATCCCAAATGCGTACCTTTCAAAACAATAACAAAGATCACCTGATCGTTCCTTCAAGGCAACATGATGTGGCATAGCGTGATGTCATTTAGGAAGCTACTGAGAAATATTTCTCAATATCTATCGAGCCGATAGATATAAAGAAATATCTTTTAGATAATTCACAATATCTTTTAGATAATTCACAAGCTAGCATATAATAAAAGAATTTAATCTTCATGAGCTGTGTCAAACAAGGTATAATAGAATAAATAAACTGCAGTAGAAAAGCACTGGGGGTGGCATGGTGGCCCTCAGTAGTAAGGTGTAATGCATGTCGATGGTACTCTTACCCTCAACCAATGCTAACATTGCTTGTGCAGAGTTAGTATGTTGGGGGGTCTGACAGTTGCTCGACATTGATTGGTGGTTCTCTCTGGGTACTCCAGCTGCCTCCACCCATAAAACTGTCTGACCCAAGTTGACCCTGACTAAAAAAAAGTATCATTAAACCCCAATAAATAAAACATCTACGAAGTTTGATTTGAGCCTTGGTAAACCTCAGACCAAATCAAATTTGGTGAAATCTGGTTAATAAACTTTGATTTAACTGTGGGTCCCCCTGAAAGTGGAGCAGTGATTGTTTTCTGTGGTAATGTTTAACAAGTTCTGTTTTCCTAGTAAAATAGTCCCAGCCATTGATGCTTGGGGTGTAACAGTAAGTCCTCTAAAGTGTGCAGCATAGGAATAAACAATAGGCTACACTTGACTTTATATGTGTGTTGTGGTAATGACATAGCCATAAATACTGATTGACCTTCAACCCTTAAGGGTCTAATTCTGACTTTGATAACATTTTAATACAAGGAGCAGGTGCCCAAACATGCATTGTTTTGGTAAACTCAAAACTTGTTTTCTAAGTATCTTGTCAGTTGTTTCAAGACAAATCTTGGCTGCCTCTGTAGGCAGCCAAGACTTGACTAGAAACAACTGCAAAGCCACAGGAGGTAGATTTTAAAAATATAGCAAAAATATATAAAAATATCCAGGCCCCAAGGGTTAAACACCAATTAATAAATAAATAATTAACTCCAAATAAAATGACCCATTTGAGATTCTATGTTCGCTTGCTGCTTTCCCCACTACAAAACCAGTAAGTGATGGGTTACACATTCAGTTTACTCAGGGAGAGGCCTCAAGCTCGAGAGTCATCATAAAATACATCATTTAACTTGACACTGCAATGAACATCTCAGCTTGGAGAGGATATTGCATATCATAAAGTGGCATTGTGTCATTGGTTATTGAGTTTCAAGAGCAATATTGGAACATATCTTGCTGCGTATATTAACATGCTTGACATCTGACTGAGCTGTGCTTTTAGTGTACACTTCCTCTCCCATGGTGAAGTAGGCAGCTAAATTTGCTCTCGATTTAATTCAGCTCACTTACTACAAGCAATCATTGTCTTCATAGTTTTGAAACAGTATCGATAAAAGAAAAACTCCCAGTTCATATTCAGGAATGTGGCTGGAGGTGTGCCCCTCTGAATTTCTAACTGTAACCCCCTGCTTGCTGATCATCCAACTTTAGAGAAAAAAAATGTGCACCCCATCTCGACACAGCTTGAGTGAGAATGGAGCTGTGTCAGATAATATTAAATAGAATAAAAGCCTTTCTTGGATGTAATGAGGCCAAATAGGTCTATAAAAAAGGGGGATTTGGTGATTATCGGATAATTTCTTGGAAATTACAAGATTTATTAACAATTAGCATGAGTTTACTGTATAAAGTCTATGCACTTAACAAATCAAATTTGTAATGAAGGTAAGGAAAATACTTCTGTGTTTATTGAAGGACACAATCATGTTTTCGAAGAATTTGGAATGTTGATTTCTGATCCCTGGCTGGGAATCGAATCATCGCCAACCCTGCCTGGCAGTCAGGAGTCCAACTCTTAAACCACCTGAACATCGTACACCATCAAAAAATGATGGCTGGAATCCAGCTTTCTGGATGATGTTCTCATGATTACTTGGTTCACTTTCCTAATTAACAGGGTTATTCAATTAGGTGATGTCCTGGTGAGTGGTCTGCACTATACTATGTTTGATGTATTTGAAGTTATAATTTTAGAATCAAAGACAGAACCCCCTCAAGACAAAACCCCCTTGAAAAAAAAAACAGCTGCCTTAACCCCCACAGGATAAAACCCCCTCATCTTAATTGACTTCTTGAACAGAACCCCCTCCCATAGCAAAAATATATGATAATAAACACAATTTGAATTTATTTTTTTATTTTATTTTTTTAAATTTTGTTTGTTCACTCATTTTTTCATAAAAAATATATTTCACAAATATAATAAACATGTATATGTTAACAAAATAAACACCTTTTGATATGAAATTTTTTTTTTATGATACTTCTTGAAAGCACTCTATATTATGCACTTCATTTTTATTCTGTCACATGTAGTTTCAACCAGTTTCACTGCCATTCTGCTGTCTTTCAGCTCATATGAATGAGGGGTTGAGCTTTTGACAGAGTTCATATCAAGATCAATGGTTATGGCTGCTTTGCAAGTGAATGCAGCTCTGCTGGAACACTCCCATCTTATTGAACTTTTCCGACAATACTTCTTGGTATACATGCACCCATCTAATAGGAGTTTGAGACCTCCTTAGTGGTTTTTAATAATTTCCATGCTAAAATCATGTGAAGTGGTGAAAGAAGTTTTGATTTCTGATAGTGGATGCCATCACTGACATTTTTATAACAGTGAGGTACAGTCTGTTTTAAAAACAAAATATTGCAATAAAAGCAGTCATGCTGCAATCAGGAAATTCAATGTGCATATGGCTTGCAAAAATGTCATTGCTAAAACAACCATGATGTGCCTCAAAAGAAACAAGTAACAAACTAATATCAGATTTTTTTTAACATTTTCATTTTCACCATATTCTATAAATATTTCTTATGAGGGGGTTTGTCTTGAGTTTTTTTTTTAACATTTTCATTTTCACCATATTCTATAAATATTTCTTGTGAGGGGGCTTTGTCTCTTGAGGCAGTTTTGTCTTGAGAGGGTTTTGTCTTTGAATGCAGAAAGTAAGTTTTTTTTTTCTGAGGGGGTTTTGTCTTGAGGGGGTTCTGTCCCGTTACCATAATTTTATCATTGATTTTACACATGAAATATTGTTCCATTACATAACTGTTGTAAAGGACTTGAAAAAAAGTAAATTTTTTATCCAACTAGGACTGTAACTGTAAAAAGTGCATCGATCAGATTATTTTATTCCCTCCAACTTGCATGAATATAGAAAGGGATGGAGGGGTGCGAATTACCCACAACAAAGTATCTTACTGGATGTTCTGTTGGAGGATTTCATTTACATGATTTGACAATATTCAATTAGTAGTGTTCACGCTGGCCTGAATATTTTTGGTACCAAGTGGAATTTCTGTTTGGTGCCAAATGAATTTTTTTTGGTGACAAATGAAAGATTTTGATGCCAAATTGAATCTGATTGTAAACAAGGTCAAACTAACCATGTATCATCCCTTTAGGGCAACAAGGTGCCATCTTTCACTCAAAGTATGATATTTTTATGCCCCTGAAAATTTTTCAGGGGCATATTGTATTTGTCATTGCCGTCTGTCTGTCTGTCTGTCCATCAGGAAGATTTTCGTGTCTGCTTCATAAGTCTGAGATGCTTCGTTGGATTTTGTTGAAACCTGGCATATATGTTGCTTATGGAGAGACAATGTGTCGTGCGCCAAAAAATTGTTTGTTTGATGGTGGTCAAGGTCATAGTCCAGGGGCAACTGTGGTCAGGCGGTCACTGTTAATCTTGTTTATTTAGTGTTACCTAACTCCTTTAAGTAAAAAAAAACTCAAATGATTAAAAGAAAAATAATGAAAAAATAAGTCTTTTATTAATAGTTACAAAATAATTTCATGATTATTATTTACCCACTGTTTATTCACTCAAAATAAATCAGTAGCAAATAATTTATTTTATTATATGCCAGCCTGTGATTTATTGCAAATTATCTTCCAAAATGACATCATGCTTAGGCGTATGATGTCAAAAGAACAATCAGCTGATCTTTGTTATTGTTTTGAAACATACGCATACAGGGTCGAATTGGGTTGAATATTGTGCAATAAAATGTCTCATCTCATTCATGTGGACCTGAAAGTATTATTTTTCACTCACACAAACGCTCATGAAAAATAAAACTTTCAGGTCCACTCGAATGAGATAATTCCTGATTTTCACTAAAACAGCGTAGATATCCTCTATATCATCCAGAAGGATTATAATAAAATTGTTTCTTATTTTTAGCTGCGACTAGCAGCTCTATAAGTGGCAATGTTGGTCTGTCGGTCTATCGGTCTGTCTGTCGGTCTGTCTGTTGGTCTGTTGGTCTGTCTGTGACCAACAAGTTTCATGTCGGTCTGTCTGTGACCAACGAGTTTCAAAACTCAATAACTTTTGAAATACTTTATATTTGGCATGTAAGTGTATCTTATTGATATCTAGCCACCGTTCAATGCATGTGTTGTTCCAAATATTTTTCTTGGAGTTACCCTTATAAAAATGTACCATGGTAAATCCCAAAATACCCTGGTAATACCATGGTAATACCATGGTATTACCAGGGTATTTTGGGATTTACCATGGTTTACCATGGTACTTTTTTATAAGGGTATGGCCCTTGATGAACTTAGAATTTTGTGAGATTGCACCACCCGTCGCAGCTACGGCATCGATGTCGCGATTTTTTATATTTTCGCTTAAAGAAATGTTTTAATACGAATCAGATTGAATGGCTAAACTGTTACCAAACAAGGAACACTGATTATACCGAGCTCTTACCTATAGATTACTTCACAGACATGAATTCTGTCTCACCTATGTTGCGAGACATTCCAAAGAGGGTCATAACCTATGTTTTGGAGACAAAAAATTTAAAAAATAATGAAAATTAATTTGTGATTTTTGTGAATAGCGCTGGCTGGTTTTGGCCGTTACGTTAAGTAAAGGGTTAAATAACAAATTCAGACCACCACCAGTTAAGTACCCATGACTGGCATTCTCAAGGAGGGCTGGAGGGCTGTCCTCCTAGAGCCCTCGCAAATTTTTTTTTTTTATGAGGGCTATTTTTAGCCCTACTGCATCTAGCCTTTAAACACATCACAAATTGTTTTGCAGGACTACTTCTATTTTATGTGCACAATTTCTATGGCTCACTTTATCCATATGACAAAAAGGAATATATAATTTACTCAAAAATAAAACTCAACTGCACCACTGGGCTTCATGTTCAAACATTCTGTCACATTCATGGTAATGGTGGTATGTGACTCTGGTAATGCAGCCTGTTAGATGTAGTATAATATTTGAACATTGTTGGGGAAAGTACAGTTCTACCTTAACCCTTTACCCAATGCAGACGATATCAAAATTTATTATTTTAAATATCATTTTGTGTAATTTTTCAAAAACTTTCAACAAAACCATACCATGTGACCCCTCATTGGATCGACCTCGACGAGCTCTTCCCAAAGAGGGGTCACATGATATGGTTTTGTTGAAACATTTTGAAAAAAAAAATTTTTTCAGCTGTTGAATTTGCATATTACGTGGGCAGCTGTGGCCGATCAGTTGGGCAAAGGGTTAAGACATCTCTCTAGAAATACTGCTAGGGATAGATGTGGTCAGTCTTGTTATTCTTACACTTACTGTAAAGCAAGTAGACTTCCTTAAAAAGGTTGTCACCTGAGTTCCATTCTGTTCTATCTCCCTACTGGGAAATAGAACAGAATGGAACTCAAGTGACGAAGTGTATCCTGGTGAGAGCATTTGCCCTCCTGGGAGGATTTAAGAGGGCAATTTTTAACCCTCCTGTATTTTTAGCTCAACTTTGACGAAGTCAAATTTGAGCTATTGTCATGGCCCGTCGTCCGTCGTCCGTCTGTCCGTCCGTCCGTCTGTCCGTCCGTCTGTCTGTACATCAACAATTGGCTATGGCTCGGGCTAGAGGTCGTATTTATGAACCGATCTTTACGAAACTTCTTGTGTACCTTTGTTATGACCCTGGGACGGGAACGAGTGTTTTTAGGTGTGGTCCGAAATTCAAGATGGTTGCCAGTGGCCATTTTGTACCGATGATGCAAAAATCAGTTTTTTGTACAGAACTTCTGTATGAAAGTTCTGATTTGAATAAAGTTTTGTATAAATGTTTAGTACCATGGGATACATCACATATAATACGGGTTTTTTTCTCGTGCGTAAATTATGCAAATTAGACTGACTTTGATTTATTTAGTGTTACTTTCAGAGCTGTAAGTGCCAAGCTGCTATGGCTCGGGCTAGAGGCCGTATTTATGAACCGATCTTTACGAAACTTCTTGGGTACCTTTGTTATGACCGTGGGACGAGAACGAGTGTTTTTGGGTGCGGTCCGAAATTCAAGATGGCTGCCAGCTGCCATTTTGTACCGACGATGCAGAAATCTGTTTTTTGTACAGAACTTCCATATGAAAGCTCTGATTTGAATAATTTTTTGTATGAATGTTTAGTACCATGGGATACATCACATATAATACGGGTTTTTTTCTCGTACGTAAATTGTGCAAATTAGACTAATTTTGATGTTTTTTGGGGTTACTTTCAGCACTGTAAGTGCAAATGCCAATACGGCTCGGGCTAGAGGCCGTATTTATGAACCGATCTTTACGAAACTTCTTGGGTACCTTTGGTATCACCGTGGGACGAGAAGGAGTGTTTTGGGGTCCGGTCCGAAATTCAAGATGGCCGATGGCAGCCATTTTGTACAAAATTAGGTGTAATCAGATTTTTGCACAGAACTTCCATATGAAAGCCCTGATTTGAATAATTTTTTTGTGTGAATGTTTAGTACCATGGGATGCATCACATATAATACGTTTTTTTTTCTCGTGCAGAAATTATGCAAATTAGATGAACTTTGATTTTTTCAGTGCGACTTACACACAGTAAGTACACATGTCAATACGGCTCAGACTAGAGTCTGTATTTATGAACTGATCTTCACGAAATGTCTTGGGTACCTTTGTTATCACCTTGGGACGAGAACGAGTGTTTCTGGGTGCGGTCTAAAATTCAAGATGGCTGCTAGTGGCCATTTTGTACCGAAATTAGGTCTAATCAGTTTTTTGTACACAACTTCTATACAGCTCAGACTAGAGGCCATATTTATGAACCAATCTTTACGAAACTTCTTGGGTACCTTTGTTATCACCGTGGGATGAGAGCGAGTGTTTTTGGGTGTGGTCCGAAATTCAAGATGGCCACCAGCAGCCATTTTGTACCAAAATTAGTGCAATCAGTCTTTTGTATAGAACTTCTGTATGAAAGTTCTGATTTTAATAAATTTTTGTATGAATGTTTAGTAACATGGAATACATCACATATTGTAAAGGGTTTTTTTTCGTGCAGAAATTATGCAAATTAGATGAACTTTGATTTATTCAGTGCTGCTTACACAATGTAAGCACACATGTCAATACGGCTCAGGGTAGAGGCTGTATTTATGAACCGATCTTCACAAAACTTCTTGGGTACCTTTGTTATCTCCTTGGGATGAGAATGAGTGTTACTGGGTACGGTCCAAAATTCAAGATGGCTGCCAGTGGCCATTTTGTACCGAAATTAGGTCCAATCAGTTTTTTGTCACAAGTTCTATACAGCTCGTATTTATGAACTGATCTTCACAAAACTTCTTGAGTACTTTTGTTTTCACCTTGGGACAGGAACGAGTGTGTTTTGGGGTGCCTTTGTTATCACTGTGCTATGAGAACAAATATTTTGGGGTTCAGTCAGACCCACTCTGGGACTCAAAGATTTTTTCTAGTTCAGCATCTGACTGTCACCCACCTTTACAATACTTTACCTATACATTTGTTACAGGCAACGGTCAGTATTTATTCATAATGTCAGGCTTGAGAAGCTTGACCTAGGACACAGCTCAGTTAGCCCTTGGAGAAGCTTGACCTAGGACACAGCTCAGTTAGCCCTTGGAGAAGCTTGACCTAGGACACAGCTCAGTTAGCCCTTGGAGAAGCTTGACCTAGGATACAGCTCAGTTAGCCCTTGGAGAAGCTTGACCTAGGACACAGCTCAGTTAGCCCTTGGAGAAGCTTGACCTAGGACACAGCTCAGTTAGCACTTGGAGAAGCTTGACCTAGGACACAGCTCAGTTAGCCCTTGGAGAAGCTTGACCTAGGACACAGCTCAGTTAGCCCTTGGAGAAGCTTGACCTAGGATACAGCTCAGTTAGCCCTTGGAGAAGCTTGACCTAGGATACAGCTCAGTTAGCCCTTGGAGAAGCTTGACCTAGGACACAGCTCAGTTAGCCCTTGGAGAAGCTTGACCTAGGACACAGCTCAGTTAGCCTTTGGAGAAGCTTGACCTAGGACGCAGCTCAGTTAGCCCTTGTCAGTATTGAAACCATGGATCTTTCAATTTGAAGTCCAATGTTCTAATCACTGAGTCACTGAATTCCCATGCAGCACAGTGACTGTATACTTGCCTTCAGCCAATGTTTACCCTAATTGTGCTGGATTAACCCTTTACCCAACGTAACGGCCAAAACTGGCCAGCGCTATTCTCAAAAATCGCCAATTAATTTTCATTATTTTTTTTATTTTTTGTCTCAAAAACATAGGTTATGACCCCTCGTTGGAACGAGCTCGTCGAGCTCATTCCAATGAGGGATCATAACCTATGTTTTTGAGACAAAAAATGAAAAAAATTAATTATTCTAGAATTTTTTTTTGCAAGTGTCGTCTGCTTTTCATGTTAGGTAAAGGGTTAACATATAGAATAAATAGGTACAGTGGCGCCCACTTAATTGGATATCTCTTAATTGTATATCCTGTTAATTGAATATAATTTTCAAACACAAAACCATTTACCATACCTTCAGTACAAATTTGATCTGTTAATTGCATATGGGTTGTAGAGTAAACTCCTGTTAATTGTATATAAATTTTTGTAATATGTCGAAAAAATTACTGTGACACGCACCAAATTCTCCTTATTTATCAACCTTTTTGGCCCCACTATATCCAATACAGGCATTTATTCTATTATATCTTGTTTGACAGAGCTCTATGAGCTCTGTCAAACAAGTTATAATATAATAAATGCTCAGTTTACCTCCAGAACACAGGAAACTGACTAAATCCCTGTTAATTGTATACTCCTGTTAATTGAATAATTTTCACTGGCAAAATGGATATTCAATTAAGAGGATTCTACTGTACTAGGGCTGGTAAACAGATTTAAACCACGAGTTGGATAAGGGTTATAACCACCAAATCTGATTACCAACCCTAATACCTATTTGTTTTATTTATACCATGCTTTTAATAAATAATCGACTTTGTCACTTAAAATGGAGAAAAAACGACACTTTCTATCACAAACACACAGGCTTTTTTTGTTTACATCTGCGCCAGTGGGCAGCACTACCAGCTGCATATGAATGCTTGATTGACAGCTAGACAGATTGTCAAAAGTTGATTGAATTTACCTTGCTTTTTCAGTCAAATTATTATTAACAATTCTTAAATTTTATTTTAAATATTTTATTGTAGGTATTTTAAAATTAATAAGTCATTGCACATAGTAGACAGTACCGCAAAACATTGTATGTTTGGATGAAACATCACAAAGTGTGAATGTATCGAAGAGTGAATGAATCTAAGTTCGCAAATTGTGTCATGTCAAAGGTTAATTGGATGAACTTCTGACTATAGGTGTAAATTTTTTTTAACCACATTAGAAGCTTTACACCAGGGTTAAAAGCTAAAATTTAATATACAGGCTTTTTCACAGGTAGTAACATAGGTGAGCGTGGTATAATAGTTGAAGAGTCAGACAGTTACTCATCACTGCTTATTGGTTCTCACTGCGTACTCATGAAATAGTATGACACAATTGGCTGTTGAAAATTTTAACTGCCCCCCCCCCCCATCCCCCCCCCTCCCCAAATTCAAAAAAATAAATAGGGTAAATTTTATGATCCCAACCAACCCACTATGGAAAGTAAGATTGGCCCCAGCCTTCATGCAAAATTCAAATGTTATACTGTTTGCCGTAAGCATGTGACATCATTGTGAACTTTCTAATGGCAATAAGTTTGTGCATAATCTAATAAATACATATTTTATTGAATAGTCGAACCCCATTAGAGCTGCCAATAATCAAGTACCTGCTAACAGTGCTATGACTTATTGTAAAATATGCTAATTTGATATTATGGTTTCAATATTTTTATTGGCTGTTTGTGTCACCAGTTTCATCAGTTCATTGGAAATAGTCTTCATTCCAAGTGCTGGTAGGTTGCATAAAAAATACTATCGAAGTTCCATGAAATATTTTGATCAGTCATACTCAAAAAACATAAACTGTGACAGTTAATAGCTGTTTTTTTGTATTTTTTTCAATTTTTTTTTTATTAAGGTTTAACGACACACTAACAGCCAGGGTCATATCATGTAGGTGACTGTTTTACGGGTGGAGGAAGCCGGAGAGAACCACCGAGCAACGACGAGCAGCTGCCAGCTCTCCAACATCGTAACTCTGAACTCTGCACCGCGGCACAGGCAGGGTTAGATTGGTTGAAGACATGCGCACCATCGACGTGCAGTGCGCCTTAGTACACAGCGTCATCGTGCCCCCATGTAGGCAATCAGGGTTATCAAAAATATGTAAAAATCTCTAGGCCTTTAAGGGTTAAGCCTTCAAATAGTATTCAGGGTTTTCCAATTGGCATGAAAAGTTTATTGTCTTCTCTGTGAAGACCCTGGATTTTTACCTGATGGGGACACATACTGTTAACCCAGCATGAGGTGAAATAAAGTGTGGGGGGGGGGGGGGGGTGGAGATTTTCTGATGCCAATGGCAGCCAAAAAATATTTAGGTCCTCAGAGGGTGAATTTGGTGATGCTATCCCATACAGTGGGCCAATTTATCCTCTGGGTACCTCTTTCTGTTTAGTTTTGAGACCCTGATTCAGATTGAGGTTCACAGAGGGTAAATGTAGCAGGGTAGCATCACTAAATTGACCCTCTGGGGACCTCATTTTGCAGATGACAGTCTGCTTGTTTTCTGGCTTGTGGGTATCCTGAGAAAAAGTGTACAGAAACCACTTGCTATTCATCCAAAGTCTTGTAGGTTTTAATAGCACTAGGCTCTGAATGATTTGTATGGGTGGATTTCCATATTGAGTTCTAAATGACTTGTGTATACTGAGCAGGCAAGTGTCACTAACACAAACTTAATACTAAAAGCCCGAACGAATTCTCCCATAGAATATTATATGCCTTATGGATTTTTTCAATACTGTTTTATCGAAATTTTAATCCATTTTGGAAATATTGCCTGATTAATCAAATGTCAAAGGTTCACTGTTCATCACCTTATCATGCCTGAAAGGTTTTTGTTGCCAACTTATTTTTCATATTAATAAAACCATAAATAAATATTCTAGCATTATTATCTTCAGATGATCTCTAAAAGAACTTTCTCTATTTTTCTTTTTTTCATATTTGGATTGCAAGTTGGAGATACCAGTAATCTTTTCAGTAGAATTTTCTGGGTTCAGAATGATGATGCACGTTTTTCTCCATGTGCTTGATTCCATTTCATTTTAAGTGAATTCATAAAACATTTTGAATAATGTAATTTCTTATTACATTTCACATAACAAACACAAATTTTTTTCAGTGAATGTCAGATTAATTGTGGTTCATACCATGGAACACCAAGAACACATGATCAATAGAGTTTTGCTCATACAATTATTTTTCTAATGTCAGAATCTTTGAGGCTGATGGCATAGTGGTGGTTCCAAGACAAGTTTGGGTTCACAGTGTTGAATGGAACTTTTTTGAATAGCCACTTTACCTGTGAAAAATATTCAGTAACGGATATTCAGATAAGCAGAACATGATAATTTAAAAAAAAAACTTTGTCATAAATTTTGGTTATTCAATTGACCATTTATTCTATAATATCTTTTTTGACAGAGCCCATTGAGCTCTATCGGACTAGCAAGCCTGGAAATAAGCAGACTGTCATCTGCAGAATAAGGTCCCCAGAGGGTGAATTTGGAGGTGCTACACTGCACAGCAGGGTTGCATTACTAAATTTACCTTCTGTGAACCACAGTCTGAATCAAGGTCTAAAGCCTAAACAAAAATCGGTATGCAGAGGATAAATTGGTCCACCGTATGGGAGGGCATCAGCAAATTCACCCTCATGGGATCTCATTCTGCAAATGACAGATTGCTTATTTTCAGGCTTGTGAACTAGATATAAAAGAATAAATACTTGTGTACCATCATGGGAACCACAGGAAGTGAAGCAGGGCCTGTTCACTGTGATAAACAAATTTTGCTTTACTGGTGAAATATGATCTGGAATTGGGGTGGAAACTCTCTAAAGTGGGCAGCATGGGTATATACGATTGTCTAAACTTGACTTCATCCTTATGTTGCGGCCATGCGATAGCCAACGATTATGAAAGTGACCTTTTACACCAATAAATATATGTAAATAAAGAGTCTAAACGCAGATGGCAAAAAGGTATCTAATCTTGGAAATTTAGAAGAAATTTTTTGTAAATTACCTTATTTTTTATTCAGTTATTAGGGATTTTTATTTCTTTTTAAAATATAATTTGATGCCTTTTATGAAGCATTGATACTGTTCAGCCGCCATGGAGTGGTGGAACTCCACACATGGGCAGTGATATTCCATCCATGCGTTTAGCAGGTAATCAAAATCACCAGCAGCAAAGTTTTCACTAATCAAGCGCCAGGTTGTACCAGCCTGTTCATTAATTAAATTTTTGATGATTATTCCTATAATTAGTGTTTGGAATCTAATATTATTGCGTCCATGGAAATATTGCCCACCTGTGGAAACTGACCAGTCCATGGTGGCCGTACTGTATATTGTTTCCTAAGCAAGCTAGAAAATAAGCAGACTGCCATGCCATCTGCAAAATGAGGTCCCCAGAGGGTGAATTTAGTGATGCTACCCTGCACCTCAATCTGAATCTGGATCTCAAAACTAAACAGAACAAAGTACCCAGAGGATAAATTGGCCCCCTGTATGGGATAGGATCAAATTCACCCTCTGGGGACCTAATTCTGCAAATGTCAAATGCCTTATTTTCAGGCCTGTTCCTAAGCCAAGCCAATTAACCATCTTTTATCAGGTTTTGACCAAGTGGTACATAGAATCTTTAACTTGTCCCCAGTCTTTTGTGGCATTTATGAAACATGTCCACTAAATTAGGTCTGTACCTCACCAAAGACTCTGTACTGATCTAATTATTACTTTTTTCATAAGTTTCACAATGAACTGGTGTCTTATTCAAGATTCTTTATGTATAGGACACAGACACAGAAACCAATGTCATTCCTAAGCACTCAGGAAAAGAAGAGATGTCTTTGATAAAGTCAGTTGCAGGAAAAGTGATAGTTTCAAAATAGGAACCTTCACTCTTGTTGAAGTAGTCTCTATCGGAGAGTCGCATAAGAACAGATAAGAAAAATGTATCAAACATCAGGAGCTCTACATTGAGAATTCCATTCTTATGTTTCAGCTTAGCTTAGCAAAATATAAATCAGCAGTGAAAGGGTTAGGGAAGTTAATTTTTACATTTCCTTTTAACTTTTTCCATTGTTTTTTAGCTCACCTGACTGAAAGTCAGTGGGAGCTATTGCCATCACTTGGCTTGGAATCCGGTGTGCATCATCCATTAACTTTTGAAACTTTTGAAACTTATGTTCTTCTTCAAAACAAAAAACATAGGTTATGACCCCTCATTGGAACAAGCTCGATGAGCTCGTTCCAGTGAAGGGTCATAACCTATGTTTTTGAGACAAAAAATGAAAAAAATAATGAAAATTAAATGACGATTTTTTAGAATAGTGCAGGCCAGTTTTGGCTGTTATATTGGGTAAAGGGTCAAACAAACCATTTATATCTTTAACCCTTTACCTAACATGAAAAGCAGACGACACTTGCAAAAAAAATTCTTGAATAACTAATTTTTTTCATTTTTTGTCTCAAAAACATAGGTTATGACCCCTCGTTGGAATGAGCTCGACGAGCACGTTCCAACGAGGGGTCATAACCTATGTTTTTGAGACAAAAAATGAAAATATTTTGAAAATTAATTGGCGATTTTTGAGAATAGCGTTGGCTGGTTTTGGACGTTACGTTGGGTAAAGGGTTAAAACTAACAGTATATTGAAAAGCTGTTTTGTTCAGCAATAGAACAATGTACTTAACCTTAAAGCCATCTCTTTGACTATTTTCTGAGATGGCACTGTACCATCTCTTGCAAAGTATTGTGGTTCAGCAGTAATTTCTACTCAAATTTGGACTTCCAATCTATTTTTATAATTTATGTGTTTGATATCTCTTTTTCTGAGGCTCAAAGTTTGTCAATGTCAGAATGATACGTTCCAGCGTAAATACACAGAACATCTCGATGTGTGAATGCATTTGTCAGTGCGACACAAGTGCCAGCACTGAAGGATAGAATGAGAGATGCAGCCTCAAGTTCTATCCTTTTGCTATGGCATGAGTGGTGTATTGACGAATGAATTCTCACATCATGGCACTCTGTGTTTATTACATGCCTCTATGATATAGAATCCATCAATTTAAAAAAATTTCAACATCACACACAGAAAATTTCAAACTTTAAAACTCTTTATTTTTCCAATTGACATTTGATTTATCGGCTATCACCACAGTGACCGAATTGATCTGTGACATTTTGATTGGCCAGTTATGGAAATGGGCAGAGCTCAGTACTTTTGATGGATCCATGATATCAGGTAGAAAAATGGTCCATCAATAGAAATCCGTATGGAACACGTGTTCCATACAGATTTGTTAATACGGAACAGAAGGAAAAGTAACAGGCATGTGAAAAAACAATTTTTTGAGTACATTATTTTTATGTGATAGGGTGTTTAATTTGTTTAACCATGATAGTATGTAATGTTTCAGTTACTAATGGGTAAATAAATCACAAATGCATAAGAATATTTGATTGTTTATACAGTATAATTATTGGAGCGTAATGATCTGTGATGTAAATTTTTACTTGCAGGTGCTTTCACTTGGAGCTGATGTCCTTCCAGAATATAAGCTACAGTCCCAGAGAATCCATAAATGTACTATAGTTCACTACTCCCCATTCAAAGCGGCATGGGACTGGATTATTCTCTTGCTCGTCATCTACACAGCAATCTTTACACCTTACGCAGCAGCATTCTTGCTTAGTGAGGAACAGAAAAACAAAAACAAAGAGACGATTGAGACTCGTTACAAGAATCCATTGACAATCATAGATCTTCTAGTCGATATAATGTTCATAATTGACATTTTGATAAATTTCCGGACTACATATGTAAATAAAAGTGATGAAGTTGTGAGCCATCCTGGCAAAATTGCAGTACATTATTTCAAAGGATGGTTTTTAATAGATGTTGTGGCAGCTATACCTTTTGATTTATTATTATTTGGTTCTAAAACGGATGAGGTAAGTTGTTAACATTATTTTATCACATAATCACCCTCAAATAGCTCATTAGGCCACACAAAGTAGATTTTCTGTTTCTCAGGCCATTATTTGTAATATTGTATGCGGGTGAACTTTTTGCCGTCAAAAGTTCAAGTTCTTGGTTTATGTTTTAGGCCTCATAATCTACGAAATAGCATGGGTGGTAGTGTATTTCGTCCCTTGAGAGTAAGAAGGCTTTACAATGCTGAAGCACTGCAAAGCCTTCTTGCACTCAAGCGACAAATAAATTTTTTTTAACTTGGGTAAAATATCAGACATAAACCATTTAATTTTGATTTTTTTAAAGTTTACATTGGTTATAAAAAGAGAGCATGCAGCAACCAAAAGGACCATGTGGGAGGGCCTGAGAAACAGATTTTTTTATCTTTTTAGGCCTTATAGAAAATATCATTCACAGCACATCCATTATGCGAATGACATCAGAAGTCAACATCGACGTGGTAACATTGTGAGTGAGTTGGTTTCAGAAGTAGAATTGAATTAATTTTCTCTTAATTTTCATTAACTATCTACTTAATACAACTAGCTGATGACATTTCCAGAAAACTTTTCATGAATAACTAAATATTTTTTCATTTTTTGTCTCAAAAACTTAGGGTGTGACCACCTCATTGGAATGAGCTTGACAAGCTTGTTCCATTGAGGGGGTGAGAAGCTGTTTTTGGGGTAAACATTTTTAAAAAATAATAAAATTTAAATTTTTGTGAACAGTGCTGGCCTGCTTTAGTCGTTACATCAGCTAAAAGGTTAATTTGCACATTAAAGGAATCTCAAATTCGGCATGTTCACATGTTTCATAACCTCATTCACTAAAATCGACCTGAGCCTTGGAAAACCTCAGCTCAGATCAGGCCTGAAAATAAGCAGTCTGACGTTTGCAGAATGAGGTCCCCAGAAGGTGAATTTGATGATGCTGTCCCATACATTGGGCGAATTTATCCTCTGGGTACCTCTTTCTGTTTAGTTTTGAGACCCTGATTTAGATTGAGGTTCACAGAGGGTAAATTTAGTGATGCATCACTAAATTCACCCTCTGGGGACCTCATTTTGCAGATGACAGTCTGCTTATTTTCTGGCTTGGCTCAGATTGATTTTAGTGAACTCACTACAGAAATTTCTTATGAAATCGCGACTTATTGGAGCTCCTTTATTTATGACTCTTATAAAATAGAGAGTAATCACTTGACCGGCTGGTATGGTTACGTGAAATAATTCATGAGAGGTGAGGGATGTTGTACAAACATGAGTGCACGAATGCGCACAAGTGTTTTACAATATAGTCCCTCGCCTCTCATGAATTATTTCATGTAACCAGTCCAGTCAAGCGATTACTCTGTTTATTATTTTTCATTATTAACGATAATTATATTATTTAACCCTTTACCTAACGTAACGGCCAAAACCGGGCAGCACTATTCTAAAAAATCGCCAATTAATTTTCATTATTTTTTCGTTTTTTGATTCTAAAACATAGGTTATGACACCTCATTGGAACGAGCTCATCGAGCTCGTTCCAATGAGGGGTCATAACCTATGTTTTTGAGACAAAAAATGAAAATAATAGCTATTCAAGAATTTTTTTTGCAAGTGTCGTCTGCTTTTCATATTAGGTAAAGGGTTAAAAAACAAAAAACAATGAAGTCCCCATTACACCCACGGGAAAGCGTCTTTGTTTGTGCACACGGATACATGACACAATTATTGATTGCATAATTCACTTGTGAAGTTATCGTTTATAATCAAACCCAGAAATCCCAGTAAATTACACTTTGGAAAGTTATAAAAATGTTTATCTGAAAATGCTTATAAAAAATGGGGTTTTTTTTAACAGGCACACTTAAAAAATCAACAAGAACACAACTATTTTCCACAATATCTTGCTAAGTGAGGGCACCCTTGTTGGAAGTGTGACATCTTTGAAAAAAATACTTGTGTCACTATAGCTTTTCAAAACAATTCTTTTCTTTTCAAGGGATTTTGTGGAAGGACATGGAGATTGTTTTGCTTAACTTGTCTGCCCCTTTCTATCTGACAAAACTAAGTTTGAAGAAGAAATCTCAATTTTTTACCCATTTCCCTGCAAATGATAATTTTAGCACTAGCTTCCCAATTTATAATAGCAGTTATGAAATCTTATGAAATGCCTTTGCAGAAAGCAGTCAAACAGCTTTCCACTCAAATGTGAACATAATCGGATTACCCGAGTTCCTGTAGAAAAAAATATGGGCACTTCCGCCCGATGCTAAAGTTTGATTTGAAACTTGGTGCTTATAACTGCTTCCAATATATTTATGAAAATGGCAAAGTTAACAGTTGGTAACAAACAGAAGTAAGCAGTGAGTTTTATGTCTTTTATTTTTTATTTTAGAACATAATTCACATGGGGAGGGGGGAAAAGCAGATTATTAGATAGAAAAACACTTGAATTTTCTATCTTATGAACAGATGTTCAATCACTAAAAGATGCAAAATAAAAGAATTTTGGATAGTTTCTCGTCAAATATATCTTTCATGGAGGGTTGTTTAACTCCTTAAATGCTGCTGGCAGATATTCCTGAACACTACAAGAGAGTTTATTTCGGCACCAACCTCCTAGCAAAACTAGACTAAACCAGGCACACCAATACTGTACTAAACCAGAGTGGTGTATAGTTTCTGTTGGTGGCTTATGCATGTAGTTACTGTAGAAACCCTATGAGAAATCACATTTTCATCATCTCCTCTGGAACTACTGAGCTGGCATGAACCAAACCTGGCAGGGATAGTCTATGTGAGGTCCTCTATAAACGATCCTCATTTTGATCCCATGGGTTTGAAAACATGGCCGCCAGAGGCATTCTTTGATTCTGGTTGGTGGATTTTGAAAAATCTTCTCCTCTGAAACCACAGGACCAAATGTTTTGAAACTTTGCGTGGTTGATGACTGGGACCCCCTCTACCAAGATATGACAAATTATTTGACTAAAATATTGTAATCCTTTACCTATCCAAAGCTATTTGAAAGAGAGTAATGTCTGAAAAAACTGTAATATTCAAAATATTCTTTAACCTTCTTTTATTGATATTTTATTGAAACAGAACTCATAAATGTTTGCTGGCACTAATAAGCATGTTGATTTTGTTGGTGCTTAACTGGTAGAGTGCTAGAAGCTTATATTTGGGCTTTAACCTGAAGTGCATGAACTGCAACTGAAAGTCTTCAAATTCAGTGTCTGTACTTCATATTATCTTTGAAGTGATATTAATTATTCTGTAAGGATTTGCCTTGTAATAATTTATGGGAGAGTGATAAGTTGTAACAAGGCAAAGACATGTGAACAAATTTTGATGGCCAAAAATAATTTAGCACTCTACTAGTTAAAAAAAAAAACAAAAACAAGCAAAATAGGTGAATCTCTCGATTTCTAGAAATCGAAAAATGGTGGATTTTCAAAACAATCTTCTCCTCTGAAACTATAAGGCCAAAAATGTTTTGAAACATAAAGTAACTGATGACTGGAACACCCTCTACCAATGATCCTCATTTAATCTTGATCAGATTGCAAATATGGCTGGAATTGCTGCTTATAGTTACTATAGAAACCCTATGTGCCAATGTGAACCAAACCTGGCAGACATGGACTATGAAAGGTTCTCTACAACTGTTAATAATTTTATTCCTGTTGGATGAAAAACGTGGCCATCAGAGGCAGTCTTTGATTCTGATTGGTCAATTTTGAAAACTCTTCTCCTCTGAAACTACAAGGTCAAATGTTTTGAAACTTCAAATGATTGAGGACTGGGGCACCTTCTACCAAGGATCCTCATGTAATGTTGATGTAATGTTGCAAACATGGCCACAATTGCAGCTCATAGTTACCATGGAAACCCTATGGGAAATCACTTTTTTATATGTAGTTCTGCCAGGTGAGCGATTACAGGCTCTTTAGAGCCTTTAGTTTGCATTAGTTATAAAAAGAGAGTATGCAGCAGCATAAGGGGCAATGTGGGAAGGCCTGAGAAAATAATTTTTAACTTCTTTTAGGCCTAAATTATAAATTCCAAGATGGAAGAGTTATTAACCCTTTACCTAACACAAAAGGCAGATGACACTTGCAAACAAAATTCTTGAATAACTAATTTTTTTCATTTTTAGCTTAACTTTTGGTCACGATTGGTCAACCATGATGGCTGCTAGAGCCCGAAACCTGAAAATCTTTAGCACAGTCTACAGGTCATATTTATGAAGGGATTTCGTTGTAACTTTGTAGGATGACTCTGTATAATGTCGAGATGAGAACATCCTCTCTTGGTTGTGATCATTCAACTGTGCTGGCTGCCCGCTCCCAAAACCTGAAACCCTTTAGCACAGACTGCAGATCATATTTATGAAGGGATTTCATTGTATCTTGGTAGGATGACTCAGTATAATGTCTAGATGAGGACTTCCCCTTTTGGTTGCGATCAGTCAACTGTGATGGTTTCACAAGCCCAAAGCTGAAAACCTTTCGCACAGTCTACAGGCTGTATTTATGAAGGGATTTCATTGTAACTTCATAGAGGATGACTCGTTTTGGTATAATTTCACTGTAACTTGGTAACTTTGGTTGACATACATTAACTGTGAGGGTCATATTAGCCCACCCCTCAATTCTTTAGTACAGTCTATACCTCAGATCTATTTTAGTGAACAAGGTTCAGAAATTTCATGTCAAATCGTGCCAAATTTGAGATTCCTTTTAACACAAGATGTGTAATTTGAATTTTTACCTGACTTTACAACTAAAATTGGCCTGCACTGTTCACAGAAAATGCGACAAAACTGTATTTTTTTTAAAAAAAGTTTGCCTCTTGTTGGAACAAGCTTATTGATCTCGATCCAATCAGGGTATCATATGCTGTGTTTTCAAGATAAAAAAAAAGAAAATATTTGGTTTTTCAGGAAATATTTTCTGCAAAAAAATGTCTGCTATTTGTCTGTAGGTAGACAGTTATTTCTCCTTCGAAAAGCAACGCGCAATGTTACAGTGTTGACATTGACTTCTAATGTTTTTCCCATATTAGACGTGTTTTGAACAATATTTTCAGTAATGTGCTATTTGATGGCATTTATCTGATAAACTCAAGTTGAGAATGACAGGTCCAATCTTCACAAAATAACTTTTAAAATGTCATGATAGTAAGATCTAGAGATTAGATTTTGGTGTACAAGCTACTCATCCTAGACTGTTTTCACAATGCATATTGCATCCCTTTTCAAGCTTTTGCGCAAGATATATACAAACTCTTCAAATGGTAGTTTACCCATTGCAGTGTGTTGATGCTGATATAATGTCTGACTAACTGGTTTCGCCACATGTCCTTTGCACTTGTTCGGAAATCCTAAAATGATTTTTGACAACATTTGAAGATTTTGAGCCTGTGCAGAATCGATTCAAAAATGTCATCAGTTATCATTTTCAAATAAATTAAGTTGTTTTACTCTATAAAAAATTAACAAAACTCATCCCCCACAAAATGTAGCGCAGGTACCCCTGCCTGAAGGTGTCATATTCTGTGGATGTGCTTTATATTATCTTAGAAGTGAAATTAATTAGTCTATAGGGGTTTGCCTTGTTACAATTTATGGGAGAGTGCCTCTTGGCACTCTCCCATAAATTGTAACAAGGCAAAGACACATGAACAAATTTTGATAACCAAAAGTAACTTAGCACCCTACCAAGTTCGTTCCACCAAGGGTAAATTCAAAAGCTTTTGTTACAGATAAATGAAATTTTAGATCTATCTTGTGAAATATGTTGGTTAACATTATTTTAGGAAACTTCTTGTTAAGGGGGTAGAAAGTTCATGTAACAGTTGATTATATATGTCTTTCAATTGCTGACAAGCCGGTTTTCATTTTATGATAATATGCATAATGATTACACAAGGTCTTTGTTGTTATAATTATGTCTTCACTATTAGATCAAGTACGTAATGCAAAAAGCAGGTGCACTAGATCAGTTGCATTCTCCTGTTAATTACAGAATGTAAGTGGAATAATAACATTTATCTACGCAGTTATCTGTTATATATGAAAAAAGTTAGTTCAGATTCATTTACAAAAGTAGGACTTGTTTACCTCGGTAATCTTCATCTCAAAAAGTTATTTAATCTCAAGCTAAAAAATTGTTGTATCATCTCTCATCCCTTTAGTTCCGTCAATTACATCTTTCCAAATTACAATATCAACAAAAAAATGCAAACTGCATTCCTTACATAACTGTTTGAATTGAAAAACAATTCACTAAATCTGAGTTGAACCTCAGTAATAGGGCCCTGCAAATCTCTGATTAAGAGCTGAATAGAATCTTGAATCAAATTGGGCAGATGATTTTGAATTGAATTGAATCTTGAATCAAACCTCACTGCCTTTCAAGTTGCATATATTACATGTTCTTACAACCATGAAATATAGCAAATACAGTAGAACTGTGTTAATTGAATAGCCACTTTGCCAATGAAAATTATTCAATTAGCAGGAGTATTCAATTAACAGGGATTCCGTCACTTTCCTGTATTCCAGAGATAAACTTCACATTTATTCTATTATTTCTTGTTTGACAGCGCTCTATGAGCTCTGTCAAACAAGATATAATACATTAAATGCATGTATTGGATGTGCTGTGGCCAAATAGGTCTATAAACAAAGGAAAACTGGGGAGAGTTAGGGTAATTTTGTGACAGGTAGCAAGATTTTTTATTCAATTAACAGGAGTTTACTCTATAACCCATGTTCAGTTAACAAGTCAAATTTGTACTGGAAGTATGGTAATTGGTTTTGTGTTGGGAAATTGTATTCAATTAACAGGGTTATTCAGTTAAAAGATATACAATTAAGTGGGCTCCACTGTATTGTCAGTCTCCACTCAAGAACTGTATTCAACACAGATGCACCTTTTTGGACATGTCTATCAAAAATGTGGAATAATCCAGAATATTCTAGAAACATAATCAACATAAATTTGGAAGTGGACCTTTATCAACTCTTCTTGATCAATAAGAGACCTAATAATCGAAGAAGAATTAAAGAGGAAACACTTGTTTGGATTATGGGAACATCTTGATGAGTCAGAATTTTCTGAATCAGCTTGACTCGACTCGAATCGAATCAAATCAAATCATTGGGTTGATTTTTAATCTAATCGAATTTCAAACCTTCGTAAGCCTTTACCCAATAACAAGACAACCGGTTCTCACAAACAAGTCAATATAGTTGAACCATGTTAACTGACTAGCCACTTCTGCTAGCGAAACCTCTGTGGGAACCCTCAGAAGAGAAGCCGTGCTTCTTTACTGTGGTAGCAAGCTCTGTTTTACTTGTGGAATAGGACTCAGTCACATGCTTTGGTGGAAGTCCTCTAAAATGGGCAACATGAATAGAAACAATTGATTAAACTTTGACTTTATCTCCATGTTGTGGTTATGATTATCCATTCTGCTGAAATATTTGACCTAAGACACCTATAAGTAAATAAATTTGCTATAGAAAAATATTCACAGGATTCCAGCAGGACCTTGGATTCAAGGGTCATTCAAGGCCTTGAAATCCTGGAAAATGTGCCAGGAGGCCTTGAAAAGCCTTGAAGATTCACAAAATAAAAATACTGACAAAGCGTATAATCATAACAATATAGTTCTTGAAGGCATTTCCATAAGCCTCATTGGTCCTAACTAGGATCCTCAGGTCAATACCCCCTCCTCCCACTTCCCTTCAAGGGGTAACTGCATTGTGTCCTTGGGGAAGGTACTTCATCCCGATTGCACATGTGGGATCACGATGGCACTGTGTACTAAGGTGTACTGCACATTGATGATGCACTTCTCATCAACCAGTGCTGACCCTGCTTGCGCAGAGTTAGTATGTTGGGAAGTCTGACAGTTACTTGCTGCTGTTCAGTGATTCTCTCTTGGTTCTCCAGCTTCCTCCACTACTCCAAAACTGTCCAACATGAGGTGACCCTGACTGTCAAAAGTGTTGTTAAATCTCAATAAATTAATAAATAAATCAGTAGTAGTAGTTTGTAATTTGACGTATCATGTTCCTAGACCAGAAAAGTGGTCATCATGGTTCTTCAGTATTATTAAATGGTTAAGAATCCTTGTCCCTATATCCTGATAAATTCGGTCTTTTGATTGGTCGGAATGCCTTGAACAAATAGCCATGGCAAAAGGTGCACTCAACATCCAAGGTATATGAGAGCATGCAACATCCAGGGTATAAGCGCATGCGAAACATCGGGGTATATGGTTTCAATGAAAGCTTTTTGCTTCCACTCACCTCATTATAAAACTTGAACCAAAAAACCCGAAAATAGTCACAAATATCATCAGATTTCTGACAATACAATCATAAAAATAAAATAAGAGCAAATAATTTGTCCCCTGAGTACCAATGTGTTCTATGTGCCAGCAGCCACATAGAACACATTGGAACTCAGGGGACGATACGTCAACAAAATAATGTTTACTTGTTTCCTTAATGACCCAAGGGAGGTAACTATATCTGTTGTCTTCTGCGATTATAAAAACAAAATTATTATCACGAATTTGGTCCAAATAATTGTGGAGCTGAGAAATGTGTCCACAAATTTATTTCCTCTAAGTTGTATTGTGTTTCAAACCAGACAAAAATGTTATCTCCGCCAACATGTATGGTATATGGAGATTTAATACCTGGATGTCTCATTTAAAAACTGACATTCAGGTATTAAATCTCCATATACCATACATGTTGGCAGAGATCACTTATAATGTGTGAAAAAATTGTATATTTTCTCCATGGATTTTTAAATGAGACTAAATATTGTATTAAACTGGTTGAGTGCTAGAAGCCACTATCATGGCTCCATTGCAAAGAGCTGGAAGCCACTTTAGTGGCTCTACGCTGTATGCATTAGCTTTGTGTTCACTCAGCAGTAGAAGAAATATTTGTTATATGAAATTTTTTGGTTGCAGTTGATTGGAGAGTGCTATTTATTTATTATTTATTGGTGCTTAAGGTCACATACTTATGCACAATGGCTAATCATGACCATGACAGTTTTACGGGTGGAGGAAGCTGGAGTACCCGGAGAGAACCACCGAGCAACGACGAGCAGCTGCCAGCTCCCCAACATCGTAACTCCACACTGCAGCACAGGCAGGGTTAGATTGGTTGAAGACATGCGTACCATCGACGTGCAGTACGCCTTAGTACACGGCGTCATCGTGCCCCCATGTGGACAATCAGGGTTAAGTGCCTTGCCCAAGGACACAACGCGGGAGTCCGAATCGATCGCTCAGACAGTCACCCATCCGAGGACTAACTGGGCTCGACGTTGCTTAACTTCGGTGATCTGATGAGAACCAGTTACCGCAATGCCACCGCACCCCCATTGGAGAGTGGTAATGGCACTCTCCATTAAATTGTAACCAAACAATTATTTATGAACAAAATCTTGCTAAACTAAGGCTATTTTAAAAAAATACCCATGTTTCAAATCGCCTTTAAAAAATAATTTAGCACTCAACCTGTTTATTCATAGATTTCCACTACAAATAATTTAGCACTCAACCTGTTTATTCATAGATTTCCACTGCAGCGAATAATGGAGTTGTAACTGTCTCAGGATGGGTTAATGCAAACTAATCTCAGTGAACTCTGATGAAATTGTTATGTTGGAACAATTTTCGTGTACTCAGTCTGCATTTTCGGCAGTGGTAAGAAAAAAAAATGTTAAGTTTTTCAGAATCTGAACTTGTTCTGTTATCTGAAATTGTGTTTGATGAAAGGTTAATGTTGATCTTTTATGCAAACTTTCATGCCATGTGAAAGAAAATTATTTCATCTTCTCAT